>CM076584.1:1320463255-1321063255 GCA_034641835.2 Pinus albicaulis | reverse complement strand
AATAATATATGCATGATATACATAATGCAAAGCTTAAGAGAACTACAAGGATGAAAAGCATGAAATCAATTCAATTCCAACTACTCCAAAATATGTACTTAAAACTCTTCTCTCGAATGATGTTAGAAAGGAATCATAAGTGTATGGAAATATTCATTGCAGAATTTAAATTATCGAGCAAGGATATATTCAAGAATATTGTTGGACATTTTCCTTATGTTAATAAAATGTACTTATACTAATCTTGATATTTGAATAAATTTTGTTGTATTACAATTCTAAGATCAATTCATATGTAAATGCCCAATAATATGAAGAATGAATTAACTGAAAAATCTTGTTAATCTCATACCATTATTATCCCCATTTAAAATCCCTGCAACTCAAAATATGTTTCGTTATAAAATAAATTGAACAGGGAAATAGTAAATATGAGAAAGAAGCACTGGTTAACTCTACTCCATTTTTAATCTAACTTTTTTTAACAAAAATAAATCCTAAAATAACATGGCATTAAACTCATCAAACCTATGTAATTAAATATCCAAACCTAAAGGAAATATATGAAATGGAATTGGAGTGTTCAATTGAACGACATTAATTTTTTTGATCGAAGATATTTTTAACGTGTTTTTTTGGACATTTTTATGAGCTTGGACTAAAAGTATCCTCATGCTAATTCTCGCATTATTATAATGATGAATATTTAAAATTCCAGGATTGAAAATGCTTATGAATGCAAAGATAGTGTTAATTAATTAAATCAGAATTCAACACTCATATCATAACTATTATCTCCATTATAAATCCCTGCAATTGAAAATATCTTTCGTTAGATAATGCATTGAACACAACAAATAGTGAAAATGAGAAACACAAATAAAAGAAGTGATGGGTAACTAAATAAACTCAAAAATAAATTAGTAAATTCATGAATCAAACCTACATAATTAAATTTAAAAACATAAGGGAGATCTATAGAAAGAAATTGTAGAATTAGAATTTAAATCACTCACACATGAAATCAAACGCAGTAAATAAATCACACCAACAATAAATAAAATGTAGTGAAGAAAAGAAATTCTAAGTTATTTAGCATCAAGATAGTTAATGGGCCCAATCACTGAGCTTGATCTTCTTGGAAAGAAAACTACATTAACACATCATATTAGAAATTAAAAGAGCTGGAAACATAATTTAAATGAAAATTCATATTATTGAAGAAATAAAATTACAAAAAAAATAAATTACAAACGTTATAATCCTAGCTCTGTTTCATAACATAACACTCCAGAACAAGCTTCAACATCTCCAATTCTCTACCATACTACCTCCAATCACCTAGCTCGATCTTGAAATGTTACAATGTTGGCTCTAGTTCATAATCCGGTGCTCCACAACAGGAAAGTTCACACTTTGAGACGAGGATATGTTGAGTATATTTCAATTGGACTCAAAGGCATGAATTAGAGCAAGGCGAGGTGGATGGAGGTCAAAAAGTGAGGGAGTTGTACCCTCACCTGATGTCTACTTAAATCAAACCTTTGTGGTCCAAAAGATTTCAAGTGGAGAGGATTGATATAGGAGGATCTTGCTTCATTTTAGATCAACCGTAAGGTCGAGTCGCCTCTAGCTTGTCTGATGTCCTATTCATCTTTAGTGTTTCTAGTTTTCCCGATGAAGGTTACTTTGTCAAGGTTTAGTTTGATTCATGGTGGCATCGTGATGTCATGGTGTGTATGGTAATCCTATGGTGGAAAATTTGTAAATTTCATGTGGCGACATGTACCTAAGTTCTAAAGGTCTCAAAACTATATAAAAATCATAAGCTAAAGTGTAAATGGTGGTGGTCCTAAGGCCTAGACCTAAAGCCTAAGTCCTAAGGCTAAGACCTAAAAACCTAGCGCAAACCTTGGAAACTTAATAGACCTATGTTGTTAATACATAAAACAATATATTAAAACTTGTATAAAAGGGTTTCGACCTTTGTATTAATATTTATATTAAACCCAAATGTAATACACAGTTGACCGCTAGATCAAATAACCATGTCAGAACCACAGTGTATGTGAAGAGGTTGAGGTGTCGGGAGTTAACTATGGAGCTGACCGTAGATTTGAATAATCTGGAATTTCCAGCAAGGCGGAACTATCAGATCAGAAAGCTGTCACATGCGGTGATTGCCTGCACCGTTGTGAAGCCTCTGGGATAGAACCGCGAGTTGGCAATCACTGGTTAGACTGCAATGGCCACATGTCCAACCACCCTCTGGTATGCACCATTTTTTGACTCCAAGGTTTAATTTTATCCTAAGGTTCTAAAGTGGGTTACTTGTTAATTGCGCCAAGTTGTTAATTAAAACCAACATGCACCTACTCCACTATGTGTCATATGGTTATTAGACTGAATACCTAAACAACTTCAATTTTCAATAACATGCCTAATTTGGCTTCCACGATTTTGAGAGATGAAATTTTTTAGCCTTGGAATTTTCTCCATGTCGATGACAAAATGATTTTGTGTTTAGATTATGAGAGAGATAGGTTGTTTTGTTTTCAGCATTGCTTGGCCGTCCGGAGGTGGAATCGAGAACAGAGATAGGATTTGAAATGGTAGGAGAGAGAGATTTTTTTTGATAATGACCAGATCTTCCTGTGAGCATGATCAGTCTGGTGTTTCTTCTATTTAAAGAATTCCTTGGACCAGTCCTTAATGAAATGGATGACCATATTGAGAGCGGACACAGAGATGTAGTCCACCAGGGACAAACTCCATAATCAATATTTTTTGTCTCTTATCTCTGTTATTTGCTATAATTTCATGTTTAGTATTCTTCTTAAGTTATGGTTTAAGTCGTTAAATCATTTTCTTTCCTTCAGTATTCCACATCAAGAGATCGAGTTAACAATCAATTAACATATTCACAAATAATCAGTTATACTTCAGTGTTAGATCATATCTATTTCAGATGAAATTTAAATAATATCCAAATCTTAAAACCTTGGTCTACCCCTTATTTTTATTTGGGTCTAATGAGACTATTCTTATGGAAATATTTGTGCATAAAGACCAAATTCTAGCATTCTTGGTAATATGAAAAAAGGGATTAAACTATATGTGCATTGAAATCTAGATTCATGATCTCGGGATATTTTATCACTAATCCACCAAAATTTCTGGGAAGGAACATGGTATTACAATTCACTAAATGAAATCTATGTTCATTGTTATTTCCTCCTTTCTAAAGAAACTTCCATAATAGGTGTTGGGCAATATAAATGCTAGATTTTATATGTGGACAACCAAACTTTGGAAAGACCCCACAAAAGCGAATGCATGGCTCTTCACTTGCGTCTTACCATCAATTATTCCCTTGAGTTTCCCTTCAGCTAATATCACACCAACATTTACACTGACATTTAATTTGTTAATCGAGGCTCGTAAGACTTAGAGATGTAGCAAAATATATGCTAGAATATGGCCTCGGGGACTTGCATAATGAAAACCCTAAAAATATTTCAAAAAGAAAATCATGTGCGAAAAGAAATGAAACATTTCACACTACAAATTAATAATCTATGTAGGAAATACATAATGCAAAGCTTAAGCTAACTACAAGAATGAAAAGCATGAAATGAATTCAATTACAACTACTCCAAAATTTAAATTATCGAGCTAGGATATATTCAAGAATATTGTTGGACATTTTCCTTATGTTAATAAAATGTACTTAAAATAATCTTGATATTTGAATAAATGTCATTGTATTAAAATTCCAAGATCAATTCATATTTAAATTCCCAATAATATGAAGAATGAATTAACTGAAAAATCTTGTTTATCTCATACCATTATTATCCCCATCTAAAATCCCTGCAACTGAAAATATGTTTCATTATAAAATAAATTGAACAGGGAAAAAGTAAATATAAGAAAGAAGCACTAGTTAACTCTACTCCATTTTTAATCTAATTTCTTTTTAAAAAAATAAATCCTAAAATAACATGGAATTAAACTCATCAAACCTATGCAATTAACTATCCAAACGTGAAGGAAATATATGAAATGGAATTGGAGTGTTCAATTTCAGGACATTAATTTTTTTATCGAAGATATTCTTAACGTGTTTTGCTGGACATTTTTATGAACTTGGACTGAAAGTGTCCTCATGTTAATTCTCACATTATTATAAAGATGAATATTTAAAATTCTAGGATTGAAAATTCTTATGAATACCAAGATAGTGTTAATTAATTAAATCATAATTCGACGATCATATCATAGTTATTATCTCCATTATAAATCTCTGCAATTGAAAATATCTTTCATTAGATAATGAATTGAACACAACATATAGTGAAAATGAGATGCACAAATAAAAGAAGTGATGGGTAACTAAATAAAGCCAAAAATAAATTGGTAAATTCATGAATCAAACCTACATAATTAAATTTCAAAACGCAAGGGAGATCTATAGAATGAAATTGCAGAATCAGAATTTAAATCACTCATGCATGAAATCAAATGCAGTAAGTAAATCACACCAATAGTAAATAAAATGTGGTGAAACAAATAAATTCTAAGTAATTTAGCATCAAGCTAGTTGATGCGCCCAATCATCGAGCTTGATCTTCTTGGAAAGAAAACTACATTAACACATCATATTGGAAATTAAAAGAGCTGGAAACATAATTTAGATGAAAATTCGTATTATTGTAGAAATACAATTACAGAAATACCCAATTACAAATGTTACAATCCTGGCTCTAGTTCATAACGTAGCACTCCAGAACAAGCTTCACCATCTCTAATTCTCTACCCTCCTACCCCCAATCCCCTAGATTGATCTTCAAATGTTATAATGTTGGCTCTAGTTCATAATCCAGTGCTCCACAACAGGAAAATTTGCACTTTGAGGCAAGGATATGTTGAATATATTTGAGTAGGACTCAAGGGCATGAATCCGAGCAAGGCGAGGTGGATGGAGATCAGAAATTTGAGGGAGTTGTACCCTCACCTGATGTCTACTTAAATCAAACTTTTGCGGTCCAAAAGATTTCAAGTGGAGATGATTGTTCTAGTAGGATTTTTCTTCAATTTAGATCAACGGTGAGGTCCAATTGGCTCCAGTTTGTCCAATTTCTTGTTCATCTTCAGTGTTTCTACTTTTCCTGATGAGTGTTACTTCATCATGGTTTAGTTTGATTTCATGGTGGCATGGTGATGTCATGGTGTGTGTGGTAACCCTATGCTGGAAAAATTTGTAAATGTCATGTGGTGACATGTACGTAAGTTCTAAAGGTATCAAAACTATATAAAAATCCTAAGCTAAAGTGTAAATGGTGGTGATCCTAAGGCCTAGACCTAAAGCCTATGTCCTCAGGCTAAGACCTAAGAACCTAGCGCAAACCTTGGAAACTTAATAGACCTATGTTGTTAATACATAAAAAAATATATTAAACCTTGTATAAAATGTTTTTGACATTTGCATTAAAATTTCTATTAAACCCAAATGTAATACACAGTTGACCACCAAAACAGATAACCATGTCGAAACCACAATATATGTGAAGATATTGAGGTGTCATAGTTAACCGTGGAGCTAACCGTAGAGTTGAACAATCTGGACTTTCCAGCAAACCAGAACTATCAGATCAGAAAGCTATCACATGCAGTGTTTTCTTGCACCGTTTTGAAGCCGTCAGGACAAAACGACGAGGTGGAAACAACCAGTTAGACCGCAGTGGTCACATTTCCAACCACCCACTGATATGCACCATTTTCTGACTACAAGGTCTAATTTTATCCTAAGGTTCTAAATTGGGTTACTTTTTAATTGCACCAAGTTGTTAATTAAAACCAACATGCACCTACTCCACTACGTGTCACATGCTTACAAGACGGAAGACCTAAAAAACTTCAATTTTCAGCCACATGCCTAATTTGGCTTCCACGATTTCGAGAGATGAAATTATTTAGCCTTGGAATTTTGTCCATGACAATGAAAAAGTGATTTTCTGTTCAGAGTCTAAGAGAGATAGGTTGTTTTGTTTTCAGCATTTCTTGGTTCTCCGGAGGCAGAATCGAGAACCGAGATAGGCTTTGAAAAGGTGGGAGAGAGAGATTTTTGTTGATAGTGACTAGATGATCCTATGAGCACGATCAGTCTGGTATTTTTTCTATGTAAATACTTCCTTGGATCAATCCTTAATAAAATGGATGCCCATCTTCAAATCAGACACGGACACATAGTCCAACAGGGACAAACTCCAAAATCAATATTTGTTGTCTCTTAACTCAGTTATTTGCTATAATTTCATGTTTAATATGCTTCTTAAGTTATGGTTTAAGTCATTATATCATTTTATTTCCTTCAGTATTCCACATCAAGAGATTTATTTAACAACGAATTCACCTATTCACAAATAATAAGTTATACTTTAGTATTAGATCATATTTATTTCAGATGAAATTTAAATAATATGTAAATCTTAGAACCTTGGTCTAGCCCTTATTTTTATTTGGGTCTAATGAGACTATTCTTATGGAAATGTTTGTGCATAAAGGCCAAATTATAGAATTCTTAGGAATATGAAGAAAAGAACTAAAGTATATCTGCATTGAAATCTAGATTCATGATCTTCGAATATTTTATCGCTAATCCACCAAAGTTTATGGGAAGGAACATGGTATTACAATTCACTAAATGAAATCTATGTTCATTGTTATTTCCACCTTTCTAAAGAAACGTCCATAATAGGTGTCGGGCGATATAAATGCTAGATTTTATATGTCGACAACCCAACTTTGGAAAGACTGGACAAAAGAGGATGCATGGCTCTTCACTCGTGTCTTACCGTTAATTCTTCCCTCGAGTTTCTGTGTAGCTAAGATCACCCCAAAATTTACACCGACGTTTAATTTGTCAATCTGGGGTCCTAAGACTTAGATATGTAGCGCAATATATGCTAGAATATGGCGTCAGGGACTTGTAAAATCAAAACCCTAAAAATATTTCAAAAATAAAATCATGCATGAAAAGAAATAAAAAATTTCACACTGCAAATTAATAATCTATGCAGGAAACACATAATTCAAAGCTTGAGCTAAATACAAGAATGAAAATAATAAAATGAATTCAATTCCAAATACTCCAAAATCTGTACTTAAAACTCTTCTCTCGAATGATGTTTTAAGGAATCATAAGTGTATGGAAATACTCATTGCAGAATTTAAATTATTGAGCAAGGATATATTCAAGAATATTGTTGGAGATTTTCCTTATGTTAATAAAATTTACTTAAACTAATCTTGATATTTGAATAAATGTCGTTGTATTACAATTCCAAGATTAATTCATATGTAAATGCCCAATAATATGAAGAATGAATTAACTGAAAAAATCTTGTTTATCTCATATCATTATTATCCCCATCTAAAATACCTGCAACTCAAAATATGTTTCGTTATAAAATAAATTGAACAGGGAAATAGTAAATGTGAGAAAGAGGCACTGGTTAACTCTACTCCATTTTTAACCTAATTTATTTTAACAAAAATAAATCCTAAAATAACATGGCATTAAACTCATCAAACCTATGCAATTAAATATCCAAACGTAAAGGAAATACATGAAATGGAATTGGAGTGTTCAATTTAAGAACATTAAGTTTTTTGATCCAAGATATTCTTAATGTGTTTTGTTGGACTTTTTTATGAACTTGGACTGAAAGTATCCTCATGCTAATTCTGGAATTATTATAATGATGAATATTTAAAATTTCAGGATTAAAAATGCTGATGAGTGCCAATATAGTGTTAAATAATTAAACCAAGATTCAACAGTCATATCATAATTATTATCTCCATTATAAATCCTTGCAATTGAAAATATATTTCTTTAGATAATGAATTGAACACAAAAAAAAGTGAAAATGAGAAACACAAATAAAAGAAGTGATGGGTAACTAAATAAATTCAGAAATAAATTGGTAAATTCATGAATCAAACCTACATAATTAAATTTCAAAACATAAGGGAGATCTATAGAATGAAATTGTAGAATTAAAATTTAAATCACTCACGCATGAAATCAAATGCAATAAATAAATCACACCAACATTAAATAAAATGTGGTGAAGTAAATAAATTCTAAGTAATTTAGCATCAAGTTAGCTGATGGGCCCAATCACCGAGCTTGATCTTCCTGGAAAGAAAACTACATTAACACATCATACTAGAAATTAAAAGAGCTGGAAACATAATTTAAATGAAAATTCATATTATTGTAGAAATAAAATTACAAAAATACTCAATTACAAATGTTACAATCCTTTCTCTAGTTCATAACATAACGCTCCAGAACAAGCTTTAGCATCTCCATTTCTCTAGCATCCTACCTCCAATCACCTAGCTCGATCTTTAAATGTTACATTGTTGGCTCTAGTTCATAATTCAGTGCTCCACAATAGGAAAGTTCACACTTTGAGGTGAGCATATGTTGAATATGTTTGAGTAGGACCCAAGGGCATAAATTTGAGCAAGGTGAGGTGGATGGAGATAAAAAAAAGTGAGGGAGTTGTACCCTCACCTGATATCTACTTAAATCAAAATTTTGTGGTCGAAGAGATTTCAAGTGGATAGGATTAATCCAGGAGGACCTTGCTTCAATTTAGATCAACAGTGAGGTCCAGTCGGCTCTAGTTTTTCTAATGTACTATTCATTTTCATTGTTTCCATTTTGCCCAATGAGGGTTGCTTCGCCATGGTTTAGTTTGATATCATGGTGGAATGGTGTTGTCATGGTGTGTGTGGTAATCCTATGGTGGAAAAATTGTAAATTTCATGTGGTGACATGTGCCTAAGTTCTAAAGGTCTCAAAACTATATAAAAATCCTAAGCTAAGGTGTAAATGGTGGTGGTCCTAAGGCCTAGACCTAAAGCCTAAGTTCTAAGGCTAAGAGCTAAAAACCTAGCGCAAACCTTGGAAATTTAATAGACCTATGTTATTAATACATAAAACAATATATTAAACCTTGTATAAAAGGTTTCTAACCTTTTTATTAAAATGTATACTAAGCCCAAAAGTAATACACAGTTGACCGCCAAATCAGATAACCATGTTGGAACCACAATGTATGTGAAGACGTTGAGGTGTTGGGAGATAATCTTGGAGCTGACCGTAGAGTTGTACAGTCTAGACTTTGCAGCAAGCCAGATCTGTCAGATCAGAAAGTTGTCACATGTGGTGCTTTCCTGCACCATTGTGAAGCCGTCGGGACAAAACTGCGACGTGGAAACAACTGGTTAGAATCTAGTGGTCACATGTCGAACCACCCTTTGATATGCACCATTTTCTAATTGCAAGGTCCAATTTTATCCTAAGGTTATAAACTGGGTTACTTGTTAATTGCTCTAAGTTGTTAATTAAAACCAACATGCACCTACTCCACTACATGTCACATGGTTACAAGACTGAAGAACTAAGAAACTTCAATTTTCAACCACATGCCTAATTTGGCTTCCACAATTTCAAGAGATGAACTTATTTAGCCTTGGAATTTTCTCCATGATGATGGCAAAGTGATTTTGTATTCAGATTCTAAGAGAGATAGGTTGTTTTGTTTTTAGCATTGCTTGGCCGTCCGGACGCGGAATCAATAACCAAGATAGGCTTTGAAAAGGTAGGAAAGAGAGATTTTTGTTGATAATTACTAGATGTTTCTATGAGCACAATTAATCTCGTGTTTTTTCTATGTAAATACTTCCTCGGATCAATCCTTAATAAAAGGAACAACCATCTTGAAAGTGGACATGGAGATGTAGTCCACTGGGGATGAACTCCATCATCAATATTTGTTGGCTCTTATCTCTGTTATTTTCTATAATTTCATGTTTAGTATGATTCTTCAGTTATGGTTTAAGCCATTAAATCATTTTATTTCCTTCATTTTTCCACATCAAGAGATCGAGTTAACAATCAATTCACCTATTAATAAATAATCAGTTATACTTCAGTATTAGATCATATCTATTTGAAATGAAATTTACATAATATCCAAATCTTAAAACCTTGGTCTAGCCCTTATTTTTATTCGGGTCTAATGAGACTATTCTTATGGAAATATTTGTGCATAATGGCCAAATTCTAGCATTCTTGGGAATATGAAAAAAATAACTAAACTATATGTGCATTGAAATCTAGGTTCATCATCTTGGAATACTTTATCGCTAATCAACCAAAGTTTATGGGAAGAAACATGGTATTCCAATTCACTAAATTAAATATATGTTCATTGTTATATCCTCCTTTCTAAAGAAACTTTAGTAATAGGTGTAGGGTGATATAAATGCTAGATTTTATATGTGGATGACCCAATTTTGGAAAGACCCCGCAAAATCAGATGCATGGCTCTATGCTCACGTCTTACCGTCAATTCTCTCAAGTTACCCTGTAGCTAAGATGACATCAACATTTACATTGACATTTAATTTTTCAATCCAGGGTCGTAAGACTTACGTAGCACAATATATTCTAGAAAATGGCCTGGGGGACTTGCAAAATAAAAAAAACTAAAAATATTTCAGAAAGAAAATCACGCAGGAAAAGAAATAAAAAATTTCACACTGTAAATTAATAATCTATGTAGGAAATACATAATGGAAAGCTTAAGCTAACTACAAGAATGAAAAGCATGAAACAAATTCAATTCCAAGTACTCCAAAATCTGTACTTAATACTCCTCCCTCAAATGATGTTGGAATGGAATCATAAGCTTATGGGAATATTCATTGCAGAATTTAAATTATTGAGCGAGGATATATTCAAGAATATTGTTGAACATTTTCCTTATGTTAGTAAAATTTACTTAAACTAATATTGATATTTGAATAAATGTCTTTGTATTACAATTCCAAGATCAATTCATATGTAAATGCCCAATAATATGAAGGATGAACTAACTGAAAACATATTGTTTATCTCATACCATTATTATCCCTATCTAAAATCCCTTCAACTCAAAATATGTTTCGTTATAAGGTAAATTGAACATGGAAATAGTAAATATGAGAAAGAAGCACCGATTAAATCTACTCCATTTTTAATCTAATTTATTTTAACAAAAATAAATCCTAAAATAACATGGCATTAAACTCATCAAACCTATGCAATTAAATATCCAAATGTAAAGGAAGTATATGAAATGGAATTGCAGTGTTCAATATAAAGACATTACATTTTTTGATCGAAGATATTCTTAATGTGTGTTGCTAGACATTTTTATGAACTTGGACTGAAAGTATCCTGGCTAATTCTGGCATTATTATAATGATGAATATTTAAAATTCCAGGATTAAAAATGCTTATGAATGCCAAGATAGTGTTAATTAATTAAATCAGAATTCAATGGTGATGCCATAATTATTATCTCCATTATAAATCTTTTCAATTGAAAATATCTTTCGTTAGATAATGAATTGAACACAACAAATAGGGAAAATGAGAAAAACAAATAAAAAAAAGTGATGGGTAACTAAATAAACTGAGAAATAAATTGATAAATTCATGAATCAAACCTACATAATTAAATTTCAAAACATAAGGGAGATCTATAGAATGAAATTGTGGAATCATAATTTAAATCACCCACGCATGAAATCGAATGCAGTAAATAAATCACACCAACAGTAGTAAAATGCGGTGAAGAAAATCAATTCTAAGTAATCTAGCATCAAGCTAGCTGTTGGGCCTAATCACCGTGCTTGATCTTGCTGGAAAGAAAACTACATTAGCACATCATATTAGAAATTAAAAGTGCTGGAAACATAATTTAAATGAAAATTCATATTATTGTAGAAATAAAATTACAAAAATACTCAATTACAAATGTTACAATATTTTTTGTAGTTCATAATGTAGCGCTCCACAACAATGTTCAACATATCCAATTCATTGTCGTCCTACCTCCAATCGCCTAGCTCAATATTTAAATATTATAATGTTGGCTTTAGTTCATAATCCAACGCTCCACAACAAGCTCAAGCATCTCAAATTCTCTGCAATCCTACCTCAACCTACTTCTATGCAATTCCATCTCCTGCCCATTCTCTGTCCCTTAAATTCTAATTTATTGCTATGCATTCCTTCCTCGTTCTTATTCCTTTTCAAGATCAAATGAATTCCACAACCCATTAACTCAAAAATAAATTAATTTTTTTCTTGGATCCCCGTGAGAACTGAGCTCGTTGGTTTTCATTGGAGCTTCGACAATTATTTGAACGAACTCTACCTATGTCCATTATATTTACTATTATTAACTAGAAGTTGCCCCAAAAGGTGCAAAGAGAGGCCAATAGGTTTGTTAGTTTGGAAAGGTTGTATGAGAAAGACATTTGTAGATATATATGTTATATATCTTGCATTTTAGAAAGTAACAAGGTCAATCATTTTCAAAAATCAAAATAAATCATGGAAAAAAATGAAAAATGGCACAAGTGTTTAAACTATGTTCAAATAAACAATGTCACTAATTTTTCTCAATATAATCTCATTTACAATCAATCCAAAAAAAAATGAAAATAAAAACATGCAAAATAGTGTTCCGGGAAGCTCAGATTACAAGATCAATCTGAGGATTTTGTGGCAATGCAGCAGCTCAAAAATGAAACCGTACAAAATAATGCAGTTTAATAATTGCAACAAGATGAATCTCAGGATTCTGAGTCAAGGTTCCACCTGCATTTATGCCAAGTCTGTCAGGTGCTTTCTATAAATGCAGGTGGAATCTTGATACCTTGCAAGGTTCGAGGCAAAAAAACCCTGTCATATCAAATTTCCAATGGCCTTCCTAAAACCTTGTGAAACATCAAGGTTCCACCTGCATTTATGCCAAGTCTGTCTGGTGCTTGTAATTTTCATTTCCTCTAGACATGGGAGACTACAGTCAATGTCACAATGTATCGGTCAATTGAATCATTTGAGAATAAGGAATATTTACAAGAGTTGTAAAAGAACTTCCCATAATTGTTTTATATATTTTGATTAATTGTGAACCTCCTCAATTAGAAACTGAGATGTTTGAACTTATACAAATAAAAATGAGATGCCTCGCAAGATTTCCGATGAGGTGTTCATTCTGAAAGTAGCTTCCTAATAGTCTAACCCTCTTGAGGAATGAGTACTTCTGTAGAACTGAATAATCAGGTGGCACCTTTATTATATGATCCATTCATTTGCAAGACTTGCTTTTCATCTGACATCCTTGTGACAAAATCCTCACAGTGAGAGCTCTGCCACAAGTACGACAAAAGTTTCAAAATCCCAGCCCCTGTTCCCAATAGGAATTTTCACAGAAATATCCCTCAGATGACAAAACGTTCAAAATATCCTTGCAGTACAGTGGTTTTGTCATCCACCGTGAAGAAATTTTCCCTCCATTATAAACTAAACATTACAATCCATTCAAATACGCATAGGGATATAGAAACATTTCTTGGCAAGTCAAAAGTACCAGTAACACTTCTGAACAGTATCATCTAGTCAGTTGGAATAACAGACAATTCCCTAGTGCAATCTACTTTCCTAAGGGATGAGGAAAGACCCCCAAAGATATATATTTATATATAATCAAACAACTTCACTCGCTACCATATTGAATTTTTTCCCACATGAACAGTGCAACTAAACCAATTGTGGGGAGTGTCTTGAACAACAAGCATACACAAACACAGATTGTTGCAATGCCAAGCAAGGAATGAAAAAATGGGCAATACATTAAACCATGATAGCCGCCCAGCCTTGATATCCTGTTGGAGCGGAGTCTCATGCATTTGGAACAAATTGAGGGAAGCTTCTGCAATATGACCTGAGACAACTCTATATTTAAACCTATTGTTCTGCCAACACCTTGCATTGCAGTCCTATTCAATGTTAGTTCTTTTGAGATTGTAATTGATACATGAGCCCTTCTCTGATCTGCCAATTTTTTCTCTACCAGTCTGTTATATGTGCGATTATTTCTAATCAAGGCATAGCCATGTGGGTTCTGCTAGTTTGCATCCAAGGCTATGGTCCAAGCTTGCAATCCAATGTGAAAAATGACAAGAATTATGTCAAAACTTGAGGCAATTATCGTGTAAAGGCCATACTTGCTTAGCCAATCAAAAAGCATGTATTCTATATTCTCACCTTTTGTGGATCATTGGTCAAAGCATCAATAATGTCATCTGTGTTTTGCATACTTGCAGCTAAATGCAGGGGCGTAAGACCCCTTGGGCCAATCACATCTGGTCTGAATGCAATGTTTCTATAAGTACTTGATGCTGGTATATAGCACAGAATCATATCCACAACTTGTCTGCAATTTCTCTTCACTGCCCTGTGCAGCAAATTAATTTCTCACAAGATTTTGAAATTTGAATGCCTCTACAACTGATTCTTCTTCTTCACCATACATTCTAAAAAGTATATCCAGAACCTTTTGCAGTAGAGAATTCCAATCCCTCTCCACAGCAAAAATCAAAAGAAACTTGAAACGGGCAGGTGAATCTTTTAGAGAAAAAGGCATGTCCTTAAAGTAAGAATTTCTTTGGAAAAGCCATCCCAACTCATTTAGAAAAGTGACGATGTCTTCTTGGATACCAAATACGACATAATCTCATTTTGAATGTCGTTTTGTTACTTTTCCTCACGGAATCCTTCAAAATCATCTTCTAGGGTACGTAGCTCTCTACATATCGCGTTGTCTGCTACAATAACTGGAAATTTTTTGCCTTTGAAACCTCGTTCAACCTGCATATTATTTCAATACATGGTTGTATCAGGGTAAGAACCAGAAGGAAACAACTTAAATAAAAATAAATGGATTTCAAATATAAGGAGAAGCAAATGGAAATTATTATTAAAAACCCACCTCCATGAAAATACGACCGAAGACATTAGCTGGCCCCCCTGGGAATTTGTGTTCAATGGTAGTGCCATTTGAGAGGAAAGTACTATAGCCTGCTTGATAATCCTCGTGAACATTTTGTGAGATGTACTTTCCCCTGTAAGCACATAGAATTTTGCATAAAATATTCCTACGAATATAAGATTTGACTCAAACCTGAATATTTCTTATTTATTCAATTTTCCATTCTTATTTAATATACAAAGAATTTTTGAAAAAAAAAATCATTCAAACAAATCTACTCCTGCTAATCAACTTTGGAATAGATCTGTCTGGTAAACAATTTACACACAAGCTTGCTTTGTGGCAGGAGTTGTCAAATTGCGGCCTTTGAGAACAAGTCTAGTTTCTTCACCTGCTACTACTACAATAGGCCAGACTTAACATATTTCTGGAGCATGCAACAAGAAGTCAGCCTCTTTCAAGCATAATAACTATGAATGACAAAAACATTAAAACTTGGATTGATTATTCAAACAACTACACAACATCAGAGTGTGTATACTGTCATTATTTATATGATTATATGGTAGAAAAATTGCTTACAAATCATTTCAAATGTTGCAGTCATGCAGACATCCTGTTCAAGAAAAGCAATTGAATGAAAACACACAAAAATCCTCAACCAAAAATATGCTCTTGGAATAATATGAATATAATTCAGGAAGCTATGTGCATCATCACACTAGATAGAAGACCATTATCCATGTAATTTTACAGTGAGCTCAAGTTTCCTGCAAGGTAAACCAACCCCAATCCATCGAGAGCGTCCCTAGGTAATAGAATAAAAAACCAATGAAGAAATAAGAGAATTGTTTAGAGTTATCTTTGTGTAATAATGATGAAACTATTTTATGTAATGAAAAATGGAATCGTTGTTGTCATTACAAAATACTAAAAAGAAACAATGGCAAGGCCTAATGTAAAAGGTAGTGAAATTCAAATAACATAAGCCTATAAAATGATTTCCCTACAGTTCTAAGCACCCTATAGGACTTTCTCACCCTAGAAACTATAGTGATTGAAAATGTCTAGAGGAGAACTACTCCACTGTATGATATTAAACATATTATATGCTAGAAATAAATCTAAGAACACATATATGTTACTGTGTTTTAACTATGCTCTGATTTTCACCTTCTAATACGATATTATTTCCACCAGTGAGACTGAATCACAACTTGCCTTTTTCTAGTGATACTTAAACAATATAAAATCACAAATTAAGGTTAAATGAGTGAGTATTTAGAAACATGTTTTCATCTTATTTGAAAAGTTTGGACTAATAGAAAAGGGAACATCCCAAATGAATCGTACAAGCCAACTACTCACAAAGTGGCCAGCTTTCTTAAAAACCGTTTTAAAGCATTGTGTTTACAGTGTGCAATTTCCAAAACACAACAGGCATTTCAATCTAGTAATGGTTGAAAAAAACTAAGCATGAGCTTCAGATCATAATAGCGAACATTAGAAACACTGAACAGAATGTACAGCCTGCAAAACTGCACAGCATTAGACCATTCATTCCTTAAAACATAACAAAGGGAAGAACCATGTTTCTATAGAATAGTAAATCTGAGGAAAAATGCTTCAAAACATTTCAACGGCGGTAAATGCAAAGAATATCCACTTTGAATCTATTAAAAACATCCTCTAGGCTAGATCGTTTTCAAGACTTCAAAAACACAATCAATCAATCCATAATATGTGAAATAATGTGGAGAATCGGCTTGCCGAGGGTTGTGTTTTCCCTTTTGCCATTTATATTTGATGTGAGCGAGCTTTTCCATCTGCCCTGGAGTAGAACTCACTGGGAACTGAATAACCCACAAGTACTTGCACGTCTGGGTCACTGCTGGCAAGTTTAACTTTCCTGCAAAGTTTTATACTCGAAACCCAATTAACTCGGTTTAACAGTGATGCCGACCTGAGTATCTCTTCGGAGTACTAAAACCACTCAGCAATTTTTCAATTGTAACATCATGGAAGATGCGCATCTTCAACATAGTACAACATTAGGGTTTGGAAAAAACCCTAGCTTTCTCCTTAAGGTGGCTCTGGCATAAAGGATTACTCCAGGGTCGGGTTTAGATTTTCGTATATTTTAACGGCCCACGGTCGCATTTCAGTACAAAATCATGTGAGGTGTTAGAACGTTGTGCCCTTTATCAAATGCCTCACATCTAAATTTTAAATATTCACTTGATTTTTTCTACTAAACCAAATCAGAGAGTAAAATAAGAAAAACATGAAATATGGAACATGAGAAATCAAATTAGAAAGTCCAAAACAAGAATAACGAGTACCCTTCAGTATAGTCAGTCTGCAGAAGGTCGAGGTACATATCCCATTTATTCCCAATCACCTGCGCACACTGATAAACCCAAAAATCCAAGATTAAAGAAGAATGCCAAGCACACATATAAGAAGACATCCTTAAATCTTTGAAAACATAACCAGCTGAAAACATACACGAAGAAAAATATTTGCAGAGAAAATTTGGGCATTCGATTACCTTTCCGCACGTAAAACATCGAACTGGGATAATCATTTTCATAGACGACAAGCAGGCGACAGCTAATGGATTTTCCTCGTCTATTGATGGGCCGAATACATAGAGAACTGGGATAATAATTTTCATAGACGACAAGCAGGTGATAGCTAATGGCTTTTCCTCATCTATTGATGGGCTGAATACGTAGACTGCTCACCACTGTTTTTAGTCTAATATAGTTGACCGCACCAATGTTGATAAACAAGAAAATGAGTTTAGCCATGATAGGTAAGGGTTTCCTGCAAGGTACTGATTCTCCTGGAAGTGGCCATGGTCTTTTTTCTGCTCGACTTCACAAAGCCTTCACCAGATCCCAGACGCTGCATTCAGGAAAAGCGCGAAAAAAACTAAGCCCATTTCCGCTAACTGACGAAGCGCTGGCAAATGCAAGATCATAACAAGAAACCGTTCTCACCCTGATTGGTGGTGTTACAGCTAGTTTGGTTGGCGCAAGAAGAGGTGTGAGGATCGAATCACACATCAACAATCGGCATGGAGATGAGCAGTAACTTAACAGAAGGCGTAACTGTAATTAAGGCTTTGGATCGATCGTGTAGAGCATCATGCGGATTCTGCTGGAACGACGAGTGGAGGTGGAAACCAGGAACCAAGATCGGAAACCTCGAACAGGTGCCAAGAGAACAGGTGTCAATGGGAGATTAAAAGTGTTGATGATCAAAAACTGCATCTCTTTCAGAAGAGAAGGCCTATCGGCCTAATTATTTGAATAGATATTCCCACCAGAAATCAAAGCTCTATTACCCTATTTGGTTGATTAACTTATGGAATTTGTTTGAATATGACAACTCATCCGGTAATTAATGTTGCTGGATAGATAGTGGTTATTTTTTCTAGCGAATAGGGATTTCCTTTGCCGTTGATCCCTCAAGGTGAATTGCATGCACTGCAGACTTGTAGCTAACAAAATAAGTTATTCTAGATGAGCATTGATTTCCAAAAACATGATCACAAGGGTAATCCCTCAACAACATCACCATCGTCATCTGGAAGAGTTTGGGCGACAACTGCCACTGCAACAGACTGTTGCTGGGTTGAACGGTGTATCGATCCTTAAGAGCAAGTGACTCCATGAAATGAAGGTTGAATCCCTTGAGATATTTCCTGCCAAGTAAAGGAGTGGTTCTTATGAAAATTAACTTGCATTACGGTGCATTGTGTTCTGTGTGTTTATCAGCTTGTTTTTTACTTTAGATCACCCGAGCCTTACCAACAATGGTGCTGGTAATGTTGTGGCGCGATTCCATGGGAGGATGAATAATGGTGGCGTTGCTGCCTCTTCAAGAACTGGCTCTTCTCATTACCACACAGACGTCTTCCAGTAGCTTCAATGTGAATCTGACCCTCATAAAGAACTCTTTGACTCTTATAAATATGTGCAATTTTAAGGATGAGAGGATCATGAGGGTTAGGATCAGCCGAAAGAGAGTAGATTGATAATAGCACCTTGGAAACTATCAAGGCAAGACTCCAATGCTCCCTGAGGATGTCAACTGAGATGTTACCATTAGATTTCACATTTGGATGGTGAACTTTAGTATTGAAAGTAACTTTCAGAGGTTTAAAGGGGTAATCAACGTACTCAAATAGGTTTTAGCTTCTATGAGAATCCGTACTCAAATGCATTCCTACACTAGGCTTATTGACCTGCCACCAAGAAGGCATATTATTAATGATATTATTACACATAACACTCATCACATTAACTAATAACGAGAATTTATATATTAATAGCTATTGTCTCTAATTTCCTTTAATCATCAACTTCAAAGGATTAATAATGATTAAATCACTAGGTACATGCATGTATTTATTCGATAAAAACCGTAAAAATTTGGGCAAAAATGCAGTTGAACAATAGGCCATGAATTTGGTGTATTAATCCATTAGGGAAAAGTAAACTTGAACCAATATAAACTTGCAAAAATGAAAAACTCATTTTATTGGGATGCTCTTTCCTACCATATTTAACCATTGTCCCCCGCAATATTATATTCTCTTTTTTATTTTCTACAGGATTATCCCCCATTCATCTGCATTAGATGCTCCTAATGAAATTGGGATTCCAAAATATTTGAATAACTCCACTTTGTGACGACTGAGAATTCAATATCCTTGACATCTCATTCAACACTGATTCAACACAATTCCAACTACATAATTATCATTTCTTTTTATTGACCATGCTACCAGATAGATAAAGGTAGGTGTTTGTAAACTCATAGTCATATGAAAACTTAGAGTGATTTACACCTTTAACATTTTGTATGATACTCAATATCATAAAATTTTCGTCCTACTTGGATTTATTCATATTGATGCTAAGGCTTTTACTCGTATTGATGTGATGGAGAGGATACAAATCGTAGCCCTACCTTAACCCTTAAGAGGAAACAAAAAAAGGGCGGGTCGAGGGTGGTTAGAGGGTGGGTTAATGGTTAAATACATGCTTTTATCCACTTAATAAATTCCCTACATAGCCCAAATTTTTCTAACACCAAGAAAGCAAAATAGTTCCCTAATCATTCAAAAGCATTGGCCATATCCAACTTTGTCACCATCGTTGGCTTGCCTAATCTCTTGCTTGAATGAATTGCTTCCTAGAAAAGAATGATATTATTCAAGATTTGTCTCTGTTGTATGAATCCAACTTGTTCTCTGATATGACATCCAACAATATTTTTTTTCAATTTGGTCATCATGATCTTCATTGAAATTTTATAAGATCAATTAGAAATAGAGATTGATCAAAATGAAGATAAATTTACCACAGCGAAAAAGGATGAGTCAGTCATTTTTTTTATCTTCTCTTTACATTGGGAATTATTCAATATATGCATCATATAATTTTTTATCATGACCGAAAATCTTCTATAAAAAAAATTCAAGAACCCATCAACGGCTATGGATTTATGTGGGTCAAAATATTACTATTAACAAGCCAAACAAAATTTCTAGATCCCAACATATTGACAAATAATGTTAAGACTATCTTCAAGGGAGAAAGGCTAGAATCCTTCAGATATAGGCAGGGATGGTGTTATGTGAATTTCCTCACTCCTACCAAGAATTAGTCTTAGCGAAAATTCATTATTGTTAAGTGATAGCTCTCAATATTACAACAAGAATGTTGCAAATCCCAAGGGGTCTCGACTTTAATTGTCAACCGAAGTTTCATAAAAACTTAATAGGGGTTATCACTATGTGTGTAGCATTTAATGTGTTCTTATTTTGTTTATATTATGAAAGCGAATGTAAATGAAATAATTTTGTAACATAGAGACCATTATATTTCCTATGCTACACAAAATACTCAAAATAATAGGGAAGAGACAATAACAAGAAAATATATTATATTTGTAAGTAAAGGAATAAAAAAAATCAATCATGCTATAATAAAAGTAAATATACTCTACTATGCATTGGAAACAATCTTGCCGCTAAAAGAAAGCATTGAAGAATCAAACCCTAATTTATAGTAAAAAGGAAGTTATGCTACAGTAACTACGTGAAATATTCTATAAGTTTAATAGGCTTATAAATTACATTATTAAGGTCTGGGTGGCATTATATTATGCAAATCAAGGCTTACCATGATTCAGTTGAAAATATAAATGGGCTTTTGATGCAAAACACGAGATGCTACAGGAGTAATTTTTTTTCTATAGGAGCTACTGTAATGAGCAAAAAAACATGATCCAGATGTGATTTTAAGGAAATATAAGTTTAATAGAGACTAAAGGATGGTCAAGAGGTATTTTCAAAGTCCTTTTCTCTATGAGGGATACGTTTTTTCACCCAAAAAGTGACTCTATGGTTTTTTTGTAGCTTTATAAAAAAGGAATTTATGCAAAACCAAATGGAAAAATGCATGATAGCAAGTCATAAAATAGTAATATAGACAAGGTTAATGTATGGGAATGAATTCTAGATTCATAAATTAAATATTTCTAAAATTACTAATACAATATTCATAAAATGACTTGTAAAAACACTATTTGAATAAATTTCAAAAAACAATATTAAAAAGTAATATTACAAAAATGAATATTTGAACTAATGGATGTATAATAAAAGTAAAAAGAGGGATCTTGACCACCTATGGTGTGCCATAACCCAAGGAGTCTCATATCCCTGAAGAGGTAGCAAGCTAAGAACCAAATTTTGTTCTCATTTATTAGAAAATGTGCTCATACATAGGAGACTACAATATGTAATTCTATAAAAAATCCTTTAATTTACTTTTGCTTATGTCTAATATCAAAATTAAACTCCTAATGGGCTTACTGAAGCCTTATTTATAAAAATATGTTTTAGGAGTACCCTCCATGAAGAGGGTGTTTCTTTCCCTCCAAAATCCCTATATAATAGTATCTTGCTCCCTCTAACCTCACAACTACATGGAGGAGTAGTAATTTCCTTAATCCAAGTTAGTTTGGCCATCCTACAATAGCGGACATGTCTCATACTTTTATATCTAGATGAAATCCTACATTTTCTTCCATTTCTCTCCATCCCCTTGTTTCATCCTCCTAACTTTGATATTATTATAGGAATAATAGTAAGGGAGCGCTAAATTGATTCCAATCCATTGGAATCCAAGTCTCTAGATGATTCTTTTATATGAGGGATATTTATCCAATATAGTCCTAAACCTATTAGGTAAATTGTATTCCCTGATCCTCATACTATGTTTCAATGTGTGGCATCTCTTATAAGCATGTAAGCATCCCTTTCCTAAGAGCCTAAGGGCATACTTAGAGTGGAGGATTTCCCCCTCTTGCCATTGAATGTAAATTGTTTCAAAATTAAGATATCTTGTTATAAGTTCATTATTTACAATGGGGATAAGTTGGGATGGATGCTCAAGCCTAACCTATAATGGTTACTCCTTTTCTTTCGATAATGATCTAGTTACCTCCTCTACCCTCATGTATTCATGCCTTGGCCATGATGCTAATGCCATCAATTGTTCATCACCAAAATAAAAAAAATCAGAGCAATATGTTGATGTCATGAAGCACCAATGATTGTGGATGTAGAACTATGCAATATTGGCATTGTCCTCAAATTTTATCCAAAGAAAAATACAATCAATTCTCTAATATTTTGAAGAGGGAGACAACCATTTTGTGCTAGAGTTATGATTTTCAATTTATAACATTAATATTTAAAAAATAAGGAATAAGTATTTGAGGGGTGTCTTCAATTCAGAGCTTCCATGGACAAGTGTGTTATAATTCATAGGTCTATTTCAAGACTGGGAATTTTTTTTCTTCTTTCTCTTGTAGCAGTATTTAGTGTTAGAAAATCAGAAAGGAAGAAATATTTTATTGTTCTTTATTATTTACTTGTAATGTTCTTTAATTATTATTATATTCTTCTTGTCTTCTTTTGTCTTAGTTCATCAAGAAATTATCAAAGCTAAAGCACATATATCAAGGACACAATATATAGGCGAACACCCAGGTCAAAACCCCACTCTAGCGGAAAACCCAATAAGTAGTTCTTCCCTAAATAGTATTATTGAGACTCTATACCTTCACTTAAACTTCATCCACACCAAGTCAGCCTTCATTTCGATCCTCCTTTTCAACCTAGAAATAGTAGCATAAACACCAATGCTATGCAGCAATTCCTTTGACCTTACTTATTGAATTTTGGTCTTGGAGAAAAGACTTAGATAATACTTCTAGGCATTTTATTTTAACCTATTCAAATTCTCAAGGCACCAGAACCAAGAAAAAACAATTTTGACCTATTCTTCTCTTTTCAGTAGCAACATGCAACAACTGGAAGAAATTGCCAAAAAAAATAATCAGGGACTTCGATCTTCCAATCTGGGGAATGTCAGAGAGAGAGAGAGACCCCAACATTTCAGTTTTTCTTCAATCCTTCAACTTATCCAAACTCACACTTCTTTTGACCCCTTCCTTGACTTCAAACTTTTTCCCATATGCAACAGCCGATATCGAATTTCTGTGTGAGTGAGTGAGTCCTCCAAATGAGTTTGAGCTTCCTATATATATATGCTTCTTATGAGCTCAAATTCATGGGTTTGAGGCTGAATTTATCACTTTAAGAGTGACTTGGTGTGGAGGCTCCATAAATCATATTTGACTCAATACTAAACCTAATTACATGATTCAAAATCCCAGAATGGGTTAATTTAAATATGAAATGACTCTATTAACTCATAAAAAATCCTAGAAGTCTAAAATGGGGAATTTCACCTAAAATAATATGACCCAAGCTTGAAACCCATGTTTTAAAAAGTAATTTGACAATAATATAAAATTATTTTCTTTATTATTTTAATAAGTACAATAAATATTGACTCAAATAATTTATGAATACTGAACCTAGTTACAATATTCAACACTCCCTCTTAACTAGGGAGGTATACGTAATATATGGGTTCAAGTAATATCTCAACTATGTGAACTATGAATAATTTGTAGGCACATCGATTCCATGGAATAGATTTGGGACCAAGGAATTTTATCCATGGGTCTTTCAATAATTTAGGCATTGCAATTCCATGGACTAGATTCCTGACCAAGGAAATCTATCCAAGTGGGAATAATATGGACTAAATATTTTAGCCTCTATTGGCACCATCGGGGTTACTTAATTACAATCAACCCAGGAAACAAGGTGTGTATCCAATCGTTGGCACCATCGCTTCGATGCAATGCTTCACTCACAAAGTCTGAACAAAAAGCCTAGATTTTGCTCAATCAATCTGAGCATGATATGAATAGATTCTACTAGGGCTTGATGTAAACCCTATATTTTTCATCTATAAATTCTCAACAAAAAATACATACATTCAAATGAATACACCTACTAGATAATTTAACCATTACTGGGGCTTAGTTGTAAAGCCCTAGACTTTTCAATCATCATCCTAGAAATTCAAACTTTGACTTCGGATTGTTTCCAAACCCTGAGACGTATGATAATTATAAATTTCATCAACACATATATATAGGATATAACGATCATGTATACACATATCATTACATTAGACTTATTTTTGGATTCAACCAAATGCACATATAACTAGGGTTGCATTCCTAGGACTTTACATACATATCAATCGTTTTTATTTTTAACCTAACCAAAACCTAGGGTTTCATTTCATTTAAATAAAATCCTTATTATATCAAAAATTCAAAGGTTCATGGTTTCAAAATACATCATTTAGACGCTAATAAGTTAGATCTTCCATGACCATATCAAAACCCCAAATCAGACATCATCAATATATCAATTACAATATCAATTTATTTATTAATAACCCTAAGTAGGTTTGGTGTTTCACACATTATTAAAATACCATTAGGTTAGTGTTTTCCAGAGAAAATTTTAGGGTTATTTTATGAAAAAAATAGAGATATACGGTGAGTAGATTGATCAGATGATGAATCACCCCAAACAAGAATCTTTAAGTTTCAAGAGAGCTAGACACAACAACTGTTGTTAATTTAGAATGGATATTCCAAAGGGAATAACAAAGCTTTATGATCTAAGAATTATCTTTGTTTATTGAAAAACATTTTAAATCCAATGCCTTGCCTTGTTAGGTCTTATTTATTAATCCTTGACGCCTTCTCTCATGATCCTTGAGCATTCATAAAGTAATTTCCTAGACAAGGAGATAGAGGTAGAAATTTGATTAGTATTTAATATAATCAAAACTTTAAACAAATATATGTAACCAAAATTGAGAGGGAATTTGATAATTATTTTGAGTAGTTGTTCTAGGCTCCCCCCAAAGCTTTGAGGGATACATAAAAATTATAAAACATGAAAATTTTATTTCTAAAAATATGTTAAACCTACAAATAAATACAAAATATACAAATGAAATATATAAATTTAGGAAAAAGGGGCTTAGTAGTGTAATTCCCGTATTTCATTCTCTTCAGCCTTCACTCTCTCTCGAGAGGATTTTTCTTCGACCACATTTTCATGATATATTTCTTATTTTGTATTTTTAGGATTATCAAGATTTCTCATCCTATTTGACTCCTTGCAATAGATGCTATGATTTCAAAGTAGATGGTGATTTCTAATTATATTTGATTTCTTGAACTACATTCATTGATTTCAATGTAGACGATTTGTAATCCTATTTGATTTCTTGCACTAAATGCATTCATTTCATTGTAGATGGTCATTTCTAATCCTATTTGATTTATTACACTAAATTCATTGATCTAGTGTAGATATTGGTTTCTAATCCTATTTTCTTACTTACACTAGATGTATTGATTTGAGTATAGGTTTTTATTTATAATCCTATCTTATTGCTTGCATTAGATGCAAATTTTAGTGTAGAATTTTTTTTCTAATTTTATTTGACTTCATGCATTACATGCATTTATTTCAATGTAGATGTTGATTTCTGATTTGATGTAATTGGATGCATGATGGTACATTAATTCTAAATTGATTTTATTAGTAATGTGCATTTATTTCAGTGTAAGGACAAAACATTGTTGACAATGTACATTGATTTTTGTGTTATAGTAATTCAACCTATTAATATTGGAGAGAAAGAGAGGCAATGCACGATCATTAAATTTATTATCTAGACATGTCCCACGACTCCCTCTACCACCTTGGGCTCCTCCTCAGCGAATCGATCGATGCACCTTCGAACCACCACCTTTTCTAGTGCCTCTCTTTCATCCTCCCCGGCCTCCACACATGCCTACACCAACCAAGTGGACATGTCCGGCGGTATCTCCATCCCGGTGAATAGTAGCCATGATAATATTCGTATCTTCCATGACCTCAAGGACAAGATTCATAGAGCATGCAGAACGCCCCACCTCATAAAATGTTTCATCGTCCATACATAGGAATATCCACCACTCACTAACTTCATCGAGTTGACCCCCCACCAAGGAAACCTAAAACCACACTCAGACGAACCAAATACCACTACCTACCACACGAGAGACCTCACAAGCCCGACCGCCATGCACAGGAACCATACAACACACTCAGACGGAACAGATAGATCCACCCACCAAACCAGAGAAACAAAATTTGACCCCCTACTAGCAGATATAGACTACTGAACCCATAATAACCATACAACACATCCCACTAAACCTTTGCTAATAATTTAGAAGGACATATGCAAAAAAATATGTTCCCAAGATTTGTTGCCACCAATGCAGTTTTCCACTTCCAAATTCGCCGCAAAAAAACCACTCACCAATCCACTCTTCCTTGTCCTTCACACACCAAAAGCAACAAAATTGGATATACAAATTTTTTTCCTGCCAGCACACATGTGGATGTCTACACTATTGAGTCCAACTTCCCTTTCAAGAACAAGAATATCAATTTTCCTCAAACCATGAGAGGATGAGTTGAACAAGCTCCCATCCTTCCAACTTTATGCCTTCCAATACACCATCAACAACGAAGAAGAAAAGGAGTAGGGAGAAACATTATTAGGGTTCTCTCATATTACTATGAGTTGTAACAAGGAGCAACTACAAAAACTCGAAAAAAATTTATACCTTCAACAATGGGACCTAGAAACAAAGGGGGTTTCCTTATTTCAAGTTGGGAGGGATATTTAAACAAATAAGTTTCCCCAAGTCGTTATATGTTTCACCATATCAAGTTGGTTTTTTTCATTTATGTAGTAGGGTGGCCCAATTGAATAAGGCCATATAGGAAGTATATTTAGGTTACTACCCTTTAAAGGTATGGAAGGGAAATGAAAAACAAAAATAAGGAAAAATTTAACAGTCATACTAATTGAAACCAAGTTCATCCTTTATGCATGCATAGTCAAAATGAACATGGGGAAAATTTTGGGGAAAAACTAAATAAGAATGTAATTAACCCCTTAAAACTCATAAATATATTAATATGTCAATAATAATTACTAAAATGAATATCACTTTCCCTAAAACATAGTTTGATGTAGATCTAGAGCTACTTTACCTACTAGGTGAGGGTTTCAATGATGCTCCCAACTCCATAACCAATTCTTGCTACCAAACTATTGCTACAAAATTGTAATGAGACCTAGGAATTTTCTTCATGTGGTTGATAGATGGAGACTTAGCTTTAGTTCAAAACACATCTCATCTCATTACTCCACCAAATGTTGGCCTCTACAATTTTGTAGAATTGGATCCCCTACAAAACGTAATATTTGTGTATAACATATTATATCATAACATATGACAACCTGGATTTATATGCATCAATGTTGCATAATACCACATATGTTGTGTCATTTTCATACTCACATTATATATTTAGATACTCTATGATACCATATGTTGTTTGAGGATACTTATCATATCATTGTATTGATATAATTCAAAATCTTATGTCAGATCCAAGTCTTTTGTGATCTACAATGTAGACAAATGTCTTTTGGATTAATCACATCATTAGTATTTGTTCAATCGTAATGATGTGATTAATTTGAAAGACATCTATTATAAGATAAACATTACCATAAGAGGGATTGTATATAACATAAGAGGAAACAAACAACCATCAAGAGATATTTTATAAAGTGAAGACCACGAAAATATAAAATTTAGAATTTCCTGATCAATCATAAATGAAATCAGAACATAAGAGAAAAAATGTACGGTATTTCACACCAAAATAAATTATAAGAGAAAACATAGAAAAAGAGAAAATATAAGTGAATAATGGGGAGATATCAAATGCATAATTTGCAAAATCAATCGTAAGAGAAAGCATAACATAAATGTAGAATGCAAGGCTTGCATAAACTTTATTTCACATCCTTTATTTTAGAATTTTTAGTTATATTTAATATTAGCTTATCTATGTTTTATATATGTTGAATATATTTCCTATAGAAACAATGCATTTGTTTTAGTAGAATCTACTAGTTTTCAATTAATATATTTCATTCACATTATTTGCTAAGTATAGGTTATACAATTTATGTAGTAATACTTCATTTTTGCAAATTTTTCTAGTTGATTGTAATAATGTTATAGTTATTTTTAAAATACTCTATTTCTTACAACATCACTTCAAAAAATTATATAGCTAGTTTATAGTATTTTACCGCCATTAATATAATAAATAAGTTATGATAAGCCATTGATTACTTTGGTTTTACCATAATCGATAATCTGCAGGCTCCAATACCTACCTTTTAACTTGCTACTCTCTTACCAATTCCAAACTACGAGCACGTCATCACCCTAGCTCGATGATTATTCTTTTTCATTTCATTGATACAAAAGAGTCATAAATCGAATTTTAGAATAAAAAATTAACTTTATATTGCTCACAATAAAAAAATAATAAATATCGTAGGGACACTAAGTAATATCCGTAACCACCTTCCAATAAAAACAACTAGTTAGCAAGTCTTCAAATACTTTCTTCATAGAATACTTCAAACTCTAGTTCTAACTCACCGTTGTAATCCTATGGATGTTGTAAGAGACGGCGATAATCTTGTTGAGCTGGTAAATTTCTTCCCACTATATCTGCATATCGATCGCCATTACAATAGTTATTGAAATGTCTTCAGGGAAAATTTTAAGAACCCCACTAAATTTATATGTATAATAAATGGGTGAATCTCCATGAGACATAGGAAAAATGGAAGGCGATTTTATTAATAATATAATATGTATATATAATTTTTTTGGCGAATCTCTCAAGAGATTATATTATCCTGTAAAATCATGGCAAATCACCAGTATAAATGGCAAATCACTAGTACAAAATGGTGAGTCGTTGTCTAGTGGAGTTTGGGGTGTTGGTTCCAATGAAGATATGGTAGTTGAACCAGGAATTGAAGGAAGCAAACCACCGAGACCAAGCATGGCACATGGTGACTCGTGAGGGAAGTAGTTCTCGTGCAGTTTCGAAAATGTTTTCTTCTAGTTCTGCTAAGTGTAGTGTTGTTGCTCATGCTACTACTAGCACTGATATTGAGGTTGGAGAGGAGTTTGAGGTGTCCTCGGACTCTGAGCAAAATGATGTTTATGTAGCTCCTGGTGATCATCCCATGTGTAGTAGTGGTGATGAGTTTGATTAGTGGTCATGAAGGCAGCATAATAGTAAAATTTAAACAGACCCATTACACAAAATCCATAAAGACAAAACTCTAGCAAAAATATTGTCATGCAAATCTAGATTCTACAGCAGTATTAGAACTCCCTACTGCTCTACAAATAGATGAAGAATATGGTAAAAAAAATGGGGACCGATATGTTTTATCGGAATGAAAACTATTCTTGTTCATATTATTTCAAATGCAGAGACTTGATAGCTTTCAGTGAAGGAAATATTTTTGAGCTTATGGATTTCTCATAACCTTCTTTAGAGAGAGCACCACAATGTATGAAGTTATATTAGAATTTTATAGGTTATGTGCAATTTACATGTCGATGTTAGAAGTGGAAGAAAACACTTCAAATATTAGCAAAAGATATCACTACAAATTTTGTCACTGTGCAGGTAACAAAGGCTTCCTTATATGACTTCAACAATAGTATCACTTGCAACAACAAATTTTTTGTTATGTTGAATAAAGAAGCTTTGATGCTATAAATTCATCTAGTTAGGGAAAAATTCGACTTGTCAGATTTTCCACCCACAACAGACTCAAATGGAGGTCCGAGCAGCCTTAGAATAACTCTCATCAACCCACACAACAAGATGATCACCTCCCTCCTTTGTAGAGCTCACACACAGAAGCAATAAGTTAAAGGCAGAGAGAAATGCCACCTTAGTATGTAGATTCATGAGATCTCAAGGAGACCCCTTACCTCCACCCATGAGACCCTTGCAATAGTGTCTCTATCCAGGCCCTTTTTACAATCACATAAGACACCCTCCTTCCCACTAATCCAGGTCTCTGCAAAGAGTAGCCTATATGCACAAGATCATATCTTCCAATTTATCCAAAGTTCTCCATCAGGGGATTATTCACTTTAGCTTCAGATAGTAGGAGATATTCACCCACTGGTAATACAGTTTAGAGGCCATCAATTTCTCCTAGTCCTCCCTAATTAGTAGGTGATAGCTCCTCCAAACATTGATCACTTTCTTCAAGAAACCTTCAATAAACATATTTCTCCTAATTCTCAAGTTCTTGAGAGAGACCCTTTCTTCTCTGGGACTCTCAGCTTTGTAACATTTTATATCTTAGATGAATAATTTGACCCTTTAGGTATTTGACCTCAGAATTTAGATATGTCTTTTATAGGAGCTGCACTCATGCTCCCACTAAATAATGTTTATGATGTACCTTGCATTCCATTGGACCTATTTGTGGTGATTTGATTTTTGAGCTCTATGTTGCATCCCTCCACTTGCAACTCTCTAGGGAGCTTGGGTACAGGAAACATAGAGCTCGAGGAAAGGCTCGATTCCAACCTGAACACTAGACTATTAATCACATCTTCACACTCCAGACCACAATTGAGGAAGCCCAACATTGCTCCTGGAAAGTTTACTGTTGCTTCATAGACTTTCAAAAAGGCTTTTGACTCTATCCTGATAGATCCTTTATTCCACATACTCATAGATATTGGCATGCTCATAGATATTGGCTTCAGTCTTACTATTCTTCTTGTTTATAGTTTCAGTGAATTATTGTATTAAAAATATATTTTGTTATAATTTACTTAGTCTCAAACATGTGAATGAAAAGTAAAATATTATTTGAGAGAGATCTTGAACTAGCTATTATCTAGTTGTTACAAAGCAAATTATAAAAGGCTAGGCTCTCCTCTCTTTCAAGTTGTTGAACTGTGAGATCACTCTATGCCATACTAGAACATTTATTTTTCAAACACCTTAAATACATTGTGTGGCTTGGAATTTTCTATTTTATCCTTTCTTGGTTTATGTTGTAAAGGGTTTTAATAAGATAATACATACAAACCCCCTTTACCAAAGGTTCAATTCTAGAATAACTTATTGTTTTGGTAAATATATTAAAATTTCACTCATTTGGGCTAATTATAAGTATACTCTTCAGTGAATTACAACCTCAACTATAGATTCTAGAGTTATACTATGTAACCCTAACAACCAATGGGGACTAATTAATAACCCATTAATGGTGCATAATAAATGACATTAATGACCACTAAGGGATCACTAAGTCAAAATTAACCACCATAACTCTAACCTAGGGAAACATTACAAGAAAGAATATGTTTCTAAAATAGAGAATAACACAAAACTATTATGAGTTAGATAAATTTTTTGTTATCACCCAAAATTGTGAGCCCTCAAATGTAATGTTTCGAAAGTTTGTGGGTGCTTAATCCTTCTTTCTCTTGCTTCTGCTTGATTCATGACCACTTGAGGAAGGGGTGGAGGGGATGCTTGGGCTCAGATTTGGGATGCTTGGAAAAAGTTTTTCAAGATCAAAAGATGTTTTTCTGTCCTGTTTGAGACTGCAATGAAAAACATGCAGGGAAGTGAGACCTTTCACTCTACAATAGTAGATTTTGACTTTTAGGATCTCTTGAATAAATTTAAAACTTAGAACAGAGATCGTACAATCAAATCTAGTGCCTTGTGAGGGGGTAAGGAGTTGAATAAAGAAGAAAACCAGTTAGCGGAATGTATTGAAACTAACTAGCTAAGTTGACAACCTGATTTCAACTAGAAAACAAGAAAAGCAATAGATAAAACTGAGCCTTCACACACACACATGAACATGAATCCACCACCAAAAGAGTTCAAGTCTTTCAATTGATGAAAACAATTGTAGAGAAGTGTCTTGTCAATATAACTTATATAGTTATACTATAACAAAGCTTGAAATCAGTTTGTTATATCAAAGTGAGCTATAACAATAGCCACAATATTTAGATGGACCTACATTGTGGGATCAGTCTCATGCAACAATAAACATAAAAATAGAATGCCAAAGACAGAATTATGAGGAAATATAGGAAAAAGGATGAAAAATGCTAAAGCTCCTTCCAATGATCAAACCTGTTATAGTCTTTACAAGCACATTGTTCATTGATATTTGGGATCAACAACATTCTCAAGCTTAGAAGAGTATGAGTAACTCCTTGGAGTCAGCCCCACATGCTGCCATAATAGCATCTTGCGATGAATGATTGTAACTCCTTATTGAACACCTTTGTTACGCAATAACCTATGCATGTGCCATCCTTGAGATAACACATAACCTTACAAACAAATGCACCTCCCTTAGAATATTTGATGCAACTTCTAGCTTAATGCTGCTTAGGGATCTCATCAGACTTATTTTCTGCAACTCCCACTTGAGCATCCTCACGCAAGTATTAAGTTCTTGATGTGACTACCACTCAACATGATATAAATATGCCCTCGCTCCACTAGAATTAGCTCCTTTATTGCTATCAAAACAGGTCTGTAGATGGCAACACTCTTCTCTGCTGTCTTAACAGTAATTGCAATCCCCAAAACAACTTTCGTAAATCCTAACTGCTATGCTCGTCTTCACCATGAATAGGATGTGTAATCGTTGTCACATTTAATATAAATCTGGAGATTCCCTTAGGTGTCAACCTCATGTGTAAAACAGAGCCTTCAACAGTCATAAAAGTCTCCTGAATAGAGCTTGCTATGCCTACTTCACTTCCTTAAAAGTGTGCATTTTCTAGTTAAATGAATAGCACAGTTGCACATCTCAGATCTAGACATGAACTAATCACAAGGAAAACCATGTATAAATAGTTGGATGAATGGTAGTGTTATCATTGTCTATACCCTCCATTGTCTATCCAGTATCGAGTTATCATTACAAGTGTAGGAAACATCATTATATGCTATGTACCATAACTCCATCTTCGGGGATTGCATCTATATATGTACAGATGACTATGAATTGAATAGAAGTTTTAATGACATTTCCTATCATGCCATCACTGTTGGGATTTTGCAATATTTTTCTCTTATTTATTTATCGTGTGGCACATATTGTTTATTTTTTGAATCTGACTCACTTTCATTTCCAAGACCATAACTTTCAATGTATTCAACTAAACATTCGGTATAATCACGAGTCTAAAATTATATAAGGAAAACTCCTGCTGTGGTTGATGATGGAAAAACCCAATCTGGTTGGTGATGGAAATTAAGGAGAGACAAACTAAATGAGGAACTAAAGGAATGATGGAGATGTGTGTTTGATGGATTTTGGACCTAAAGAGATGAGTCACCTCCAAAGATAAGTAATACAGTTACCTAAACCAATATTGAGTGCATGTGATGTAGAGGTTATTAGGGGACACCAAACATGGTTGCAAAGCATAGTGATCATTCAAGTTTATTAAAATGATGGTTTTAACTTTTAATGGTCATGTTTATTTGCTGATTGTATTTCTATATATGATTAATATGCTAAGGAAGAAGTCCTAATGAGACAAGAAGTCGAGCAGTGTATTATTAACACTAGATTACAAAAACAAGCACAAAGAAATGAAACAAAGTAGTGCTTGCATTCATAGGATGAAAACATTTTTCCCCATTAGATACATAAAAATATATACTAAGCCTAGTGACAGCCCAATGGCCTTCCAACTACTCGAATCCTCGATCTTTCCTCAACTAACTCTCTATTGGTATGGGTATTTAGTCATCTGAAACAATGTTTTATAAACTATAAAACATGTATGCATGAGACGTATGCATTTTTAGATACTTTTTTCATAAATTAAGGAAAATTAAACCTCATATAAATTGTCCTGAGTCCTCAAAATTGGTTGGTCTACATTTAACATTAGGCTAATAGGACGAGACCTGAACAATTCTCCTAGAACAAACTTTTCAGTTTTGTTGCTTGCCCCATTTACTAGACATGACCCTTAAAGAGACTAGAAATCTTGTTGATTTGTATCAATATTAACATTTCCTCACCAAGATATCATTGCCACAGGTTTTAAACTGGTTAAAATTCTCACCAGTCATTAGATATTATGGAGCAGCATAACCATATGTTCCCATAACTCGAGTTGAAACATGGGTGTTGTCTCCCTCAGGTCCATATTTTGCTAGTCCAAAATCAAACAGCTTCGCATTGTATTCCTACACCAAGTACATATCTCTCCATAAAGACTTAAGAGAATCCAAAGTGTAACATTGATCCATCTCATATTTTTGAAGTTGTAGGTACAAACCGAATCTAGCAAAATATTGGATGTTTTAAAATTCTGATAAATCACTGGTCTTCTAGCCCCTCCATGAAGAAATGCCAGACGTTTGGCTGCACCCAATGAAATTTTCATCCTGATAGACCAGGGGAGTGGAAGGGATCCTTATGAATGCATAAGGGAAGTACCATTGGACATCAAAGGTCTAAATATATTTTTCAAAATACAAATTTACAAATTGGGATTAAAACATTCCAAAGAGTTATGTTTTGAAGGGATTAAGGATAATCAAAAGATATGTAAGGTGTGCAATGCGAGTTTTGAGGTGATAATTGTGGTGCTACAATTTAAGACCATAGGTAGCTTTCTTATGCAATATGACCATTTATTTATGACGACTCTTCGAAGGTGCAAAATCTAGAAAGAAATAATTGATGGCAAAACACTACATCTATAATGATCCAGAGTTGGAGGCCATTTTCTTACTACAAAGGGAAAAACTTTGACATGTAATGTCTCTAAGACAGTGCATACGCATGACTACTCATATTACTTTCTCTGAGATAGGCCATAACAATGATCTGTGGGTCAAGCTTGAAAAGACAAACTACTAAGAAGAGTATAATATTATACATCCAACTAGATTAGATCTCTCCTCAAGAGAACCTCACATACCTCAAATGAGAAAAAATAAAAAAGAACAAAAGTAAGCATGAGGTTTTGTATTTTTCTTTTTTGATATTGGTTTGGCACAAGTTAGAGGAAAATCAGCTGAGTTGAGAGCCTAATAGTTGGACCAAGAAGTCGAGTTTGTATCTCTGATATGAAATGATGAAAAGTATCACAAGGAAAATTTGTTAGGTCATCCTTAACTATTTTCCTTGAATAAATTTAGGTCCGAAGGTTTAGAGATAATCTAGTGTAGGACCGAGTTGCAACAGGGTTGTTGTAGGGTTCTTGTGCTTGGTTTGAATACAGGTTAGCAGGTTTCATAAATACCTGGGTAGAGCGAGGATTTCACAGAGGGATGAAGGTAGATAGAGACTATATAGAAGGTTGCAAGGGTGCTTGGTTCGTAGAGGAAGTCTGCTAGGTTGGAACGTTATTCCTAAAAGAGCTGAAGTAGGAGTTTGAAGATCATCCAAAGTTTGAAACATCACAAGTAATTATGTGTTGCATCCGTGGAGGAATATCTTTGCAAATATTTGTGGGAAACTGAACTACTATAGGTATTCTTTTGAGGACCAAAAGGATGCAACAATAGTCTGGAAGGTGTCTTATAACCCAACGTATGGAAAGAATTGATAGAAGAAGGGTAGCCACAGTCTCTTGATCAGTGGAGGTCGAGTTGGCAGGACTGTAACAGTGGTTACAACATGCCCTAATCAGAAGTTTCGTTTCTGAAGCAAGAACACAAAAGCAAGAACAAAAAGGATAAGGGGAAGTTTAGAAACAAGGTATGTTTCTCTAATAAATTGGTTTGTTTGTTAATGAATGGTTGTTAAAGTGCACTTGTGGACTGTTAAAAGACCCAAGTAGAGTGATGTTTGAAGAATTAGGTCACTATTAGAAGGCAACTATTATGAAGCCCTAAGGACAATGATCTCTAGAATTCAAACTTTGTTGTATGGGAAGATGTGTGAATTCCCTAAGCACACTGATTGTGGAAGTTATTTAGTATTGTATGATCTATTGATGATGCCTTAACTTGTGTGACAAAGTAGTAGTCTTGACTCTTGTCACTATGTAAGGACATTTCTAGAAGACCCTATGAACAATATAGCTTGTAACAACAAAAGTATTGTTGAAGGACAAAACTGCAATTCCCTTTTCTAAAATATCAGAGATATAGGGAAGATCCTTTAGAACAGTTAGATTATTGGACTGTATGAAAGCAGAACTAAAAACCCTAGTTCTGTGATTTGGAGAAACATATCAATGATTTGGGGAAACTAGTTGAAGACCCTATGAGTTGGCAATCTTGAAGGAGCAGGATAGCAGCTAGAGCTAAGGATTATTTATGACAATGAAGCTATGTTGACTGATAAAGATTGATTGGAAAGGTCAGCCAAGTTGTGGATTGGCTAGCCTTGTGATAGCCAGTGTGTTGAAAGAAATGTGTGATGTACTATCTTCAAGGTAGGAATTAGTGGAGATCACATTTAAAGAGAAATTTCAAATTTTCTCTTGGTATGCTGTGTCAAGAAAGGGCTCAACATGGAGTACAGTGCACTGAAATACCATGGGACATTGATGAACACCTGAAAAATAGAGAGAATACTAATTAAGAGGTGATTTGTCTATTTGATAAACTGAGTATAATATCCTTGCCCTTATAGTGCCCAAAAAATTCCCATGCTTGCAAACTGAATATAGCAAAAAGACTTAATTACATGTGGAATACTTGACAATTAGCAAGATTGGAGAAATTCTTCAACATTGTACTTGAAATTGGATCATTTTGAATTCTAGAAGAGGCAAAGGCATTCGAAAGTCACAACCCAAAGGTAGTATGTTTGAGGATCTATAGTCTACAATTGATGAGATTGGAATTCAAGTCCTAGAAAGATAAAATAATCCATTACTATACTTCATTCATAGAGTGATTTCATTTTATTCAAATTTTTGGGATAAGATATAAAGAAAGGGTTTCCTCCGTAAGTTTGTTGTGAAAAGCCTAATTCCCTAAGTTCATGTTAATGTGTCTATTCTAGAGTCAAAGTCAGTATAATATGCTAGAACATATTATACATAATATAGTACAAAAGAACAAGCGCCAGGAAACCATGTGACTGACGATAAATATGTAAAGATGAATGAATATTATGTTAAGTGTTCCATATACAATCCAATCACTGATTCCAAGCTAAGAATGCAATTATAAACTTAAGAAATGCTGGCAGTTCTTGATAGTATAAAAGTAAAAGATGAAAGCTACGAATATGTAAGCCTTCAACTTTTACAACGAGAGACAGATTAAACTAGACTTGTTTTAAATAATTAAACATCAAGAATGATCAACAAATACAACACTAAAGAATTAATTAACTAATTCTAACTAATTAATAGTTTTGGGCAGAAATATACATAAAAAACAACCATTCAATTATTCTTTTATGAATCAAATAAATAAATTAATAATCAAAATATCAACTATAGATCTCAAGACACAAGTCACTGAAGAGCAAGAGAAATAAAAAAATAACTATTGTAAATAAATAAATAAGAAATGAAATAAACATTGCTACCGGCTTATGGATTCAAATCACAAAAAAAGTATGAGACTTGTCCAATTGGATGTGTAATGCTCTCAAGATTAAGTTTCTTGACCAAGTATTTAGAGATTAATCTTTCTTGTGACCCACTGTCAAACCGTGTGTCAATATTGGTATGTTTGGATATGAACCTCAGATGAAACAATTCAATTCTCTCTTCTTCATTTCAAGCTTATATGGGACAGTTTGATGTACTAGTACTGGGTTTATTTTAAATTTCTTTCCCCTTCAAGTGGTTCAATCCCATGGCTATAATTTTAGATTCATCACCTGAATCCTCTCCTAAATCATGTTGAGTTATAGCTACAGTTTTCTGTTTCCATTGGTTGTTCCGATGTTTCATCCTCTTTTCAGGATGTAATTTCCAACAATTTTTCCCTTCATGGCCTTCTCTCGAAAAATCTTTACAAACAAACTTTTCTCCCTCTTCTTTACCTTACCGTTTGAGGAATTTTCATTTTTTTTCCCCTTAAAATGTTTCTTCCTACCCTCATCAGTAATGCTTTTCCCTCTAGCTTCTAGATGTGTGGTCTAAACACAAACTTCATCTAGGATTGTAGGGTTAAACATGAAAATAGTATGTCTTAGGTAGCTATGTAAACCTCCTATGTACTTGAGAAAATTATCTGGTCTCTGCAAATCTACCCCTAATAAGAGATCCCTTCTCCTAAATTCTTGGGTGTATTCTTGCACATTGTGACATTTCAATTGTCTAAAAATTTTTCACTTCATTATGGCTTTATGCATATGAGCTAATGGATAAATCTGGTGTTTTATTGTGGTAATGAAATAATTCCATGATAGGATAATATTATCATGATTCTTGATCTCCTCCTTTGTCTTGGCTTCCCAGCAAACAAGTGTTACACCTTCCACTCTCAATGAAGATAGTTGTATTTTGGTATCATAATCATGAAGGATATGAATTCTCAAATAGACCTCCAATTACCTAATCCAATTATCAAACTTTTATGCATTGACTTCACCATTAAACATTGTCAATTCAAGCTTAACATCAAGTTTTTGAAAAGGACTTTTACCAGTGTTCTTTGATTTGTGCGGTTGATGTACTCAAGATGAAGTAGAGGATGACGATGATGATGATGAGGGTGATGATGGTGACTTTCCACTGTCTCCATTTCCTCCATTGCCATTCTTTGATTTATCTTCATCATTGTGACATCCTGATGATCCCTGTACTTCCTTGTGAAGTTTGGATCCTTCTCTTTCTAGTCTCTCATTCCTTTCTTGATAAAGGAATCTCACAATTTCAGTCATGTCAAGGAATTATTTCCTAAAAACCCTTTCTTCTTCTTTGGGATCAACTTCTTCATGGATTTCTCCATCTACTAGAGGTATGCCTAATGTTGCTTCTGCTTCTTTTGGAGGTGAACTAGATGGTGGGGAATGTGGAAATCTTGTCCTCCTTTGTTGTGGCTCACTTTGAGACGCTCTTGCTTCCACCAATTTTCCTTCTCCTCTCTTAATCTTGAGCCTCGTAAGCATGTGAACACTTGAAAATAGTTAAACAAATATTTTCACATCACAACACTTGAGAATAAACTCTAGCTCTGATACCAACCGGATCTGAAACATCTATATTAGTTTGTTTTTCTAAGTATCCTTTTAGTGATAAAACATGTACAAATTTGTCCACGTTTGCTTGCTTCAGGAATGGGTAATTTAACCATGAAACATAGATTAATTTTTGAGTTTTAAGGATGTAAATAAGCCTAATTAACACTGAACATTAGTGTATAATAGAGAAATAACATCACACATAAGATTTACACAACAGACATGATGAATCAATTCACCCCTCGTGGGCTACATCTACTATTCCAGCTCCTAATGACATGTCCCTCTTTGTCATTATGATCGAAATTGAAAATACATGTGTTTATACGCCCCCAATGGTTTTTTCTCTGTACCTATGGCTCCAGAATGCTCAAATTAGTATAGTTCGACTCTTATTTCCCCCAAATTGGTCGAAAATTGACCTCCCTAGCCATTTTCCCAATCACAGCTACAAAACCTTCACTAATTGTGTAGAACTGGAGTTATTCGTAGCTATGTTTGGAAAATTCCAAAAATTTTAGGGCAACGCTAAAAGTCCGTTGAATTGATAGTCCTAGCAATAAATTTTAGGGTTAGGGGTGGGGGTGGTCGTCTTCAGCCCCCCCTAAACCTTGCGATTATCGTAGCTTTGCATATAACATTGTTGGAGTCGAATCACGCTAGAGGCGGAGTTCCCTAAACCTGTTAGACTAACCATAATAGTCAACATGGCTGTCAAACTTCGTGCATGTGATATGGTTTTAAAGGTTGTCAGGGTCACGATTGTAGTACCGTCGACTGCAACCACTGTTGTAAACCACTCCAACTGTTAGCATGTGATAGCTTTGGAGCCGCTGAATGTTAAGGTTTTCGCAACTGCCAATTTTTAACATTTTCTGTTGGGTGAATGTTATCATGTGATCAATCAAATAGGCCACCGATAGGTTGTTACTGCCGATAGTACATCCACCCCCGCAACAACACTTTTAACAGAACATAGAAGTATGGGTGAACTAAAATGGTAAGAGACAATGAATAGTGGAGTTGGTGGAGACTTCTGGAGGGGCACCAGGTGTGACGGGGTCAAACCCCCTGGACCCCAATCATAATTTTAATCTATCATACAAGGATCACGTGGCAACCTTCGGGCTGGCAACCTGTCACACATCCAATGGCCCACAACACAATTCATACAATCCAAATCAATGAGCTACAATATAACACTTGGCAAAACTTGGTTGGATTGGGAAAATCAAATATTCTCACGGATGTTCCACCTTTTGATGACTTACCCGCATGCTGACTGGGAATCCCAGTCACTCCTGTCACAAAATTTTAGCTATTTGGGAAAATGATCAGAACGTGATCTCTCCCTCATACGACATTAGTTTTTTGAAATGTTAGTGGAACTAGAATCAGAACGACGAGTTCTACCCAGTCACTTAGGCTGGGTACAATTTCAAGCAATTTCAATTTTGAGTAGAATTCATGATCTCCTGATCATTTAATATTCATCCCAACAGAAATACAAACTTTAGAATTTACAATTTGAGGTTTGGAATGAAGAGAATCCAAATCCATTTTTTCCTCTACAGTTTCCACCGTCGGAAGAGCTAGAACTTCAATTTGCTACTCAAGAAACTATGTATTCAATTCCTTTTCCACCTCGCTAACACCTCCTGCGCGCAAGGATATCACTTGATCCATATTTAGACTTCGGGTATCATAATCCATTTGTAGTCTTTCTAACTTCGTCTACAACAAGCTTATTTCATTATGGAAGGGAACAGATTGGGCCTGAGATTCAACCTTTCCCATATTCCCCCTTTGGATATCAAGGTCGTAATGTACTCCATTGAAACCAACAAATAGTCCAATTATTGGTTAAAATCCTCCTTCTCAACATTGAATAAGTGCTCCTTTTTATTTATCACTCCGGAATATACCCTCGCTACCAAAATTTTGAACATGAAATCTCTAATTACTGTTAAATCCAGAGTGCACTACCATTCCTTATATACTCGCACGCCCACCTCATATAGCTTGTTACCTCTCATTGTTGCATTGAAACTGTTATCACTCAGGTTTTCCTTGAAGTTGTAAGAAAAGGAAAGTATACCCGAGGTAACCACAAACCAACCTTCAGATGCAGAATCTAGCCAATTTGCATCCAGAGAGGGCTCTCTCTTTATAATTTATCTTTGTTCTTAGAAGGTTTTAGGCTAGTTATCGATCCAAGAGTTTGTTTGAAAAATGGTGGAATCGACAAACTAAGGGCGAGGTTGAAAATTTTCAGTCCATTGGGCTATGGAGTCAAAGGATGGCTTTACTGGATTTCTATTCTACACACAAGATGGCTTTACAGGGCAAGATAGCTAGACAAAGAACAATCCTTAAAAATTTAGAGTGGATGGGATGATTTTGAAGGGATGAAAGGCAGCTAAGAATCTTTCACCATGTTCAAAAGAAAGAAACGATATGACTACAAACAAAGAGCAATGACGAATTCTTTATTATAGTAATCAACAATGTTTAAATTAGCAAAGCAAGAGCATTTAAGAATTCATGCTTATAACCAATTTAGAGGAAAACATTAAGAACAATCACATCTGAAATCAGAGTACAATTAAGTAAATTCTGATTCAATCCTTCATGTAAATTATTCAGAAATGGACATAATGATATTATAAACTGATATAAAATTTAAGACAAAGAGTAGAAAGACTTATTGAACTGCAGTCCAACACATGAATCCTGCAAAAAGTCCCGAGCTTCAAATCGTCATCTAGTAAGCCACGAATAAATTTCTCCAAAATTATTTTATTCCGAAAATCTCAATGTTACAGCAAAGTAATAGAATCCACCCCAAATGCTTCCAAGAGTGGAGTATTTATACAAATTCTAAACTAAAATATCTTGAAACAAATATCAAAATTGTTTCACAAATCTCTCCAACTATTTACATAAATAGAACTTAATTAAAGGACACTCAAACTAATGCATTTATTTGGCACTATTTTGTATGGATAGGTGATGACAAAGAGAATAATTCGAATTTGATCCAACTCTTAGTTGATGATGAGGCATCCAAGTCACTAACTTCTTCCTTTCTTTGTGCAATCTGCTCCAACAATTCTGCAAACTTGGGGTTCAATTATATCTTCGTATTTCTCAATCCGTAATAGATGTGTAAAAAGTGAAAGAGGTTATGGTATATAAATTTATTGGTGAGATAAACCTCTTTCAATTTCCCAAAATTCCTCTCCAGCTATGCATAGTAGTCTCTGTAAACAATATGTGTAAAACAGAGTTTTACAGAGTCGGAAAAATGGCCTGTAAAGATGCACATGGATCTCTCATTATAAAACCACTGTGCAAAAAATGAGAAAGGTTTTTGTATATGGGTCTCTTAGGAACAAAAAATTCCTTCCGTTTTGTACGAAGTATTTTGGATTGGCCACAATCCTCTCTGAAAAATGATGACTTAAACTGGAATTTTCTGCAAAAAGTGCTTTCCAACATTGTTTAATATTTCCAAAACCATAATGGTTGTTAGAAAAGTGAGAGGTTTTTGTAGATGGCCCTCTTAAAAAAATAAACCTCCTTCATTTTTGTAAAATTCATCTTGAATTGATCACAATCATTTCTGCAAAAATATGACTAAAATATGCAATTTCTGCAAAAATGTTCCTTCTTGTTGTGTTTTTTCATCTTTTTACTTTCTTTCTCTTTTAACTATTTTACTTTCACTTTAGACAAAAATCACTATTGGTGAAAGTATTCTCATCTATTTTTACCATTTTACTGCCTTCTGTATTTACTTTTACTGTTTACCTTTGACTGCTCTGTAACTTCATTTTAACTTTCACTGACTTTTACCTGATACACTTTAACCACTGATACTCTTTAGTTGTTATGCTTTCTAACCTATGTTTGAATAGATTTGATAACAATATTGGAGTAAACAAATCTTATGACTAGTACTAATACTGTTTATCCAAGGATGTGATCTTCTGGTCACCTCTTTAGGGGACAACTGAGTATATTTTTCAAGAAATTCCCCAATGGACAAGGGAGTGAGGTTTTAACCAGGTTCAAAATGGAGCATCATTCAAGGCTACAAGAACTCCCATTTTGGTTCTTGTGTGTTCAAAATGGAAGTTTCTAGGTTTTCTTCACAGAAATGTCATGATTTCAGTTTTAATGAGGGAAATTGGCACAATTGCAGGTTCGGGGGAACAATTGACAGTTTAAAAACCAGGGAATGATCTTAGCAATAAGATTTTAACACTAATCTAGTGAAAAAACACAGAACACAGAGTTTCTTTTGAATTTTCGGAGCGCAATAGAATAAATACCTGTTCTTGGAGGCAAACTGGATTTTAACAGGTATCAGGCGGTGGCAAGATGATGCTTAAACACTGGTCCGGCGGAATTCTGGAGCGAAATCGGATAGAACAGTAGATTTCAGTGAAAATTTGAATTTGCAGCAGAAGGCGCAGTCGCTTTCAAATAATGAAAATGACATAAAAAACACAAAAAATTGTTTTATTTCCAAAGTCAAACAAGGGGTTTTTAGTTTATCGAGGAATGTCATCATGGAAGTACGGGATTTCGTGTGCAGGGGTCGGGCGGTAAGCGGTAATCCCCGCATCGCTTATGAGCAATGGCGGTTTTGAGCGCGGAGGGAGCGATTCCATTGGGCGAGTGACACGTGGCTGGAGTACTATTCCAATACCACCGTGCCCCCGCGGGTTAATGTGCTGACAAGGGACGGCTGGCGGAATTGATGAGGAGCGTCGATCTGTGGAGGGGCGATCCAACGGTGGAAGGGACGGGGAGATAGTGGGGCGTTATCGTGCGGGCCCGGCGGAGTTTTAAACGCGATTTAACTTTATTAAACATCCCGGGGGGCGTCTAATAGGCGGAAAAGTGTGGTTATTAATTAATTATGACAATTAATTAATCCCAATGGTTAATGAAAAATAGGGGTCGCGGCAAGGTTCAATTATGGTTAAAGTGTCGGGTGGGATGCCAAGTGGATGAGCCATGGTGGCATGGGGGTTTTTCCGAAGTTTTGAAAAAATAAAACTTCAGGTTTATTCTTTTGGTGTTAAACATATATATCATATGTTTAAAGCTTTTCTCATATATGTTTTTTTATTATATGATAAATAAATCAATATGATTGACTTACCATAGGGGTGGGAGTATTATATAATGATATATTTTAACCAAAGGGGTTGTATAGTGGGTTTTTATTTGAATGCATGGGGAAATAAATACTTTGGCTAAAATCATAATAGAGGGGTTTTTGGGATATTAATTTAAAAGGAGTTATATACTTAGGATAAGGTGTTTTTACTAGGGATTTAGTAAATAGAGTTAAATGTTAATATGAAAAAGGGACAAGGAAACTCAATATACTTAACATATCTAACAAAGAAAAGATTTTTGAAGTAAATTACAATATCTCAACTTCAACACTTAGATTTAGAATAATAAGTAATCTTGAGGGTTTATTGTGGAATTTTGCATGATTTTCCTAAGAAAAATAGGATTTTACTTAGGAAAAGGTAAAAGATGAATTTATAATGACAACTAATCTCAAGTACTTAGGTCTTTTTTATCATTAGGCCGAGGGTCCGGTCCCTCCAAAAGTCAAGGAAATTCCTTTAGCCCCTTTGACCTCCAAATACCTTAGCACTTTGGGGAAATTAATAAAACTTAGGGAGAAAGTGATGTGGGACGTTAATGATTTTGACTTTGCTTTTTTGTGATTTTTCCAGTGCTTTTCTTGCTTTCAGTACTTGTGATGAAGGTAAAAGATTAAAATATTTAGCACCATCATTCATCATATAAAACTTTGCAACACCATCTAGCTACCCTATCTACTTGACACTACCATTTTCTCTTCTTTATTAGGGTGCATTTGGACTTGCAAACCCTCATCAGTCTTTTCCTTTTACATGAAAAATCTATCTAATTCTACTCTTATTACATCCAAGGGCTCAGATTAAACTGTTGAGCACCTTTTATTAACTCTACCTATCTATTTATCTGCCAAGATTAAATTGTTTGGTCAGATATTTATTTTCTGTTCTACAACATGAAATTGAAACATGAATGAGTCAAGTTTAAACAGTTTGACTCTTCATAAATTGTGGCAAATTTTGACAAGCTGCACACAATTGCTTTATTACGAAAATGAAATAGTAGTGGCATTTGGATTTGCACACTTTCCTTGGTCTATTTTTTGCTTGGGGTTCATTTCTTTCATTTTCTTGACCATTTTATTTTTCTTACCCTTTGATTTTTCTTTTAGGGTATACCCTCTTTACTTTTTTTAATTTTTTTGATTTTTTGGTTTTTTTTCAAGAATATGGAACACCTTTGCTCAAGAAAAAGGTTTGAACATATTCCATAGTTCAGTAAGTCAATCATGAGAAATGACACCTATTGGTATAGGAGACAAACACTGGCTCCACTTGCGGATGGCTTTTCCTTGTGGAAAGTCAAGAACAGCAGGTCAGATGCCTCAGAATGTCTTCAAACTGAACTATGTAATTTCCTTCTTCTGGTAGCTTTATTGTACATATGATAGTGAAACTTTTATAGCTTAGGGCTTTCGCTTTGGGCTTCAATTCCAAGAAGTCACCATCCAATCAAAACTGATGCATTAGCTGTGGCTGAAAATCTTGAATTGAATATAGTCCTTTTTCTGCAACCTGAAATCTAATCTTGAAACTTAAAACAACACACAAAAATTTTCAAACCAACTTAATGAAAAACTAGTTGTAAATTGAAAACTAAAAAAAAAATTGCTCAAAATTCTGAGCTTATTGGCACTCATTTACCTACTCAATCTACTGTTCAACTGCTAGTTAGGTAAAATGAAATAGCCAATGCAGCCATTCAAGCATTATGTACTTTGAGAGATTTTGTTGCATTTTCTTATTGATTATCAAAATTGTACTTTTGCAACCTATTAGAAACTTGTCAACAAATGAGAGGATAAGGAAACACTTGATTTCCTTTGTTGACTCTAGAAACTGTACAAAAGGATCTTCCAAAATATATACACTGATGTTTAACTGATCTAAAAAAATGTACATCTGTTCTAGATGGCCTCCATACCATGAATATGAAATGTTATTTTCATCTTTATCTCCCTGTAAACTTTCAGATAAGATTTGTGATGATATTCCTACTGATTGTAATGTTTGAGTATTGAATCCTTTATCATCTTGATTCTGAAAATCATAGTTAGTTAATAGAGGAATGCTTTGAATGCCTTCAATATTCAACATGTATGCTATTGGATCCTGAAAATCTTGGGAAAATTGTTGGAACCTATGACATATAAAATTCCATGGGACTTCATAAACTTCAACAAGTTTCCCATTCTTTTCTTTAAATATGTTATACCACATTTCCTTTAAAAGATGAAATTGTTCAAAAAATAGTGGTATGGAACTTTCTTGTGTCATTTGATCATTTATTTCAATGGGAACTAATAACTGCAATTGTGAAACTGAAAAATCTTGATCAATAGTTTCATTATCTTCTTTGGTGTCAATCAAAATTCCTAAAGATTGTTGATTATTGATGGCATGATAGTTTTCTCTAATGAACTGAAATGAAGCAAAATAAAGAGGTAAAGAATCTTCACTTATTTCCACATTTTCTGCTCTTCCTTCCTCACTCTCATGGCTGATCTGTATTGGCTGACCATTGTCTCCAATCTGCTGAAACTGCATTTCTTCATCCTCCAAACTAGTTTTTGATATCTCTGTAAAGTTAGCTTGACTTTGGAGAACATAACTATCATCATAATGATCATACTTAGGCAAATCATCAAAATAACGAATGTCATCAAACATACACATTAGAACAACAGATTCCTCTTCGTCATATTGATTTGTAAATTCATTTTCTGATTTATGATAATTTGAATTAAGAGGAATTTGTTCATGGCTATCAACCTCTTCTATTTCTTCATGATGATTTTGAATAAAAAATTATTCTTTCATAGTGATCTCCTGTGTTATTTCATCTAGTTTTCTTACCAAAACGTTGAGTTTTACCTCTACAATGTTTTTCCTTTCCTCTTCTTCTACTTTCAACTTTTCCTGTTTGATTTGGAGATTAACTTCCACATCAACTGCAATATTCTGCATCTGTACAAGTGTTTTCGGATCTCTTTCTCTTAACCAAAATTCTATTTCTGAATCAAAGGCACTTGGATAATGCAAGAGAGCTGAATCATGAGGAGGTCTAATATTTTCTGGCATTGAATAATAAACTTGATTAAATCTGTCAGAAAATTGTTGTATCGTTTCATTTGAATGTATTTTTAATTGATTATATTCTTCCATGATCACAAAATGATTAACTTTGATTATCCATCTATCAAGGAAAAGTTTGATAAACTGTTGAAAATTTTAGATGCTAGCATCAAGCAGATTTTTGAACCAACTCTTTATTATATTTTCCAAAGAAAGAGAAAAAAGTCTGATTTTGACATCATCTTCATCAATCTCAAATAAATCCAAATAATTTTCAAAACCTTGAATATGTTTTTGGGCCGTGATACCATTTTCTCCATCAAATCTAGGAAGATACTTGTAGTATTTTTTAGGAAAATCATGGATCTGGAACTTTATATGGTACAGGGATATGTACAGGGATTGCAAGATCAGTCTTGATTATTTGAGGCTTTTTAATTGGAAAATGATCATCATTAGATTCATAAGAAAGCTGCTCAAAGAGATTAGGATAATTATTACTTACAATCTTCAAAGGAAAATAACTAACAACTAATCTAAGATCTTCTATAAAATACAATATACATTGAAAAACTTTCTTAATGAGAAAGAACATAATGTCTTGGATTAAGATCCAAGTTGAAAGCCTGATCTTTCCATATTGTTCTTTGAGGTTCATTCCTCCAGTGGAGTCTTCATCCTGAAATTGATTTGGAGTCGCCAGGTGGATGATTTTAACCTTTGTGTGTCTGATCCCTGTCCACCATCATAGATCAGATCTAAACCTGTAGAACAATTCTGAAGAAAAAGTTAGTTCTTCAGGAAACCAAACTTTGAGTATTTTATGATTATTTTATTTTTTATGAATTTTCAAAACAACTTCTATGATTTCTTTAAGAAATTTAAGATTTTTAATTAAAATTTTCTTAAAGATTTATTGAACTAGAGAGTCTGATTGAATGTTTTGAATCCAAAGTTCAGTTTATAAGCTAAACCAGAGATAGACTGAAGCAACATTTACTTACTATGCAGTTGCATAGCAAAAGCATTTCAAAGGCTACCTGGCTGATCTTCAGACTCTGTCTATAGCTTATAAATCAAACAATAGTATCAATAAAATGATTCAGATCCCCAGTATGGTCGTCACTATGTTCTCACTCAGGTTTTCCTTGAAGTTGTAAGAAAAGGAAAGTATACCCGAGGTAACAACAAACCAACCTTCAGATGTAGAATCTAGCCAATCTGCATCCAGAGAGGGCTCTCTCTTTATAATTTATCTTTGGTCTTAGAAAGTTTTAGGCTAGTTATCAATCCAAGAGCTTGTTTGAAAAATGGTGGAATCCACAAACTAAGGGCAAGGTTGAAAATTTTCAGTCCATTGGGCTATGGAGTCAAAGGATGGCTTTACTGGATTTCTATTCTACACACAAGATGGCTTTACAGGACAAGATAGCTAGACAGAGAATAATCCTTAAAAATTTAGAGTGGATGGGATGATTTTGAAGGGATGAAAGGCAGCTAAGAATCTTTCACCATGTTCAAAAGAAAGAAATGAGATGACTACAAACAAATAGCAATGAAGAATTATTTATTATAGTAATCAACAATGTTTAAATTAGCAAAGCAAGAGCATTTAAGAATTCATGCTTATAACCAATTTAGAGGAAAACATTAAGAACAATCACATCTGAAATCAGAGTACAATTAAGTAAATTCTAATTCAATCCTTCATGTAAATTATTCAGAAATGGACATAATGATATTATAAACTGATATAAAATTTAAGACAAAGAGTAGAAAGACTTATTGAACTGCAGTCCAACACATGAATCCTGCAAAAAGTCCCAAGCTTCAAATCGTCATCCAGTAAGCCACGAATAAATTTCTCCAAAATTATTTTATTTTGAAAATCTCAATTTTATAGGAAAGTAATAGAATCCACCCCAAATTCTTCCAAGAGTGGAGTATTTATACAAATTCTAAACTAAAATATCTTGAAACAAATATCAAAATTGGTTCACAAATCTCTCCAACTATTTACATAAATAGAACTTAATTAAAGGACACTCAAACTAATGGATCTATTTGGCACTATTTTGTATGGATAGGTGATTACAAAGAGAAGAATTCGAATTTGATCCAACTCTTTGTTGATGATGAGGCATCCAAGTCACTAACTGCTTCCTTTCTTTGTGCAATCTGCTCCAACAATTCTGCAAACTTGGGGTCCAATGATATCTTCGTATTTCTTAATCCGTAATATATATGTAAAAAGTGAAAGAGGTTATTGTAGATAAATATGTTGGTGAGATAAACCTCTTTCAATTTCCCAAAATTCCTCTCCAGCTGTGCATAGTAGTCTCTGTAAAAAATATGTGTAAAACAGAGTTTTACAGAGTTTGAAAAATGGCCTGTAAAGATGCGCATGTATCTCTCATTATAAAACCACTGTGAAAAAACTGAGATATGTTTTTGTATATGGGTCTCTTAGGAACAAAAATTTCCTTCAGTTTTGTACGAAGTATTTTGGATTGGCCACAATCCTCTCTGCAAAATTATGACTTAAACTGGAATTTTCTGCAAAAAGTGCTTTCCAACATTGTTTAATATTTCCAAAACCATAATGGATGTTAGAAAAGTGAGAGACTTTTTTGTATATGGCCCTCTTACGAACATAAACCTCCTTCATTTTTGTAAAATTCATCTTGGATCGTTTCTGCAAAACTATGACTAAAATATGCAATTTCTGCAAAAAATGTTCCTTCTTGTTGTGTTTTTTCATCTTTTTACTTTCTTGCTCTTTTAGCTGTTTTACATTCAATTTAGACAAAAATCACTATTGGTGAAAGTATTCTCATCTCTTTTTACCATTTTACTGCCTTCTGTATTTACTTTTACTGTTTACCTTTGACTGCTCTGTAACTTCATTTTAACTTTCACTGACTTTTACCTGATACACTTTAACCACTGATACTCTTTAGCTGTTATGATTTCTAACCTCTGTTTGAATAGATTTGATAACAATCTTGGAGTAAACAAATCTTATGACTAGTATTAAGACTGTTTATCCAAGGATGTGATCTTCTGGTCACCTCTTCAAGGGACAACTAAGTAGATTTTTCAAGCAATTCCCCAATGGACAAGGGAGTGAGGTTTTAACCAGGTTCAAAATGGAGCATCATTCAAGGCTACAGGAACTCCCATTTTGGTTTTTGTGTGTTCAAAATGGCAGTTTCTGGGTTTTCTTCACAGAAATGTCGTGATTTCAGTTTTAATGAGGGAAATTGGCACAATTGCAGGTTCGGGGGAACAATTCACAGTTTTAAACCTCAGGGAATGATCTTAGCGATAAGATTTAATCACTAATCCAGTGGAAAACAAGGAAAACAGAGTTTCTTTTGAAGTTCGAAGCGCAATAGAATAAATACCTGTTCTTGGAGGCGAACTGGGATTTAGCAGGTATCAAATGGTGGCAAGAAGATACTTGAACACTGGTCCGGAGGAATTCTGGAGCGAATTCGGATAGAACAGTAGATTTCAGTGAAAGTTTGAATTTCTTAGCGGAAGGCGCAGTCGTTTTCAATAATGAAAATAACATAAAAAACACGAAAATTTGTTTTATTTCCAAAGTCAAAAAGGGGTTTTTAGTTTTTCGAGGAATGACGTCACTTCAGTACGGGCCGACGTGTGGTGGGGGCCGGGCGGTAAGCGGTAATCCCCGCACCGCTTATGAGCAATGGCTGTTTTAACTGCAAGGGCAGCGATTCCACTAAGCAATGGACACGTGGACGGAGGACTAGTCCAATACCACCAAGCCCCCGCGCGTTAATGCTCTGACAAAGGACGACTGGCGGAATTGATGTGGAGCGTTGATCTGTGGAGGGGCGATCCAACGGTGGAAGGGACGGGGAGATGGTGGGGCGTTATCATGCGGGCCCGGCATGGTTTTAAACGCGATTAACTTTATTAAACATCCCGGGGGGCGTCTAATAGGCGGAAAAGTGTGGTTATTAATTAATTCTGATAATTAATTAATCCCAATGGTTAATGAAAAATAGGGGTCGCGGCAGGGTTCAATTATGGTTAAAGTGTCGGGTGGGATGCCAAGTGGATGAGCCACGGTGGCATGGGGATTTTTCCGAAGTTTTGATTTAAAAATAAAACTTCAGGTTTATTCTTTTTTTTTGTGTTAAACATATATATCATATGTTTAAAGCTTTTCTCATATATGTTTTTATTATATGATAAATAAATCGATATGATTGACTTACCATAGGGGCGGGAGTATTATATAATGATATATTTTAACCAAAGGGGTTGTATAGTGGGTTTTTATTTGAATGCACGGGGAAATAAATACTTTGGCTAAACTTTATAATAGAGGGTTTTTTGGATATTTATATAAAATGAGTTATATACTTAGGATAGGGCATTTCACTAGGGATTTAGTAAATAGAGTTAAATGTTAATATGACAAAGGGACAAAGACAACTCAAAATACTTTGCACATCTAAGAAAGTGACAATTTCTGAAGTAAATTACAATATATCATCTTCAATACTTAAACTTAGAATAGTAAGTTATTTTGAGGGATTTTTATGGAAGTTTGCATGATTTTCCTAAGCAAAATGGGATTTTACTTAGGAAAAGATTGAAAGTGAATGATAATGGATAACTTCAAGTACTTAGGTCTTTTTGATCATTAGGCCGAGGGTCCGGTCCCTCCAAAAGTCAAGGAAATGCCTTGAGCCCCTTTGATCTCCAAATACCTTAGCACTTTGGGGAAATTAGTAAAAACTTAGGGAGAAAGTGATGTGGGAAGTTAATGATTTTGAATTTGCTTTCTGTGAATTTTCCAATGTATTTTTTGCTTCAATACTTGTGATGAAGGTAAAAGATCAAACATATTTAGCACCATCATTCATCATATAAAACTTTGCAACACCATCTACCTACCCTATCTACTTTACACTACCATTTTTTCTTCTTTATTAGGGTGCATTTGGACTTGCAAACCCTCATCAATCTTCTTTTCTTTTACATGGTAAATCTATCTAATTCTACCCTTATTACATCCAAGGGCTCAGATTAAACTGTTGAGCACCTTTTATTAATTCTACCTATCTACTTATCTGCCAAGATTAAACTGTTTGGTCAGATATTTATTCTCTAATTTACAACATGAAATTGAGAAATGAATGAGTCAAGTTTAATCAGTTTGACTCTTCATAAATTGTGGCAAAGTTTGACAAGCTGCACACAATTGCTTTATTACAAAAATGAAATAGTAGTGGCATTTGGATTTGCACACTTTCCTTGGTCTATTTTTTTCTTGGGGTTCATTTCTTTCATTTTCTTGACCATTTTCTTTTTCTTACACTTTGATTTTTCTTTTAGGGTATACTCTCTTTACATTTTTTAAATTTTTTGATTTTTTGGTTTTTTTTCAAGAATATGGAACACCTTTGCTCAAGAAAAAGGTTTGAACATATTCCATAGTTCAATAAGTCAATCATGAGAAATGACACCTATTGGTATAGGAGACTAACAGAAACATCCATTAACCTCACACATTATATGTCCTAAAATCATAACCATAGAATTAATCTCTCTTCGATTCAAATCCCACTTCATTAAAACTAGGATCCTCAACGATATTTTTTGAACTTCAAAGATGGAAATACTAAATATTTTCCTCCATTCAGATTTAATAACAAGAAAACGGGCCTTCGACCTATACCCTATAACTTCTAATATCCCTTGGGGTGTACACTTGTACTCATGATCCCAACACTCAACCATGGAGTGGAGGCACAAAAGCCAAAGTGTGAGAGAATTAATGGATTACAAAACCACTTGGATACTAGTAGGATGATCTCAAATTTTCAACCCAATATTTTCCCCTTTAATGTTAATTAGTGTGCTTAGAACTTGTATTATCATACTTGTAAATAAAATTTTCATGGAATAGGTTCAATAACCAATATTCTATCATCCTAAGTCATCATTCCATGATCTAGAGATACTCCTTTTTCTGTGAGTGAATCCACCATTGTGTTGAGGTGACTTTTGACGTGGAAGAAATTAAAAACAACAAACGTTGAAATTTTTAAACTTATTAATTGAAAAATATAAGAGAAAATTTGTGCCTCTTTATCTTTTATATTGCACATCTATTGAATAACTATCATAAATACTAAAAAACATTAGTTGTGTGATGTTTTTTAAAATTACCAATTCCAGCCCCTTGTGTACTGCTAAGGAATTGACCTGATTTTTAGAAATGCACCCCAATCCCCAAGCATATTTTGCTATCTATTTCTTCATTGGGTTGAAAGTAACCACTAATTATCTAGACTCCCTGGGGTTACCTTTTGAAGTTCCATTAAAAATTAATGAGAAACAACTGTTACTACTTCTCCTGTTTTTGAATTCCTTTAAGTCCATTATGAGAATGTATGGTGATTATATAGGTTACTTATGAATGAAGCTACTAGCTTGAGTTGGAAAACTTCCAAGACTGAGCCTATATTTATTTTTTGGAAACACATCACTTATATCCCCTTTTCACAACCTCTAGCAGAGATTGACTTAAAGAGTAACTGAGTTGTTTTAGAGTCTGGTGTAATTGAATTTAGATGAACATCATTAGATATAGATTAATTCTGAGTAAACCAACCTTCTTAGAAAAGCCAATTGGTACAACCATCGAACATATCATGGTTATTAAATCAAATTTTCACTTCGATGGGATTTCAAGTTTCCATTGCTCAAACATTTCTTTCCAATTTTATGTAATGGATGTGATATTTTTTTCCCTAGTCAAAAGAGATTTTTTAGATCTCGAAATAGAAGGAGAAGTGTCAACATACATGGGGGATGTATTCCTCTACCATCCCAGAAAAAAAAAAAAAATAGGAAGGGACTTGAATATTTCTTTTCTTGAGGTTTTATGTTATCAAGTTATTATCAAAGACCAATTCCTAATAGAAGAAATTAATTTTTGGAAATCCATCCTTATTCCAAATTCTTCCCCATGTTTTCTCTAAAGGTGAGTGTGAGCCTCATCATCGTCTTTTGGGTTATAGAAATGGAAACACCTGTTGCATTCTGGACAGAATTTTCCTTGTGGGCGCAGTGGCTGTGGCAATGGCTGTTGATTACACATACAATAATGAGGCTGAATGTCCGAAAATGCCTTTCCACAAACATAACGCATTGTGTTTCCACACCTACACTTCACCATATTGCATCCATACACCTTCATTAAATCCACCTGGCAAGTGTTACATTTTCTTATCACAGCTTTCGTCATCCTCTCTTCAACTGCCCTCCGAGGAGAAGTCCCACATTTTTTGTCAAACTCTTCACAGCTTAATGGTAAGTGACTTTGTCTCTTGCATTGGATACAGGAAGCATTTAAACATTTCACGTTTGGACAATCCAGGACTTGTACACACTTGTCACAATCCAGGACTTGTACACACTTGTCTATTTCATATGGAATGTTACAAAATGGGAAATAAACCAAATTTTCAATTTGGGCTTCAAAAATAGTATCTTGGGCCACACGATATTCATATTTTTCGATAACATCATCTGAGATAACTTTCCAAATATCTGGTAAAGGAATTGACTCCTTGCAGTGATAAATATCCATTCAGGAAAGAGCCATGTGCATGTGTTCTCACACTTCCATAAATGATTTCATCCACCTGCCTCCTTATACATTTAAAACAAAAATGATGCCCATCTCTACACTGTACCATATTTTCAGATTGATAATCCTAATAGCAACAAGCACATTCGATAGTCGTTGCTTCAACCACTTCTGTCTCTGCTTCTAAATTCTCTTCACAACCCTTCTCTTTATTGGAATTACTGACCTCTCTCCTGTAAGATGATCTTTCTGTTTCGCTGCTCCTCCTTTGATGGTCAATAGCTTCATTAATTATGGAATTAATCTCCTCTCTCTCAAAATTACGGAGCTCATGTCTTCTGAAAGATGACCTATTTGCTTCTCTGGTCCTCCTTTCATGGTCACTTGCTTATTTAATTATGGCATTACCTTCTCGTCCTTTTCCTTTTGGGAATTAGGAATCTGTCTCACCAAGGAAGATCTTTCAGCTTCTCTGCTCCTCCTTTGATCACCTACTCTCATGACTTCTGAAGGTTTGTAGTTTGACAAATCCAAAGCAACTAACTTTTCTTCGATAGAAATAGAAATAGGCCCATTGTGTGAAGATGATGATGAACGTGCGGCCATAGTTCCCAAACTTTGGTGAAGATTTTGTATACAATTTCTCTGAGTTTTGGCCAATTTATATCTATAATGCGAGATAAATCCTCATAATTATAATTCCTTATCCCTCAATCAAAATTTATGAATAAATAGTAGACATAATTAAAAATAACCTTACTCATAATTAATTTTGAAGCTGAAAATACCATTGAACACTTCCAAAAACTTGGAGACTAGGTAAAAATATTCTTAAAAGTAATGACTACTATTTTTATTAGTTGTGAGGATACATGGTTTAGATATATAATTTTTTTTCTTTTAGATCTATTTAAAAAAATGTTATAAAATTAATTAAAATAAAATATTTATAAAATATTTTGATTGTGAAATAATTTATGTTTTTTGGACATGTGGTATTCATAAGTCATAGTATGGGCCCATAGTATTGTAATAAAGCCTATTTATACATTTATAATATCGATGCTAAATTAGGGGTGAATATCCATGGTTAAAAATAGTGTAATATTATCGTAAAGTATTTGTATAGAGAAATGAGTAATGGATTTTGGGCATCTCGTATTCATAGGTCACGGTATTGTCCCATGGTATGGTAACACAACTTATTCAAAAGCTAATAAATAAATCAAAATATAACAAATTGACTTTAAATTTAAATTTTTATTATTAATTGAGGAAAATTTTAAATGTTTACATCCATATTACTTTTAACTTTTTATTTATTGCTTTTAATGCTTATTTTTTTTAGTTTAGCCAACATATATGCCTACACATTTACCCCTATACTGGGCTGATATTGACAATCAATTACATGTTAAACATATATACTTGACGTCTACCCCACAACTACCCCCATGTTGTAGATTATTTTACATTACTTTTATTTTACTTTTATTTTTATGTAAGGGATCAAATCTCTTAAGGTGCAAACCTCCTTTTTAAGTGCAAAACTTGAGGAAATGTTTGTACCTCAAGAGATTTGATTCCCCTTAAAGCTTAATAGATAAAAATTTTATAGTAGTTAATATTAGCTTTTTTTCTTCAAAAACTTCGTCCATTTTTTACATATGATGCAGGAGCATATGCTCTGAGTCAAAAGTCCAAGAATAAATTAGACCTGAAGGTCTTGACATTTGTTCAAGGAGGAACTACTGTAAAGAGACATTGTAACACTCATGTAAAAATCATTTTATTTCTTAGTGAGCATTGATAAGGAATATGATTAGTTGTTAGGTGTCAATAAGTGTTGAGTTAATATAACAAATCCCCTTAAGAAATGGGATATTAGAAAGAACATTTGTTGTTTATGTTAAGAAGATAGAAAAGTCATAAATTAGGATTTCCTTAGAATAGAAGTGGTTACAAGTTTGTAGGAGTTGAATGAGGGAGGATAAGCTCTAGATTATATTATAAATTTAATTTTCTATGTATAATTTGTTTTATTAACAAGAAATTGAATTCATGCGATTGTATTGTGTCTGTGTTACGAGCTGAGTGATCCATAACAAGCAATCTAGTTTATGTGTAATAAACCATTGTTTTATTAATTCTGATGAATGCTCAATGAATTAATAAGTCTTAGTGTGTGACTAAGACTTAGTCTTAGTGTGTGACTAATACTTAATGACTGGGTAGAATCATATGTGATTCCAGTCTGGAGCGAGTGGATGTGAGCGCACTTCAAGAAAGAAACAAATACAAATTTTGGATTCGGAGAAGTTATACGTAGTAGTGTACTTTATTCAGATTGAGAAAATGTGTAAGGTGTGCAGCAAGCATGGAAATTTCAAGTTGTAATGAATGAATAAATAGAAGTAAGCTCAGGAAGAAGTAGCGAGTGGAGTAAATGGAGTTGCAAAGCGGTGAAAGTCGAAAACAGAGAAAATATTAAGCCAGTGAACTCGTAGAAGATTTCCAAAGGTAGAGAATAGATGATGAGGATTAAATCGCAAAGATATGAGAAAAGATCGATGGTCAAGATGGAATTTCTAAGTTAAATTAGGGAAGTTGTGAAGTGGACATGTGCGAGGAGGATGATGCACATCGCAATCGACGATCGTTATATTTACTTGTTAATCCATCACGAATTAAATGGTATAAGTTTCGATGCGGTGAATAGGAGCAACGTGCTGGTGGGGTTCACGCGAATATCGCATATCGCATGTCATATGGCCAATTAATTAATGATATCACAATTTATAAATAAATACTAGACATAATTAAGATAACCATACTAATAAATAATTTTGAAGCAAACAATATCCTTGAACACACCCAACCGCCAAAACCGGGAGACAACGTAAAACTATTCTTAAAAGTAATGAATATTTTTTTTAGTAGTTGTGAGGATACATGGTTTATGGTTTAGATATATCTTAAAAGTAATGATAATATTTTTTCTTTTAGATTTATTGAAAAATGTTATAAAATTAACTAAAATCAAATATTTATATAATATTTTGATTGTGATATAATTTATGTTTTTTGGGGCATGTGGTATTCATAAGCCATGGTATGAGCCTATGGTATTATAACAAAGCCTAATTACATTTTAATAATATCCACCATAAAGTGGATGTGAATATACATGGTTAAGAATAATGACATATGATTGTTAAATATTTTGATTGTTAAATGAGTTATGGATTTTGGGTATACGCCACCCTATTGGCCCATGGTATGGTAACACAACCTATTCATAAGTTAATTAAAAAATCAAAATATAACAAATTGACTTTAAATTTTTTATTTTTTTATTAATTGAGGCCAAATTTCAATGTTTACATGCATTCAGATCTGTATTACTTTTAATTTTAATTTTATTTTATTTTAGTTTTGCCAACATATATGACTACACATTTACCCCTATAGTGGGTTTATATTGACAATAGATTAAATTTGGTAAATGTTAAACATTAAATACTACATGTTAAACATATACACTTAAGTCTAACCCACACTAGGTTGTATATTATTTTATTTTACTTTTATTTTTAGTTTTATGTAAGGGATCAAATCTCTTAAGGTGTAAACGTCTTTTTTAAGTGCAAAACTTCAGGAAAGGTTTGTACCTCGAGAGATTTGATTCCCCTTGGGTATTAATAGATCAAAATTTTATATGATATTAGGTTGGTTTAATTGTTGATAATTTTTTACATACATGGCCAAAAGAAATTAAAACATTTTTCCACTCTCTACATACAGTTATTTTGATCAGAAAAATATTATACTTCCTCCAAAAGGATCCTATGACATAAACAAACTTAAAAAACATTAAAACTAGAGAAAACTATCCTTTAGTGATTTAAAATGAATGTATTAGTTTTTTATGCTAAGTATCCTTTCAGTAATAAAATATGTACAAATTTGTCTACATTTGTTTTCTTAAGGAATGAGTAATTTAGCCATGAAACGTAGATGAATTTGTGAGTTTTAAGCTTTTAAATCAGCCTAACTAACATTGAAAAATAGTTTATAACAGATAAATAACACCACACATAATATTTACACAACATGCATGATGAATCAGTCCACCTCTCCTGGGCTACATCTACTAGTCCAGCTCCCAATGGCATGTCCCTCTTTTTCATTATGATAAAAATTGGAAATAAATGTGTTTAAAAGCATCCAATAACTATTTTATCTGCACCAATAGCTCTAAAATGCTCAAATTAGTCTATATTGGCTCTTGTATCACCCAAATTAGTCAAAAATAGACATCCCTAGCCATTTTCCAAATCACAGCTACAAAACCTCCACTGATGGTGGAGAAGTACACTTATCCGCAGCTAAGTCTGGAAAATACCCAAAATTTTAGGGAAGCACTAAAAGTCAGTAGAATAGGTAGTTGTGGCAATAAATTTTAGGGTTAGGGGCAGGGGTGGCCACATTTCGACGCCCTTAAACCTCATGTTTACCATAACCTTGCATATAACATGGTTGGAGTGGAATCGTGATGGGGGCAGAGTTCCCTAACTAACTGTAATAGTCGGCATGGTGTTCAAACTTCCTGAATGTGATATGGTTTTAAAGGCCGTTGGGGTCATGATTATAGAACTATCGACTGCAACCACAGTCACAAATAGCTCCAAATATTAGCATGTGTTAACTTCGGAGCTGCCAGATGTTAAGGTTTTCATAACCGTCGCTTTTCAACATTTACGGTCAGGTTAATATTATCTTGTGATAAATCAAACTGGTCAACCCGCCAGAGGTTCCCCCCCCCCCCCCCCTAGCTACAATTTTAACACAACAGAAAATTATGCGGTGAACTATAAGGGTAAGAAACAATGAATAGCGGAGTTGGTGGAGACTTCTGCAAGCATGCCAGTGGTCACAGGGTTGAACCCAGCGGACCCCAACCATAATTTTAATATGTCATATAGGGGACACATGGCAGCCACTGTACTGGCCACGTGTCACCCATCTAATGGCCTGCAACACAATTCGTGCAATCCAAATCAACGACCTGAAATATGACACTTGGCGAAACTTGGTTGGATTGGGAAAACATAATATTCTCAGGAATATTCCACCTTTTGCTGACTGGGCATCCCAGTCACTCTTGTCACAAAATTTTAGTTGTTTGGGAAAACGATCAGAATGCGATATCTCCCGCATACGACATTAGTTTTTCAAACTGTTCACAACACTAGAATCATAATGATGAGATATACCATGTAGCTCAAGTTTAGTGCAGTTTCGAGAACTTTTAATTTTGAGAAAAAATCATGATCTCTTGATCACACCTCCCCATTGGGAAGATTTTGGACCCCAAAAGACTTTAATTACCTATTCATTAGATGAGGGTATATCTCCCTTAGCTTTCCAACTTCCATCCACTTTGCCTCACTTGGCTCACTGCCTTTGAGCGTAACTCGAAGGTAGTCAACACTTCTCCTCTTAGATGCTCTTGTCCTCCTGTCGGGGATGGTATCCTCCTTGGCTCATCTACAAAATATGGCAAGAAATCATATATCGATGGCAGCTGAACATCACTCCCTTGATCATTGATCAAAGGGTGCTAATACAAACATAAATGATCAACATTCAAAATTGAATACATTTCCATATATGAAGGCAAGCCAAGTTGAAATGAAATATTACCAACTTGCTTGAATATCTTGAATGGACCATAGCGAATGGGCTTCAGATTTTTACCTTCTCCTTGAATTCTGTCTTTTCTTATGTGCAACCATACCTCATCTCCTTCTTGACACTTGTGATCAACTCTATGTTTGTCATGCCTCTCCTTGTATTTTATTTAACTCTGCTCAAGCTATTCTTGAACTTGTTGATGACTAATCTAAATTTTCTCAATGAAATTTCGAGCCTTGTCAATATCACCATGCTCATCAATTGAAACATCCTTCTCAAAGATGAAGTTTAATGGTGATTTCAGCAACAACCATAGCATGCTTCAAATGGTGAAGTATTTGTAGAAGAGTGCTTGGCCCTATTGTAAGCATGTCGAATGTAATGTAGTTGTTCATCCCGCAACTTGGGATGTTTTCTGCAATATCTTCGAAATAGATGCACATCAGTGTTGTTCACCGCCTCTATTTGGCCATTAGTTTGAGGATGAAAAACAATACTCTTTTTCAACTTTGTGTCCATCATCTTCCAAATATTGGACCAAAAATTCCCACTGAACCTGAAATGTATGTCACTAAAAATAGAAGTTCACAATCCATAATGAACACATAAATGTTGAAAATAAATTTCAATAGTTTGTTTAGGAGTTATGGTTTTATTACATGGCATAAGTATACACATTTTACTGAATCTATCGACAACGACATAAAGATAATCATGATGTCTTCTTGATATGGGTAGACCTCCAACAAAGTCCATGGAGACACTCTCCCAGGGCCATGATGGTAGTAGTAGTGGCATGTACAAACCAAGCTTCCTATTGCTAGGCTTTCTTTTTTCACACATAGAACAACCTCTTATAAAATGTGACACTTTATCTATCATGCGAGGCCAATCGCAATACCTCTGTAGATGCTCCATTGTTTTTGTTATCCCAAAGTCTCCAGCAATAATAGACGAGTGAGCCTCTGTCATGACACTAAGCCTCTCTCCTTGTGGTATTCACAACTTTCCCAAATGAAATAGCAAATTCTTAGGCATGTGATAGTCATTTTCCTCCACTTGATTCCCTTCACTCAAACTAGCATACACATCTTGAAAATCAACATCATGTGCATATTTTTATATGTGACTCTCATGTACAATAGAATCATTTTTAAGGAATGTAGAAGCACTTGTGATTGGTCTTGAAATAATATCAGCAAATTTATTGAAAATACCTTTCTTATACCTTATAACCAAGTGAAACTATTGAACAAATCCTATCCACCTGAAATGTGGTGATTGCTGCAATTTTGTTTGCGACTACAAATACTATAATGGTTGGTGATCAGTATGTATAATCGTCTCATTACTCATCAAATAGTGTTTCCAGTTCTTGAAGCTTTGTACCAATGCATACAACTCTTTTTCGTATGTAGGATAATTAGTTACAGTGCCATTTAATGTTTCAAAATAAAAACTGACATCATTACCATGCTGCAAAAGTACTGCGGCCATGGCATAATCACTAGAATCTCTTTGTATCTCGAATGGCTGTGTCAAATTCGATAATGCAAGGACCGGAGTTGAACTTATCTTGTCTTTTAAAGCTTCAAAATATTGATGTTGTTTGCCTCCCCATTGGAATTATTCTTCACACTTGTCACTACATGCATAGGAGCTGCTATGGAAGAAAAGTTAGCAATAAACTTTCTCCAATACTGAGCTGCGCCTAAGAAACTTCTTACCTCGGCTACTATTTTGGGAGTGGGCCAGTTAAAAGTGGCTTCTACATTAGAAGGATGAATTCTCAACTCTCCTCCTTCGACAATTTGTCCCAAATAAACAAGAGAAATCTTTACGAACTCACACTTTGACATCTTAAGAAATAATTTCTCTTTCTTAAAAATATGAAGCACCCTTTTCACATGCAAGACATGTTATTCTCTTGTTTTTCTAAAAATTAGTATATCATATAAATACACAATCACAAAGTCATAAAGAAATTGATGCAAAACATTATCCATAACACGCATGAAAGTTGTCGGTGCATTACAAAAACCAAATGGCATAACCAACATCTCAAAGAGTCCTTGTTTGGTTTTGAATGTTGTCTTCCATATATCACTTTCTGGAATCCTTATTTGATGATATCCACTTCGTAAATCTAACTTAGTGAAAATATTTTCTTCTTTCACCTGGTCAAGAATATCATCTATCCTTGGGTGTGGGTATCGATTCTTTACCGTTATCATGTTCAAATCTCTAAAGTCTACACACATGGACCATTTCCCATATTTCTTCGGAATCAAGGCTATGGGTGAACCACATGGTGAAGTGCTTGGCCTTATGAGTCCCTTGTACAACATGTCCTTGATTTTCCTCTTAATTCTTGGGTGTATTCTTGCACATTGTGTCGTTTCAATTGTCTAAAAATTTTCCACTTCATTATGGCTTTATGCATATGAGCTAATGGATAAAACTGGTGTTTTATTCCAATAACAAAATCATTCTGTGATAGGATAATCTTACCATGATTCTTTATCTCCTCCTTTGTCTTGGCTTCCCACCAAACAAGTATTACACCTTCCATTCTCAATGAAGGTAGTTGGATTTTGGTATCATCATCACGAAGGTTCTAAATTCTCAAATAGACCTCCAATTGCGTAATCCAATTATCAAACTATTATGCACTGACTTCGTGATTAAACATTGGCAATTCAAACTTAACATCAAATTTTTGAAAAGGACTTTTACCAGTTTCTTTTAACTTGTGCGGTTCATGTACTAAAGATGAAGTAGAGGATGATGATGATGATGGCGAGGGTGATGATGGTGACTTTCCACTGTCTCCATTTCCTCCATTGCCCTTCTTTTATTTATCTTCATCATTGTGACATCCTAATGATCCCTGTCCTTCCTTGTGAAGTTTGGATCCTTCTCCTTCTAGTCTCTCATTCCTTTATTGATAAAGGAATCTCACCATTTTAGTCATGTCAAGGAATGCCTTCCTAAAAACCCTTTCTTCTTCTTTGCGATCCACTTCTTCATGGATTTCTCCTTCTCCTAGAGGCATGCCTAATGTTGCCTCTGCTTATTTTGGCGGTGAACTAGATGGTGGAGAATGTGGAAATATTCTCCTCCTTTGCTATGGCTCACTTTGAGATGGTCTTGCTTCCACCAACTTTCCTTCTCCTCTCTTAATCTTGAGCCTCGTAGGCATGTGAACACTTGAAAACAGTTAAACAAATATTTTCACATAACAACACTAGAGAATAAACTCTAGCTCTGATACCAACTTGATCTGAAACAACTGTAATAGTTTGTTGTGCTAAGTATCCTTTCAGTGATAAAACATGTACAAATTTGTCCCCATTTGTCTGCTTAAGGAATGAGTGCAGGTTGAGAAAGAAACAAATCCAAATTCTGGATTTGGAGAAGTTATACATAGTAGTGTACTTTATTCAGATTGAGATAACGTGTAAGGTGTGCAGCAAGTGTGGAAATTCAAAGTTGTAATTAATGAAGAAATAGAATTAAGCTCAGGAGGAAGTAGCGAGTGGAGTAAATGGAGTTGCAGAGCGGCGATAATCGAAAACAAAGAAAATATTAAGCCAGTAAATCCGTAGAATATTTACAAAGGTAGAGAATAGACGACGAGGATTAAATCGCAAAGATATGAGCGAATATCGACGGTCGAGATGGAATTTCTAAGTTAAATTTGGGAAGTTGTGAAGTGGACACATACCAGGAGGATGATACAGGTGCACATCGCAATCGACGATTGTTATATTTCCATGTTAAGCCATCATGAATAAAATGGTATAATTTGCGATGCAGTGAAGAGGAACCGCGTGCCAGCAGGGTCCATGCGCATATCGCATATCGCATGTCATATGGCCAATTAGTTAATGATATCACAATTTATTAATAAATATTAGACATAATTAAGATAACCTTACTGATAAATATTTTTGAAGCAAACAATATCCTTGAACACACCCGGCCGCCACAACCAGGAGACGATGTAAAAATATTCTTAAAAGTAATGAATACTTTTTTTAGTAGTTGTGAGGATACATGGTTTATGGTTTAGATATATTTTAAAAGTAAAGATAATATATATTTTTTTAGATTTATTGAAAAATGTTATAAAATTAACTAAAATCAAATATTTATAAAATATCTTGATTGTGAAATAATTTATGTTTTTTTTGGAACGTGGTATTCATAAGCCATGGTATGGGCCTATGGTATTGTAACAAAGCCTAATTACATGTTAATAATATCCACCGTAAAGTGGGCGTGAGCGTGAATATACATGGTTTAGAATAATAACATATTATTGTAAAATATTTTGATTGTGAAATGAGTTATGGATTTTTGGCATACCCCACCGTATTGGCCAATGGTATAGTAACACAATTTATCCAGAAGTTAATAAAAAAATCAAAATATAACAAATTGAATTAAATTTTATTTATTTATTATTAATTGAGGCCAAATTTAAATGTTTACATTCATTACTTGTATTACTTTTAACTTTTATTTATTACTTTTAATGTTTATTTTTATTTTTTTAGTTTAGCCAACATTTACCCCTATATTGGGTTTATGTTGACAATGAATTAAATTTGGTAAATGCTAAACGTTAAATATTACATGTTAAACATATACACTTAAGTCTACCCCATGCTAGGTTTTAGATTATTTTATTTTACTTTTATTTTACTTTTATTTCTAGTTTATGTGAGGGATCAACTCTCTTAAGGTGCAAACATCTTTTTTAAGTGAAAAACTTGAGGAAAGGTTTTTACCTCGAGAGATTTGATTCCCCTTGGGGATTAATAGATCAAAATTTTATACGATATTAGGTTGGTTTAACTGTTAATATTTTTTTAGATATATTTTCAAAAGATATTAAAACATTTTTCCCATTGTCTACATACTACTATTTTCATTAGAAAAATATTATACTACCTCCAAAAGGATCCTATGACATAAGCAAACTTAAAAAACATTAAAACTAGAGAAAACTATGCTTTAGTGATCTCAAAGGAATATATTAGTTTGTTGTGCTAAGTATCCTTTCAGTTATAAAATATGTACAAATTTGTCTGCATTTGTTTTCTTAAGGAATGAGTAATTTAGCCATGAAACATAGATGAATTTGGGAGTTTTAATCATTTAAATAAGGCTAATTAACACTAAAAAATAGTGTATAACAGATAAATAACATCACACATAATATTTACACAACATGGATGATGAATCTGTTCACCTCTAATGGTCTACATCTGCTAGTCCAGCTCCCAATGGCATGTCCTTCTTTGTTATCATGCTAAACATTGGAAATAAATGTGCTTAAAAGCATTTAATGATTGTTTTCTCTGCACCAATCACTCCAGAATGCTCAAATTAGTCTAGCTAGGCTCTTGTATCACCCAAATAGGTCAAAAATTGACCTCCCTAGCCATTTTCCCAATCACAGCTACAAAACCTCCACTAATGATGGAAAACTACACTTATCCACAGCTAAGTCTGGAAAATACCCAAAATTTTAGGGCAGCGCTAAAAGTCAGCAGAATAGGTAGTCGTGGCAAAAAAATTTAGTGTTAGGGGCAGGGGTGGCCACATGTCGACGCCCTTAAACCCCGCAATTACCATAACTCTGCATATAACATGGTTGAAGTGGAACCAAGGTGGGGGCAGAGTTCCATAAACATGTTAGACTAACCGTAATAGTCGGCATGGTGTCCAAACTTCCTACATGTGATATGGTTTTAAATGCCACCGGGGTCACGGTCCTAGAACTTTCGACTTCAGCCACCATCACAAATAGCTCCAACTATTAGCATGTGTTAGCTTTGGAGCTGTTGCATGTTAAGGTTTTTGTAACCATCGTTGTCCACGTGTCACCCATATAATGGCCCAAAACACAAATCATACAATCCAAATCAACAACCTAGAATATGCCAGTTGGAAAAACTTGGTTGGATTGGGAAAATAGAATATTCTCTAGAATATTCCACCTTTTGCTGACTGTACCTGCATGCTGAGGGAGTATTGCAGTCACTCTTGTCAAAAAAATTTAGTTGTTTGGGAAAACGATCATAACGTGATATCTACCTCATACGACATTTATATTTCAAACTCTTCACAGAGCCAGAATCAAAACGATGAGATATACCCTGTCGCTCAAGTTCGGTACAGTTTCGATAACTTTCAATTTTGAGAAAAATTCATGGTCTCCTAATCACACCTCCCCATTGGGAAGCTTTTGGACCCCAAAAGACTTTAATTACCTATTCATTAGAAGAGGGTATAGCTCCCTCACCTTTCCAACTTCTATCCACTTTTCCTCACTTGGCTTACTGCATTTGACTGCAACTCGAAGGTAGTTGACAGTTCCCCTCTTATATGCTCTTTTCCTCCTGTCAAGGATGGTATCCTCCTTGAGCTCATCTAGAAATTATGTTGAGAAATAATTTATCGATGGCAGTTGAACATCACTCCCTTGATCATTGATCAAAGGCTGCTCATACAAACGTAAATTTTCAACACTCAAAATTGAATACATTTGCATATATGAAGGCAAGTCAAGTTGAAATGCATTATTACCAACTTTCTTGAAGATCTTGAATGTACCATAGTGAATGGGCTTGAGATTTTTACCTTCTCCTTGCATTCTTTATTTTCTTACGTGCAACCATACCTCATCTCCAACTTGAAACTTGTGATCAACTCTATGTTTGTCATGCCTCTCCTTGTATTTTCTTTGACTCCGCACAAGCTATTCTTGAACTTGTTGATGACTAATCTGAATTTTCTCAATGAATTTTCGAGCCTTGTCAATATCACTATGCTCATCAATTGCAACATCGTTCTGAAAGATGAAGTTCAATGGTGATTTCAGCAACTACCCAAAGCATGCTTCAAAAGGTTAATTATTTGTAGAAGCGTGTTTGGACCTATTGTAAGCAGGTCGAATGTAATGCAGTTGTTCATCCCGCAACTTGGGATGTTTTCTGCAATATCCTCTCAATAGATGCACATCATTTTTTTTCACCACCTCTATTAGGCCATCAGTTTGCAGATGAAAATAAATACTCCTTTTCAACTTTGTTTCCATCATCTTCCAAAGATTGGACCAAAAATTCCCAATGAACCTGGAATCTGTGTCCCTAACAATAGAAGTTTGCAATCCATAATGAACACATACATGTTGAAAATAAAGTTTAGTAGTTTGTTCAAGAGTTAAGGTTTTCTTACATGGCATAAGTATACACATTTTACTAAATCCATTGACAACTACATAAAGATAATCATGATGTTTTCTAGACATAGGTAGACCTCCAACAAAGTCCATGGAGACACTCTCCCATGGTCTTTATGGTACTGGTAGTGGCATGTACAACTCAATATTCCTATTGCTAGGCTTTGTTTTTGCACACATAGAACAACCTCTTATAAAACGTGACACTTTATCTATCATGCAAGGCCAATCACAATACCTCGATAGATTCTCCACTGTTTTTCTTATCCCAAAGTGTCAAGAAATAAGAGATGACTCAGCATCTCTCATGACACTAAGCCTCTCTCCTTGTGATATTCACAACTTTCCCAAATGAAATAGAAAATTTTTAGGCATGTGATAATCATTTTCCTCAACTTGATTCCCTTCACTCAAACTAGCGTACACATCTTGAAAATCAACATCATGTGCATATTTTTGTATGTGACTCTCATGTACAATAGAATACTTTTAAACAAATGTAGAAGAAATTTTGATTGGTATTGGAATAATATCAAAAAATTTATTGAAAATACCTTTCTTGTACCTTATAACCAAGTGAAATTATTGAAGAAATCCCATCCACCTGAAATGTCGTGATTGTAGCAATTTTGTTTGTGACTGCAAATACTATAATTGTTGGTGATCAGTATGTATAATCGTCTTCTTACGCATAAAATAGTGTTTCCACTTCTTGAAGCTTTGTAACAACATATACAACTCTTTCATACGTAGGATAATTAGTTACAGTGTCATTGAATGTTTCAAAATAAAAAGTGACAGCCTTACCATGTTGCAAAAGTACTGCGCCCATGGAATAATCACTAGAATATCTTTGTATCTCGAATGATTGTGTCAAATTCGATAATGCAAGGACCGGAGCTGAACTGATATTGTCTTTTAAAGCTTCAAAATCTTTTTGTTGTTTTCCTCTGCATTGGAAGTCTTTCTTCACACTTCTCACCGTATGCATAGGAGCTTCTATGGAAGAGAAGTTAGCGATAAATTTTCTCCAATACTGAGCTGCGCCTAAGAAAATTCTTACCTAGGCTACTGTTTTGGGAGTAGGCCAATTCAAAATGGCTTCTACATTAGAAGGATGAATTCTCAACTCCCCTCCTCCTACAATTTGTCCCAAATAAACTAGATAAGTCTTTACGAACTCACACTTTGACATCTTAAGAAATAATTTCTCTTTCTTAAAAACATCAAGCACCCTTTTCACATGCAAGACATGTTGTTCTCTTGTTTTTTTGAAAATTAGTATTTCACATAAATACACAATCACAAATTCATAAATAAATGGATGCAAAACATTATCCATAACACGCATGAAAGTTGTCGGTGCATTACAAAAACCAAATGGCATAACCAACCACTCAAAGAGTCCTTGTTTGATTTTGAATGTTGTCTTCCATATATCACTTTTTGCAATCCTTACTTGATGATATCCACTTTGAAAATCTAACTTAGTGATTTTTTTTTTTTTTTCCAGCTGGTTAAGAAAATCATCTATCCTCGGGAGTGGGTATCGATTCTTTACCGTTGTGGTGTTCAAAGCTCGGAAGTCTACACACATGAACCAAGTCGTATACTTCTTCAGAATCAAGACTATGGGTGAACCACGTGGTGAAGTGCTTGGAATTATGAGTCCCTTGTCCAACATGTCCTCGATTTTCCTCTTAATTCCAGCATTCTCCATTATCGACATGTGATACATGTCAATGTTTGGAAGAGGACAATCTTGTTGCAACTGAATCTCATGTCCAATCACTCTTTTTGGAGGCAATCCTGTTGGCTTCTGAAACATCTCATGATGTGCATCAACTAAATCATATAAAAATGATTTCAATTTAGGATCACAATCCTCAAATGATTCATGATTAACATTAGGTTTAGGCTTAATCAGTAGAAGAAAAAAATTCTTACTTGAATTCACCAGCCTATTTACATGTCCATCATCTACCATTGCAATATTTGTATTCTTGCGATGTGATATAACAATTTAATCCTTGCCATATTTGAATAAATGGTATTTGTTCTAATGGCGATGGAAGATCACTTTCTTGTCATAGAAGTAAGGACCATCCAACACAATACCTATAATATTAATCAGAATCACATATAATTCAACTCTATCAACAAAATGTGCAATTATAGCAAACCAAAATATGCACTTCTTGACCAAGTATTCAGAGATTAATTTTTCTTTTGACCCACTATCAAACCGTGTGTCAATCTTGGTATGTTTGGATATGAACCTCACATGAAACAATTCAATTCTCTCTTCTTCATTTCAAGCTTATATGGGACAGTTTGATGTACTAGTACTGGGTTTATGATCAATTTATTTCCCCTTCAAGTTTTTCAATGCCATGGCTATAATTTTAGATTAATCACCTAAATCCTCTCCTAAATCATGTTGAGTTATAGCTGTCATTTTCTATTTCCCTTTGTTGTTCTGATGTTTCGGCCGCTTTCCAGGATGTAATTTCCAACAATTTTTCTCTTCATGGCCTTCTCTTGAAAAATGTTTACAAACCAAGTTTTCTCCCTCTTTCTTGACATATGCATTATTTTTTACCTTACCTTTTGAGGCCTTTTCTTTATTTTCCCCTTAAAATGTTTCTTCCTACCCTCAGCAGTAATGTTTTTCCCTCTAGCTTCTAGATGTGTGGCCTAAACAGAAACTTCAACTAGGCTTGTAGGGTTAAACATGAGAATAGTATGTCTTAGGTAGCTATGTAAGCCTCCTATGTACTTGAGCAAATTATCATGGCTCTGCAAATCTACCCCTAATAAGAGAGCCGTTCTTGTAAATTCTTGGGTGTATTCTTGCACATTGTGTCGTTTCAATTGTCTAAATTTTTTCCATTTCATTATGGCTTTATGCATATGATCTAATGGATAAAATTGGTGTTTTATTATAGTAATGAAATAATTACATGATAGCATAATCTTACCATGATTCTTGATGTCCTCCTTTATCTTGGATTCCCACCAAACAAGTGTTACACCTTCCATTCTCAATGAAGCTAGTTGGATTTTTGTATCATCATCATGAAGGTTCTGAATTCTCAAATAGTCCTCCAATTGCCTAATCCAATTATCAAAGTTTTATGCATTGACTTCACCATTAAACATTGGTAATTCAAACTTAACATCAATTTTTTGAAAAGGACTTTTACCAGTGTTCTTTAACTTGTGCAGTTGATGTACTAAAGATGAAGTAGAGGAGGATGATGATGATGATGAGGGTGATGATGGTGACTTTCCACTGTCTCCATTTCCTCCATTGTCGTTCTTCGATTTATCTTGATCATTGTGACATCCTGATGATCCTTTTCCTTCCTTGTGAAGTTTGGATCCTTCTTCTTCTAGTCTCTCATTCCTTTCTTCATAAAGGAATCTCACCATTTCAGTCATGTCAAGGAGTGCTTTCCTAAAAAACCTTTATTTTTCTTTGGGATCCAATTCTTCATGGACTTATCCTTCTACTAAACGCATGCCTAATGTTTCCTCTGATTATTTTGGAGGTGAACTAGATGGTGGAGAATGTGTAAATCTCGTCCTCCTTTGTTGTGGCTCACTTTGAGATGCTCTTGCTTCCACCAATTTTCCTTCTCCTCTCTTAATATTGAGCCTCGTAAGCATGTGAACACTTGAAAACAGTTAAACAAATATTTTTACATAACAACACCAGAGAATAAATTGTAGCTCTGATACCAACCTGATCTGAAAAAATTGTATTAGTTTGTTGTGCTAAGTATCCTTTCAGTGATAAAACATGTACAAATTTGTCCTCGTTTGTTTGGTTACGGAATGCGTAATTTAACCATGAAACATAGATTAAGTTTTGAGTTTTAAGGATGTAAATAAGCCTAATTAAAACTAAACATTAGTGTATAGTAGATAAATAACATCACACATAAGCTTTACACAGTAGGCATGATGAATCAGTTCACCCCTCCTTGGCTACATCTACTGGTCCAGCTCCTAATGGCATGTCCCTCTTTGTCATTATGATCAAAATTGAAAATACATGTGTTTACACACCCCCAATTGTTTTTTTCTCTATACCAATGGCTCGATAATGCTCAAATTAATGTAGGTAGACTCTTGTTTCTCCCAAATTGGTCGACAATTGACCTCCCTAGCCATTGTCCAAATCACAGCTACAAAACCTCCACTAATTGTGGAGAACTACAATTATTCGTAGCTATGTTTGGAAAATACCAAAAAATTTAGGGCAACACTAAAATTCTATTGAATTGATAGTCATAGCAATATATTTCAAGGTTAGGGGTGGGGGTGGCCATCTGCTGACCCCCCCTATACCTCGCGATTATCATAACTCTACGCATAACATTGTTGGACTGGAATTGCGCTGGAGGCAGAGTTCCCTAAACCTGTCAGATTGACTGTAATAGTCGCCATGGCAGTCAAAAATTGTGCATGTGATATGGTTTTAAAGGCTGTCAGGGTCAGGATTGTAGTACTTTTGGCCGCAACCATCGTCGTAAACCGCTCCAACTGTTAGCATGTGATAGATTTGGAGCCACTGGATGTTAAGGTTTTTGTAACCGCTAATTTTCAACATTTGCTGTCGAGTGAATGTTATCATGTGATCAATAAAACGGGCCACCGACAGGTTGGTACCACCGGCAGCACCACCCCCCCCACCCCCCCCCCCCAACTACAATTTTAACAAAACATAGAAGTATGCGGTGAAATATAAGGGTAAGAGACAATGAATAGCGGAGTTGGTGGAGACTTCTGGAGGCACACCAGGGGTGACGGGGTCGAACCTCCTGTACCCCAACCATAATTTTAATTTTTCGTACAAGGAGCACATGGCAACCTTTGGGCTGGCAACATGTCACCCATCCAATGGCCCACGACACAATTCATACAATCCAAATCAATGAGATAGAATATGACACTTGGCGAAACCTCGTTGGATTGGGAGAACGAAATATTCTCACGAATATTCCACCTTTTCATGACTGTACCTGCATGCCAACTGGGCATCCTAGTCACTCCTGTCACAAAATTTTAGTTATTTGGAGAAATTATCAAAACATGATAACTCCCTCATACGACATCAATTTTTTGAAACGTTAGTGGAACTAGAATCAAAACGATGAGATCTACCCAATCACTTAGGCTGGGTACAATTTCAAGAACTTTCAATTTTGAGTAGAATTTATGATCTCCTGATCATTTAGTATTCATCCCAACATAAATACTGACTTTACAATTTATAATTTGAGATTTGGAGCGAAGAGAATCCAAATCCATATTTTCCTCTGCAGCTTCCACCATCGGAAGACCTGGAACTTCACTTTGCTACTCAAGAAAATCTATATTCAATTCCTTTTCCACCTCGCTAATACCTCATGCATGTAATAATATCACTTGATGCGATGGGGAGATGTTTTGATGGATGCTCCAACCTAACCCATAATGGTTCCTCCATTTCCTTGGATAATTATTTAGTCACTTCCTTTATCATGATATATTCATGCGTTGGCCATGACGTTAATGCCATAAATTTTTCATCACCAAAATAAAAAAATTTAACTCCAGAAGTTGATGTCATGAAACACCAACAACTGTGCATGTAGAATTATGAAATATTGGCCTTGTCCTCAATGTTTATCTAAAGGAAAAATCCAATAAATTATATAATATTTTGAAGAGGGAGAAAACCATTTTGTGGTATAATTCTGAATTGGAATTGACACCATTAACAATTTAAAAATAAGAAATAGGTATTTGAGTGGAGTCTCTAATTCAAAGCTTCCATGGACAAGTGTGTTATAATGCATAGGTCAATTTTAAGAGTGGGAATTTGTTCGTCTTTCACTTGTAGCAGTATTTAGTGTTAGAAAAATCGGAAAATTAGAAATATTTTATTTTTCTTGATTATTTAATTGTGATGTTATTTAATTCTTATTATATTCTTTTTTTCTTCTTTCTTCTTATTTCATAAAGCAATTATCAAAGAAAAAGCACATAGATCAAGGACACCATATCTAGGCCAACACCCAAGTCAAAACCCCGCTCTAGCAGAAAACCGAGTAAGTAGTTCTTCCTTAAATAGTATTATTGAGAATCTAGACCTTCACTCACACTTCCTCCACACCAAGTCATCCTTCCTTTTGATCCTCCTTTTCGACCTAGCAACAATAGCATAAACACCAACACTATGGAGCACCTCCTTCGACCTTAATTCTTGAACATTGATCTTGGAGAAAGTTCTTTAATCTTGCTTCTAGGAATTTGATTTTAACCTAATACAAATTCTGAAGGCACCAAAACCTAGCAAAATCGATTTTGATGTATTCTCCTCTTGGCAATAGCAACATGCAAGAATTGGAAGAAAATGCCAACAAAAAGTAATGAGGGACTTTGATATTCCAATATAAGGAATATGGGGGAGAGAGAGAGATGAAAAAATTTTGGTTTTTCATCAATCCTTCAGCTTATCCATACTCGCACTTCTTTTGACCCCTTCCTTTACTTCACACTTTTTCCCTTATGAAATAGTAAATATCGAATTTCTTTATGAGTGAGTGAGTCCTGCAAATTATAAAGACCTTCCTTATGAATATTTTGGTACTGAGAAAGGTCCATTATGTGACTGTCATATATGGGACATGTGGCAGCCTCTGGGTTGGCCACGAGTGACCCATCTAATTTCCCAGAACATGATTCGTACAATCCAAATCAACGACCCAGAATATGACACTTGGAAAAACCTGGTTGGATTGGGAAAACATAACATTCTCAGGAATATTCCACCTTTTGTTGATTGTACCTGCATGTTGACTGGGCATCCCAGTCACTCTTGTCACAAAATTGTAGTTGTTTGGGAAAACAATGAGAACTCAATATCCCCCTCATACGACATCAGTTTTTTGAACTATTCACGGCGTCGGAATTAGAACAATGAGATATACCCTGTCGCTCAAGTTCGGTACAGTTTCGAGAAATTTTAATCTTGATAAAAATTCATGATCTCCTGATCAAACCTCCCCATTGGGAAGCTTTTTGACAACCAAAATACTTTAATTACCTATTCATTAGATGAGGGTATAGCTCCCTCACCTTTCCAACTTCCATCCACTTTTCCTCACTTGGCTTACTGTCTTTGAGCACAACTCGAAGCTAGTCGACACTTCCCCTTTTAGATGCTCTTGTCCTCCTGTCAAGGATGGTATCCTCCTTGAGCTCATCTAGAAATTATGTCTAGAAATAATTTACCGATGGCAGTTGAAAATCACTCCCTTGATCATCGATCAAAGGGTGCTCATACAAATGTAAATTTTCAACACTCAAAATTGAATAAATTTGCATATTAAGGAAATGAATGTTGAAATGCATTATTACCAACTTGTTTGAAGATCTTGAATGGACCATAGCGAATAGGCTTGAGCTTTTTACCTTCTCCTTGCATTATTTATTTTATTATGTGCAACCATACCTCATCTCCTTCTTGAAACTTGTGATGAACTCTATGTTTGTCATGCCTCTCCTTGTATTTTCTTTGACTCTGCACAAGCTATTCTTGAACTTGTTGATGAATAATCTAAATTTTCTCAATGAACTTTCGAGCCTTTTCAATATCACTATGCTCATCAATTGCAACATCCTTCTCAAAGATGAATTATAATGGTGATTTCAGCAACTAACCAAAGCATGCTTCAAAAAGTGAAGTGTTTGTAAAAGAGTGCTTGACCCTATTGTAAGTATGCCGAATGTAATGCAGTTGTTCATCCTACAACTTGGGATGTTTTCTGCAATATCCTATCAATAGATACACATCGGTTCTATTCACCACCTCTGTTTGGCCATCAGTTTGCAGATGAAAAGCAATACTCTTTTTCAACTTTGTGTCCATCGTCTTCCAAATATTGGACCAAAAATTCCCAATGAACCTTGAATCTGTGTCACTAACAATAGAATTTGGCAATCCATAATGAGCACATACATGTTGAAAATAAATTTCAGCAGTTTGTTCAAGAGTTATGGTTTTCTTACATGGCATAAGTATACACATTTTACTGAATCTATTGACAACTACATAAAGATAATCATGATGTTTTCTTGACATAGGTAGACCTCCAACAAATTCCATGGACACACTCTCCCATGGCCTTGATGGTACTAGTAGTGGCACGTACAACCCAAGCTTCATATTGCTAGGCTTTCTTTTTACACACATAAAACAACCCCTTATAAAACGTGACACTCTATCTATGATGCGAGGCCAATTGCAATACCTCTATAGATGCTCCACTGTTTTGCTTATCCCAAAGTGTCCAGCAATAAGAGACAAGTGAGCCTATATAATGACACTAAGCCTCTCTCCTTGTGGTATACACAACTTGCCCAAATGAAACAACAAATTTTTAGGAATGTGATAATAATTTTCCTCAACTTGATTCCCTTCACTCATACTAGCATACACATCTTGAAAATTAACATCATGTGCATATTTTTTTATGTAACTCTAATGTACAATAGAATCATTTTTAAGAAATGTAGAAGCACTTATGATTGGTATTGAAAGAATATCAACAATTTTATTGAAAATACCTTTGTTGTACCTTATAACCAAGTGAAACTGTTGAAGAAATCCCATCCACCTTAAATGTCGTGATTACTGCAATTTTGTTTGTGACTGCAAATACTGTAATGGTTGGTGATCGGTATGTATAATCACCTCATTATGCATAAAATATTGTTTCCACTTCTTGACGCTTTGTACCAATTCATACAGCTCTTTTTCATATGTAGGATAATTAATCACAGTGCCATTGAATGTTTCAGAATAAAAAGTGATAGCCTTACCATGCTGCAAAAGTACTGCACCCATGGAATAATCACTATAATCTCTTTGTATCTTGAATGGTTGTCTAAAATTCAGTAATGCAAGGACCGGAGCTGAACTAATCTTGTCTTTTAAAGCTTCAAAATATTATTGCTATTTTCCTCCCCATTGGAATTCTTTCTTCAAACTTGTCACTGCATGCATAGCAGCTGCTATGGAAGAAAAGTTAGGAATAAAATTTCTCCAATACTGAGCTATGCATAAGAAAATTCTTACCTCGGTTATTTTTTTTGGAGTGGGCCAATTCAAAATGGCTTCTACATTAGAAGGATGAATTCTCAACTCACCTCCTCCTACAATGTGTCCCAAATAAACCAGAGAAGTCTTTACAAAGTCACACTTTGACATCTTAAGAAATAATTTCTCTTTCCTGAAAACATCAAGCACCCTTTCCGCATGAAAGACATGTTCTTATGTTGTTTTGCTGAAAATTAGTATATCATATAAATAAAAAGTGACAAAGTCATCAAGAAATGGATGCAAAACATTATCCATATCATGCATGAAATTTGTCGGTGCATTACAAAAACCAAATGGCATAACCAACCACTCAAAGAGTCCTTGTTTGGTTTTGAATGTTGTCTTCCATATATCACTTTCTACAATCCTTACTTGATGATATTCACTTCGTAAATATAACATAGTGAAAAAAATTTCTTCTTTTAGCAGATCAAGAAAATATTCTATCCTCGAGAGTGGGTATTGATTCTTTACTGTTATCGTGTTCAGAGCTCCGAAGTCTACACATATGTATCAAGTCCCATATTTCTTGGGAATTAAGACTATGGCTAAACCACATGGTGAAGTGTTTGGCCTTATGAGTCCCTTGTTCAACATGTCCTTGATTTTCCTCTTAATTTCAGACTTCCGCATTATCAACATGCGATACATGCTGATGTTTGGAAGAGAAAAATCTTGTTGCAACTAAATCTCATGTTAAATCACTCTTTCTAAAGGAAATCCTATTGGATCGTAAAACATGTCATGATGTGCATGAAATACATCATATAAATAGGATTTAAAATTAGGATCACAATCCTCAAATGATTCATGACTAACATTAGGTTTAGGCTTAATCAGTAGAAGAAAAAAATTCTTACTTGAATTAACCAGCCTCCTTACATGTTCATCATTTACCATTTCAATATTTGTCTTCTTGCAATGTGATCTAACAATGTACCCCTTTCCATCTTTGAATAAATGGTATTTTTTCCCATGGCAATGGAAGATCACTTTCCTGTCATACAAGTAAGGATTGTCCAACAAAATACCTGTAATATCAAGCGGAACCACATCTAATTCAACTCTGTCAACAAAATGTGCAGTTATTGAAAACCACAATATGCACTTCTTTGAAACCTGTAAATTTACATCCTTACAAATCAACCCAAGTGGATATGGTTTTGGATGTGTAATGGTCTCAATATTAAGTTTCTTAACGTAGTATTCAGAGATTAACTTTGCTTGTGACCCACTGTCAAACCGTGTGTTGATCTTGGTATGTTTGGATATGACCTTCACATGAAAGAATTCAATTCTCTCTTCTTCATTTCGAGCTTATATGGAACAGTTTGAAGTACTAGTACTGGGTTTATTTTCAATTTCTTTGCCCTTCAAGTTCTTCAATCCCATTGTTGTAATTTTAGATTCATCACCTGAATCCTCTCCTAAACCATGTTGAGTTATATTTGTTGTTTTATGTTTCCCTTTGTTGTTTTGATGTTTCGGCCTCTTTTCAGGATTTAATTTCCAACATTTTTTCTCTTCATGGCCTTCTCTTGAAAAATATTTACAAACCAACTTTTCTCCCTCTTTCTTGACATATTCATTCTTTTTTCCCTTACCTTTTGAGGTCTTTTCTTTGTTTTTCCACTTAAAAGGTTTCTTCCTACCCTCATTAGTAATGTTTTTCCCTCAAGCTTCTAGATGTGTGGCCTGAACACAAACTTCCCCTGGGCTTATAGGGTTAAACATGAGAATAGTATGTCTTAGGTAGCTATGTAAGCCTCCTATGCACTTGAGAAAATTATCTTGGCTCTGCAAATCTACCCCTAATAAGAGAGCCCTTCCCCTAAATTCCTGGTTGTATTCTTGCACATTATGTCGTTTCAATTGTATAAAATTTTTCCACTTCATTATGGCTTTATGCATATGAGCTAATGGATAAAATTGGTGTTTTATTGCAGTAATGAAATCATTCCATGATAGGATAATATTAATATGGTTCTTGATCTCCTCCTTTGTCTTGGATTCCCATTTAACAAGTGTTACACCTTCCATTCTCAATGAAGCTAGTTGTATTTTCGTATCATCATCATGAAGATTTTGAATTCCCAAATAGACCTCCAATTGCCTAATCCAATTATCAAACTTTTCTACATTGACTTCACCATTAAACATTGACAATTCAAACTTAACATCAAGTTTTAGAAAAGGAATTTTACCAGTGTTCTTTGAATTTCATGGTTGATGTACTAAAGATGAAGTAGAGGATGATGATGATGATGATGAGGGTGATTATGGTGACTTTCCACTATCTCCATTTCCTCCATTGCCCTTCTTTGATTTATCTTCATCATTGTGACCTCCTAATGATCCCTGTCCTTCCTTGTGAAGTTTGGATCCTTCTCCTTCTAGTCTCTCATTCCTTTCTTGATCAAGGAATCTAACCATTTCAGTCATGTCAAGGAATTCTTTCCTGAAAACCCTTTCTTCTTCTTTGGGATCCACTTCTTCATGGATTTCTCCTTCTACTATAAGCATGAATAATGTTGCCTCTACTTCTTGTGGAGGTGAATTAGATGGTAGAGAATGTGTAAATATTTTCCTCCTTTGCTGTGGCTCAGTTTGGGATGCTCTTGCTTCCACCAATTTTCCTTCTCCCCTCTTATTCGTGAGCCTAGTAAGCATGTGAACACTTGAAAATATTTAAACAAATATTTTCAAATAAAAACACGAGAGAAAAAACTCTAGCTCTGATACCAACTTGATCTAAAACAACTGTATTAGTTTTTTTTGATAAGTATCATTTCAGTTATAAAACATGTACAAATTTGTCCGCATTTGTTTGCTTAAGGAATGAGTAATTTAACCATGAAACATAGATGAATTTATGAGTTTTAAGGATGTAAATAAGCCTAATTAACCCTAAACATTAGTGTATAACAGAGAAATAACATCACACATAAGATTTACACAGTAGGCATGATGAATCAGTTCACCCCTCGGCTACATCTACTAGTCCAGCCCGTAATGGCATGTCCCTCTCTGTCATTATGATCAAAATTGAAAATACATGTCTTTACATGCTTCCAATGTTTGTTTTCTCTATACAAATGGCTCCAGAATGCTCAAAATAGTGTACGTAGACTCTTTTTTTCCCCAATTTGGTCGAAAATTGACCTCCCTGGCCATTTTCCCAGTCATAGCTAGAAAACCTCCACTAATTTTGGAGAACTATAGTTATTCGTAGCTATGTTTGGAAAATACCCAAAATTTTAGGGCAACGCTAAAATTCCATTGAATTGATAGCCGTAGCAATAAATTTTAGGGTTAGGGGTGGGAGTGGCCACCTACCAAACCCCCTAAACCCCACAATTATGATAACTCTGCATATAACATTGTTGAAGTGGAACCGCGCTGGAGGCAGAGTTCCCTAAACCTATTACAATAACCATAATAGTCAGCATGGCGGTCAAAATTCGTGCATGTGATATGGTTTTAAAGTCCATCAAGGTCACGTTTCTAAAGCCTTCGATCACAACCACCATCGTAAACCACTCCAACTATTAGCATGTGATAGCTTTGGAGCCACCGGATGTTAAGGTTTTCGTAACCACCGATTTTCAACATTTTCTATTGGGTGACTGTTATCATGTGATCAATCAAATGGGCCACCGGTGAGTTGGTACTGCTGGCAGCCCCCCCCCCCCAAACTCTAATTTTAACAGAACATAAAATTATGCGGTGAACTATAAGGGTAAGAGACAATGATTAGTGGAATTGGTGAATACTTCTGGAGGCGCACCAGGGGTGACGAGGTCGAACCCCCTGCACCCCAACCATAATTTTAATCTATCGTATAGGGGACATGTGGAAACCTTCGGGCTAGCAACGCGTCACCCATTCAATGGCCCACAACACAATTCATACAATCCAAATGAATGATCTAGAATATGACACTTGGCGAAAACTAGTTGGATTGGGAAAATGAAATATTCTCACCAATTTTCCACCTTTTGATGACTATACCTGCATGCTGACTGGGCATTTCAGTCACTCCTATCACAAAATTTTAGTTGTATGGGAAAACAATCAGAATGTGATATCTCCCTCATATGACATCAGTTTTTCGAAACGTTAGTGGAACTAGAATCAGAACGACGAGATATACCTAGTCACTTAGGCCGGGTACAGTTTAGAGCACTTTCAATTTTGAGTAATATTCATGATCTCCTGATCATTTAGTATTCATCCCAACATAAATACTGACTTTAGAATTTATAATTTGAGGTTTGGAGCGAAGACAATACAAATCCATTTTTTCCTCTGCAGTTTCCACCGTCGAAAGAGCTCGAACTTCACTTTTCTACTTAATAAACTCTGTATTCAATTCCTTTTCCACCTCTCTAATACCTCCTGCACGCAAGGATATCACTTGATCCATCTTTAGACTTAGAGTATTATAAACCATTTGTAGTCTTTCTACCTTTGTCTACAACAAGCTTATTTTCTTATGCAATAGAACAGATTGGGCTTGAGATTCAAACTTATTATGTGAAAAATATGAGAGAAAATTTGTGCCTATTTATATTTTATATTGCAGAAATTGGTCCCTGGTGAACCACTTTCCTTGGTGCAGGAGTTGGCCAGCTTTGAAAACCCGATACAGTTGGATATTTTTTTTGTGAGTGTTCATGATTTACATGTCCATGATACAATCTATGGTGGCCTGTTCCATGTATTCTGGGTTTAACTCTATTGGTTTGAGTTGTTCTGAAATGTCAGAGGTGTCCAGTAGAGGTGGGAAGTAAGGACGAAGGTGGTCCACATTGAATACTGGGTGCAAACTAAGGAATGGTGGAATACTGAGCTCGAAGAAATTGTTCCCTAATGCCTTGTTGATGGTGTACGGCTCATATCGGAGAGGGACGAGGCTTGCGATGGGGTCAAGTGAGGCGCCCCTTCTGCAAATGTAGCCACACTTTGTCACCCACCTGGAAGTTGTGTGGCACCTAATGTTGATCATGGAATTTATTGTACTTAGCATTAGCTTTGTCCAATATTTCATCAACCTATTGGTGGATGTGATGAATGAGCTCGATGAAGCTATTTTCTTTGTCAACTTCACACTGGACATGAGCCGAATCAGCTTGAGTAGCCACAAATGGCATGGCTATATCAATGTGACATTGTGGCTAGAATCCCAAGCCCACCTGAAAGGGGCTGTGACCGATTGAGCTATGGAGAGCCCGGTTATAACTATATTGTACATAGGGGAGGCTCTTGTCCCATGTGCATGGATGCTTTGAATTGTACATGCGGAGAATGTGTACAATCATTTTGTTGACGACCTATGTCTGGCCATGTGTTTGGGGATGGAAAGCTGTGGACTTGGTGAGCTTGGTGTCCACCATTGACCAGAGGCTGGACCAAAATGTGCTAAGGAAACTCCTATCCTAATCTGATATGGGATCACAAAGTGCACCCACACTCATTCAAAGAAGATTTTAGCAGTGGCTTCTACTGTGATATTCTTCTTGCAGGCCACCATAATGTCCATCTTCGAAAATCTATCGATGACCACGAAAACACAGTCATTTCCATGCTTAGTAGAAGGCAGGCCTGACATGTAATCCATGGAGCTGTATTCCCAAGGTCGACTAGGGGTAGGTAGCGGAGTATATAGGCCTTGCTTCTTGATGGTTGGTTTGGAAATGGCACAAGAAGTGCAGGATTAGATGTGCTTCCTAACATCCTTTCGAAGGTTCGGCCAATAGAAATACTTCTGCAGTACTTCCCAGTGACTCGACTATAGTCAGTGACTCGACTATAGTGTGCTTCTCATATCATCTTGGCACGCTCGCTTGAAGGAACACAAAGCTGTCCCAGGTGACATAAAAGTTCATCTTGGAGGTGAAAATTTGGAACTTGCGTACCCGCCAAGAGTGCCTTGTATGTGTGGCCGAAGTCTGGGTCACTCTCGTAGAGAAGTGGTGAGTTAGAAGTCTCATTCCCACAAGAGTTGAGAATGGTGGTGAGTGCCATGATCAGTGGTCTGCTGAGGAAGTTTGCAACATTATTTGTGTTACACTTCTTGTAGTTGATGTTCAAATGAAACTGTTGCAGGTATGTGGAGCACTTTTGATGGCGATCATTCTAAAACTTCCCTTGTGTCTGTATGAACTGCACGGGCCGGTGGTCTGTGTGGATGATTGTTTCCTTCCCAAAAATGTAATGCTTCCATTATCAACAAGCTTTCACAATGGAATACATTTCTTTGTCATAAATGGGATACTTGTGAACTGTGTCAGACAATTTATCATTTTGATATGCCACTGGATGTCCCTGTTGAGTAAGAACTAACCCAATAGCATAGTTAGAGGCATTTGTCTCGATCTCAAATGTTCGTTGCAAGTCTGGTAATGTGAGCACTGGGGCAGAACAGAGGAAATTTTTCAATTCTGTGAATGCCTTCTATTGATATTCCGACCAAAAGAATTTTTCTCTCACTCCTCCCTTGGTGACTTGACTCAAGGGCCAAGTGATATGAAATAATCCCAACACGAACCTATGGTAGAAATTAGGAAGACTCGGAAAGATGCGAAGCTTTATTTTAGTGGTTGGGGCTGGCCAATCCCGAATGACTTGGATCTTGGTTGGATCCACATGCACCCCCCTTTAATCAATAATGTATCCCAGATATTGAACCTGGGTCATGCTGAAAGTGCACTTCTCCAAATTGGCACACAACTTGTGTTGCCGTAGTGCTCGGAGGACTTGTCGGATGTGGTGGATGTGCTCTTCCCAAGTCTGGCTAAAGATCATAATGTCATCTAAGTACACCACTACAAATGAGTTGGTGAATGGCCACAAGATGTCATCTAGCAGCCTCATGAAGGTTGTTGGAGCATTCGTCAACCCAAAAGGCATGACCAGCCATTCCAAAAGGCCTTCCTTGGCTTTGAAGGCAATATTCCACACATCAGAGGGTTCGATTGGTACCTGGTGATACCCAGACTTCAAGTTGATCTTGCTGAAATATTTCGTCCCTTTGAGCTGGTCCATAAGGTCATCAATCCGTGGGATTGGGTACCTATTCCAGACAATGATCTTGTTCAGTGCCCGATAGTCAATACAGAGTCTCCACGTCCCATCCTTCTTCTGTACCAACAGGATCGGGCTCCCATAGGGTGATGAACGTGGTCGGATGTGACCTTTTTGCAGCAGCTCCTAAATCCGCCTCTTGATTTCATCGTTCTCCAGAACAGAGCACCAATAGATCGTTCCATTGTGTAGTGGCGCACCTGGGGTCAGATCAATCGGGTGGTTGACCTGACAATGTAGAGGAACCCCTGTGGGTGAGGTGAAGATGTCCCCATACTCATGTACAACCTTGTCCATTTTTTGTTGTCATGCAAAGGAGCCCTGTCTAGAGGTCTTGGCCATAGTCTTCTTGTTGCCCTGGGGGCAGATCATCAGAAAAATGAATTTCATGGTTTGGGAAATGAGATTACTGCATTGTTTTGTAGTAACCAAAGAGATAGCAGCAGGGGGTGGTATGTATGATATCCTGTACAACTTATTTACCAAGGTAACAATAACAGCGTGAGGCCAAGACTCATACACAGCATAATGCTTCCACAAGTATGGATGCCCTAATAATACATCAAAAACATCAATAGGAGCAATGTGACATAATACTTCATCTGTGAAGGGATTGATGCTATATGGAAGGCGACACTGCTCGCTGATGAGGAGATCTCGTCCTTTGTGAAGCCACCCGATGGTGTATGGATGTGTGTGAGCTGTAGTCGGAAAGCCCAACTGCTTCACGGCATTTGCTGAAATGAGGTTCTTTTGGCTCCCATTATCGAAAATGAACTGTACTAGGGAGCCCTTTACCCACATATGGGAGTCGAAGAGACATTCCTCGTCCTCCAGATCTTCCAGTTCCTCATTATGGATCTTCGTAGTGGCAACCGTGGCATTGGGATCTGCATTAATAATCTATTTCCCTTTATCATTCCCCTTTTTAGGTTCTGATTCAGAGTCGAAGCATGCATTTGACTCAGAAACCCTCATATCGGTCACCAACGATAGCTTGGGCAGATAATCACTTATGTTTTGAGTGCAGATCTTATGGAACTCACACGACTTCCCCATGTCCTTCTTTGGCTTTGTAGTGTTTTTCTTTGCTTGTCGCTTTGAAAAGTTGTCTTGAGCTGCCATGCCTTGGATTTGTCCTTTGTTCTACGGTTTGGGAGTACCTTTCCCTTGCCTCTAATTCGTAGATCCAAAGTCTTGTTTCTTCTGTTTGAATTTTTTCTCAATCTTGGCAGCATACCGGTATGCCATACCAAGCGAGGAGATGTCGAGGAACTCCATTTCCTCCTTAATTTATCTCTGCAAACAACTACGATACTTTAGCACCAGATGTTCCTCTGAATCTTTGATATCCAACTTTGTGTGCAAGGTATGGAACAGATTCGTTAGCTCATGCACATCTTGATCCCTTTGTTGTTACAACATGGTCCATTGTATGTACTTTTCCTCATAGTTCCCCACAAGATAGTATTGTTCCTTGATGGCGTCTCGAAAAGAATTCCAAGTGGGTACAACCGATAACAGAGAGGGTTACGTATCGTCCTTTTTCTCACAATAGGTTTCTCACCAGTCGTTGACATGGGGGGTAGCTTTGAGGAGTGAGAAAATAATCTTCTCCCAGTCAGAAAAATCATGAACCAAGAATATCCTTCTAATAGATTCAACCATCTAGCTATGACATCTGCATCTATTTGACCCTCAAATATGGGAATGTCAAAATTTACTTGTACCTTAAACGGAGTTGCACCTCCAGAGTGGCTTCTGGATGCAGATGCGCCGCCGGTGGGCAGCTGTTGAAGCATCTGGGAAAGGTTATCCATCATCATGTTCCTTTGTTTTTCGAGGACCTCCTCGAGAAATATTTTGATAGGATCTCCTGCTCCCTCATCTTTCTTTTCATCCCCCATGGCCATCCATTGGGGTTTTCGAGGCTGATCTTACAAAGGTTCCACCAAATCGAGCCCTAAATCCTTGTATCCCGACCCCGTTGGGGAAATTCAAAGAAGGATCGAGAAAAAGAAGACCGCTTTGATACCACTAATCTGGATTTATGCCGGAACGTAACAGAATACAAAAATACCCATAAACATATAGATGCAACGGAAATAAGGCTTCATTTCATTAATATCAAATAACAAAAATATGCTTACAAACATAATGGAAATAAAATTGCTAGGGTGTTGGTAGCGAATCTCTGAGAAGAGATGTGGCGGCTACAGACCTCTAAACTATGTTATAACGAGGCTTTAGGGCCTATTTATTATGGAGAGACAATGGGGAACTCTAAACGTCCAAAAACCTAACCATAGGAGATGAAGCGCCAAAACTATGGGCCCCATTTGGGTAAATTGATGTTTCAACTTCCCGGTGACGTAACTTCGGCATACTATCTCTGTTTGACGCACATGATACATCAATAGAAATATCTATCCAAGGACTACAAATTTCGCCATGAATATCAATTTCGGAACAGAATAATTTTCGCTAGAAAAACGATGCCCAAAAAACGTCGTTTAGGGCCTCAAAATGCCTTCGGAAGTTCAAGACTCGAAAAACTGCTAAAAATAGTAAGTTATGCTGAAACTGAAAAACTGAAAGAGAAAATGGTGGGGCCCCAAGTGGAATAGGCGGGTGACCAACAATATCCACCTGGATCAACTACTCCATTGGGGACAAGTAAACTTGAACCCATAAAAACTTGAAGACATGACAATGTTGATTTTATTAAGACACTCTTTCCTGCCACATTTAACTGTTGTTCGCCCCCAATATTGTATTCTCTTTTTTATTTTCTCCATGATTGTCCTCCATTCATCTGCATTAGATGCTCCTGGTAATATTGGGATTCCTAAATTTGAATAATTCCACTTTGTGACGATTGAGAACTCCAATATCCTTCGGATATAAGAACGGAGGGTGGAATGTGAATTTTCTCACTCCTACCATGAATTATTCTTATCAAAAATTCATTACTATTAAGTGATGGCCTTCAATACTACAACAAGAATGTTGCAAATCCCAAGGGGTCTCGACTTTCATTGTCAACCAAAGGTTCATACAAACTTAATAGGGGTTAGCACTATGTGTGTAGCATGTAACGTGTTCTTTTTTTTGTCTTATGAAAACAAAATTAAATGAAAGAAATTATGAAAAAAGAAGTAAATGAAAGAAATTTTGTAACACAAAGAGCATTACGCTGCATATGCTGCACGAAATACTAAAAATAATAGTAAAAGAGGTAGTAACGAGAAAATATATTATCTTTGTAAGTAAAGGAGTAAAAAATATCATCATGCTAAAATAAAAGTAAATATAGTCTACTATGCATTGGAGACAGACTTGCAGCTAAAAGAAAGCATGCAAACATCACACCGTAATTTATAGAGAAAAAGGAAGTTCTGCTACAGTAAATACGTCAAATATTATATAAGTTTTATAGGCCTAGAAATTACATTATTAAGGTATTGGTGACATTATATTATGAAAAGTAATACTAACCATGATTCGGTTGCAAATATAAATTAGCTTTTCATGCAAAATAGGAGATGCTACAAGTGTCAATTTGTTTTCTATAGGAGATACTCGAGTGAGCAGAAGAACATGTTTTAGATGTGATTTTAAGGAAGGATAAGTTTAAGAGAAAATAAAGGATGGTAAAGAGGTATTTTCCATCTCCTTATGTCTGTGAGGGATAAATTTGTTCACCAAAAGAGTGATTCTATAGTTTCTTGTAACTTTATAAAATAGGAATTTATGCAAAACTGAATGCAAAAATGTATGACAAGTCAAAAAATAGTAATATAGACAAGATTAATGCATGGGAATGAATTTTAGATTCATAAATTAAATATTTCTTAAATTATTAATAAAATATGCATAAAATAACTTGTAAAGTACTAACTCATTAACTTGCAGAAAACAATATTAAAAAGTGACATTACAAAAATGAATAGTTGAAATAATGCATGTATAATAAAACCAAAAAGAGGGATCTTGAACACTTAGGGTGTGCCGTAAACCAAGGAGTCTCATATCCCTGAAGAGGTAGCAATCTAAGAACCCAATTTTGTTTTCATTTATTAGAATATGTGCTCACACATAGGAGACTACAAGATTAGAATGCTATAAAAAATCCTTAACCTGACTTTTGTTTATGTATAACTTCAAAAATAAACTCCTAATGGGCTTACTCAAGCCTTATTTATAAAAATATGTTTGAGGAGTAGCCTCCATGAACAAGGTGTTGTTTTCCCTTGAAAATACCTATATAATACATATATAACGGTGTTTTTTCCCTTAAACTCCTAATGGTCATACTCAAGTTTTATTTATAAAAACATGTTTGAGGAGTAGCCTCCAGGAACATGGCGTTCTTTTCCCTCAAAAATCCCTATATAATAGGATCATGTTCCCTGTGACCTCACAACAACATGCAGGAGTAACAATTGTCGTAATCCAACTTAGTTTAGTCATCCTAAAATAGGGGAAGGTTCTCATACATTTCTCTTGGATGGATTCCTTGTGATCTACACTAAATATCCTCGTTATCCTTCAAAATAAACACGTTATGAAAATGAAGTACGATACTAATCTCTAGTGTTCCTAAGAACTTATTAAACCAAGAAATGTGTTATTAAGCGTAGCAGGAGAGGTTAAATGTGTATGAAAGGTTATATTGGCCTTAAATTCTACCTACTTAGCAGGCCCATCATACTCCCCTATTGATCATCCTCTAAGCAACCTAAACATCTTCCTTCTTCCATTGCTCTTCATTTATTTTTGTAATGGCTTGTCTAACATCACATATGGTGCCAGATGGAGTTTTCCCTACTAGATGAAAGACTACATTTTCTTCCATTTCTCTCCATCCCCTTGTTTCTTCCTCGTATCTTTGATATTATTGTAGGACTAACACTGAGGGAGGGCTAAATTTATTCCAATCGATTAGAGTCCATGTCTCTGGATGATTATTTTGTACAAGGAATATTTGGCCAATATATTCCTAAGTCTATTAGGTGAATTGTATATCATGAACCTCATACTATGTGTCAATGTGTGCCATATCCTTTTATAAGAATGTAAGCTTCCCTCACCTAATAGCCTAAAGGTATCCTCAAAGTAGAGGATTTCCTCTTCTTGCCTTTGTATGCAAATTGTTTCCAAATTAAGATATCTTGATATTAGTTCATTGTTTGGGATGGGGAGATGTTGGGATGGATACTCCAGCCTAACCCATAATGGTTCCTCCATTTCCTTGGATAATTATCTAGTTACCTCCTCTATCATGATATATTCATGCGTTGGCCATGATGTTAATGCCATACATTTTTCGTCACCCAAATAAATTCATTTCACACCATAATTTGATGTCACGAAGCACCAATGATTGTGCATGTAGAGTTATGAAATATTGGCCTTGTCCTCAATGTTGATCTAGAGGAAAAATCCAATAAATTATATAATGTTTTAAAGAGGGAAAAAACCATTTTGTGCTAGAATTCTAAATTGGAATTGACACAACTAATAATTTAAAAATAAGGAATAGGTATTTGAGGGGATTCTCTAATTCAAAGCTTCCATGGACAAGTGTGTTATAATGCATAGGTTGATTTCAAGAGTGGGAATTTGTTCTTCTTTCACTTGTAGCAGTATTTAGTGTTAGAAAATTAAAAAAGGAAGAAATATTTTATTTTTATTGATTATTTACTTGTGATGTTCTTTAATTCTTATTATATTCTTTTTTTCTTCTTTCTCCTTAGTTCATAAAGCAATTATCAACGAAAAAGAACATAGATCAAGGACACCATATGTAGGCCAACACCGAGGTCAAAACCCCGCTCTAGCAGAAATTCGAGTAAGTAGTTCTTCCTTAAATAGTATTATTGGGACTCTAGACCTTCACTCACAGTTCCTCCACACCAAGTCATCCTTCCTTTTGATCCTCCTTTTCGACCTAGCAACAAAAGCATAAACACCAACACTATGGAGCACTTCCTTCGACCTTAATTCTTGAACATTGATCTTGGAGAAAGTTCTTTAATCTTGCTTCTAGGCATTTTATTTAAACCTAATACAAATTCTGAAGGCACCAAAACCTAGCAAAATCAATTTCGATGTATTCTCCTCTTGGCAGTAGCAACGTGAAACAATTGGAAGAAAATGCCAACAAAAAATAATGAGGGACTTTGATATTCCAATATAGGGAATGTGGGGCAGAGAGAGAGATGAAAATTTTTTGGTTTTTCATCAATCCTTCACCTTATCCATACTCACACTTCTTTTTACCCCTTCCTTGACTTCACACTTTTTCCCTTATGCAATAGTAGATATCGAATTTCTCTATGAGTGAGTGAGTCCTGCAAATTATAAAGACCTTTCTTATGAATATTTTGGTACTGGGAAAGGTCCATTATGTGACTGTAAGGGAAGTAAGTGTGATACGGAATTGCCTCACACAGAGCGAAAGAGTTGTTACAATGGTTGGAAAGAATTAATTATTCAAGAGAAAACAAAAAACCATTGAGAGATACTTTATAAGAAGAAACATGTACTCAATTTCACACCAAAATCAATCATAAGAGCAAACATAACAAAAGATAAAACATAAATGAAGAATGAGGATATATAAAATGTATAATTTCTAAAATCAATCCTAAGAGAAAGCATAATATACATGTAGGATGCAAGGTTAGTATAATCTCTATTTCACATCCTTTATTTTAGAACATATTTCTTATAGAAAGAACACATTTCATTTCGTAGCATCTACTAACTTTCAATCAATATATTTCATTCCATTATTTGTTAAATATAGATTATACAATTTATGTAGTAATACTTCATTTTGGCAAATTTTACTTCATTTTGAAAAATTTGTTTAGTTATTTTTGAAATACTCTATTTCTCACAGCATCACTCGAAACACGTATTTGAATAGTTTATGATATTTTACCATCTGTTAAGCAACAGATTACTTTTGTTTTACTATAATCAATAATCTGCAAGCTGCAATACTTACCTTTTAACCAACTACTCGATTACCAATTCCAAACTACGAGCGTGTCATCACCCCACCTCAATGATTATTCCTTTTCATTTCATTGATACAAAAGAATTGTTAATCCCGTGTAAGGATACAAATTTAACTTTATATCATTCACAATTCAAACCAGAGGAAGAGGAAGTATGGTAGGAAGAGGAAGCAATTTCCATAACCTTCCGGTTAAAACCACTTAAAACGCTAGTTCTGAGTGATGGGCGTAATCCTATGGATGTGGCAACCTACGGCCATAATCTTGCTGAGTTGGCAAATTCCTGCGTACCATATCTGCATACCGACCACGATTACATCAATGTTTGCAAACTGACCACCGTTACCATTTGCGATGACAAGCGGTGGAAATAACGCTGGATTTGTGATGACAAGCGGTGGATGTCTAATTTCCGTTCGAGGAACACGTTGCCTATGAAGTCTCTGTCCCTCCTCTGTGAGTGGTTGTTGTGTTCGGGTTGTCAGGGGAGGTCCAATTTCGAAATCAAGCAACTCAGGATTCTTGTCTACCAATTCCTTCAATGCTTCCTCCTTAGCAGCCAGAGCCTAATCATCGGCTTTTGAGTTATAGAAACGGAATCACCTGTTGCATCTTGCACAGAATAATCCCTTTCCGCAAACATAACACATTGTGTTTCCACACCTACACTTCACCATATTGCATCCGTACACCTTGATTAAATCCACGTGGCAAGTGTTACATTTTCTTATCACAGCTTTCGTCATCCTCTCTTCAAGTGCCCTCCGAGGAGCAGTCCCACATTTTTTGTCAAACTCTTCACAGCTTAATGGTAAGTGACTTGCATTGGATAGATTTGTCAAACTCCGTCTCTTGCATTGGATACAGGAAGCATTTAAACATTTCACGTTTGGACAATCCAAGACTTCTACACACTTGTCTATTTCATATGGAATGTTACAAAATGGGCAATAAACCAAATTTTCAATTTCGGCTTCAACAATTGTATCTTGGGCCACACGATATTCATATTTTTCAATAACATCATCTGGGATAACTTTCCAAATCTGTGGCAAAGGAATTGACTCCTTGGAGTGATAAATATCCATGCAGGAAAGAGAGCCATGTGCATGTGGAATTGACTTCGATAAATGATTTCATCGACCTGCCTCCTTATACATTTAAAACAAAACTGATGCCCATCTCTACACTCTACCATATTTTCAGATTGATAATCGCAATAACAACAAGCACATTCGATAGCCGTTGCTTCAACCACTTCTGTCTCTGCTTCTAAATTCTCTCCACAACCCTTCTCTTTATTGGAATGACTGAGCTCTCTCGTGTAAGATGATCTTTCTGCTTCGCTGCTCCTCCTTTGATGGTCAATTGCTTCTTTAATTATGGCATTAATCTCCTCTCTCTCGGAATTACGGAGCTCATGTCTTCTGAAAGATGATCTATTTGCTTCTCTGGTCCTCCTTTCATGGTCACTTGCTTCTTTAATTATGGCCTTACCCTTCTTGTCCTTTTCCTTTTGGGAATTAGGAATCTGTCTCGCCAAGGAAGATCTTTCAGCTTCTCTGCTCCTCCTTTGATCACCTACTCTCATGACTTCTGAAGGTCCGTCGTTTGACAAATCCAAAGAAACTAACTTTTCTTCTTTGACAAATCCAAAGCAACTAACTTTTCTTCGATAGAAATAGAAATAGGCCCATTGTGTGAAGATGATGATGAACGTGCGGCCATAGTTCCCAAACTTTGGTGAAGATTTTTTATACAATTTCTCTGAGTTTTGGCCAATTGATATCTATAATGCGAGATAATTCCTCATCCCTCAATCACAATTTATAAATAAATAGTAGACATAATTAAAAATAACTTTACTCATAATTAATTTTGAAGCCGAAAATACCCTTGAACATCTCCAAAAACCTGCAGGCGAGTTTTTTATTAGTTGTGAGGATACATGGTTTACATATATAATTTTTTTCCTTGTAGATTTATTTAAAAAAATGTTATAAAATTAACTAAAATCAAGTATTTATAAAATATTTTGATTGTCAAATAATTTATGTTTTTTGGGCATGTGATATTCATAAGCCATGGTATGGTCTAATCACCCTTTAACCAAGACCCCACAGACATCGTAAAATATTTTTGTTGTTAAATAACTTATGGATTTTGGGCATCTTGTATTCATATGCATATTACTTTTAACTTTTTATTTATTACTTTTAATACTTATTTTTTATAGTTTAGCCAACATGTATGCCTACACATTTACCCCTATACATATATACTTACGTCTATCCCACACATACCCCCACAGATATAGACCTACCCCCACACATAGACTTGATGTGAACCCCACACCTACCCCACACTAGGTTGTACATTATTTTATATTACTTTTATTTTACTTTTATTTTTATGTAAGGGATCAAATCTCTTAAGCTGCAAACATCTTTTTTAAGTGAAAAACTTGAGGAAAGGTTTGTACTTCGAGAGATTTGATTCCCCTTGGGGCTTAGTAGATAAAAATTTTATACCGGATTAGGTTTGTTTAATTTTTAATAGTTAATATTATATTTTTTGACATCTGCTTCAAAAATGTAGTTTATTTTTTACATATGATGCAGGAGCATCTCCTCTAAGTCAAAAGTCCAAGAAGAAATCAGACAAACAAGGAACTATTGTAAAGAGACATTGTAAAACTCATGTAAAAAGTATTTTATTTCTTAGTGAGCATTGATAGGGAATATGCTTAGTTGTTAGGTGTCAATGAGTGTTGAGTTAATGTAACAAATCACCTTAAGAAATGGGATATTAGAAAAAATATTTGTTTCTTATGCTAAGAAGATAGTAAAGTCATAAATTATGATTTCCTTAGAGTAGAAGTGGTTACGAGTTTGTAGGAGTTGAGAGAGGGAAGATAAGCTCTACATTATATTATAAATTTAATTGTATATGTATAATTTAATTTATTAATGAGAAATTGAATTCATGTGATTTTATTCTGTCTGTGTTATGAGCTGAGTGATCCGTAACGAGAAATCTAGTTTATGTGTAATAAAACATTGTTTTATTAATTTTGATGAATGCTCAATGAATGAATAAGTCCTACTCTGTGAATAAGACTGAATGACTGGCTAGAATCATGTATGATTCCAATGTAGAGCGGGTGGATGTGAGTGCAGGTCGAGAAAGAAACAAATCCAAATTATGGATTCATAGAAGTTATACATAGTAGTGTACTTTATTCGGATTGAGACAACATGTAAGGTGTGAAGCAAGCGTGGAAATTCCAAGTCATAATGAATGAATAAATAGAAGTAAGCTCAGGTGGAAGTATCGAGTGGAGTAAATGGAACTGCAGAGCGTCGGTAGTCGAAAACAGAGAAAATATTAAGGCAGTGAACCCGTAGAAGATTTCCAAAGGTAGAGAATAGACGACAAAGATTAAATTGCAAAGATTGAAAGTCGAGATGGAATTCGTAAGTTAAAATAGGGAAGTTGTGAATTGGACACATGCTAGGAGGACGATACAGGTGCACATTGCAATCAACAATCTTTATATTTACTTGTTAAGCCATCACGAACTAAATGGTATAAATTGAGATGCGGTGAAGAGGAGTCACGTGCTGGCGGGGTCCACGGGCATATTTCATATCGTATGTGATATGGCCAATTAGTTAATGATATCACAATTTATAAATAAATACTAAACATAATTTAAATAACCTTACTCATAAATAATTTTGAAGCAAACAATATCCTTGAACACAACCGACCGCCAAAACCGGGAGACGACGTAAAAATATTCTTATGATTAATGAATTCTTTTTTTAGTAGTTGTGAGGATACATGGTTTATGGTTTAGATATATCTTAAAAGTAATGATAATATTTTTTCTTTTAGATTTATTGAAAAAATGTTATAAAATTAACTAAAATCAAATATTTATAAAATATTTTGATTGTGATATAGTTTATGTTTTTATTGGCATGTGGTATTCATAAGCCATGGTATCAGCCTATGGTATTGTAACAAAGATTAGTTACATGCTAATAATATCCACCATAAAGTGGTTGTGAATATCCATGGTTAAGAATAATGACATGTTATTGTAAAATATTTTGATTGTGAAATGAGTTCTGCATTTTGGGTATACGCCACCGTATTGGCCCATCGTATGGTAACACAACTTATTCAGAAGTTAATAAAAAAATCAAAATATAATGAACTGACTTTAAATTAAAAAAAAAAAAATTTATTAATTGAATCCAAATTTAAATGTTTACATGCATTCGGATTTGTATTACTTTTAACTTTTATTTATTACTTTTAATGTCTTTCTTCTTTCTTTTATTTTTCTTTCTTTTTTTAAAATTTAGGCAACATATATCCCTAACATCTACCCCTATACTGGGTTTATATTGAGAATTAAATATTACATGTTGAACATACACACTTAATTCTACCCCACACTAGGTTGTAGATTATTTTATTTTACTTTTATTTTACTTTTATTTTTAGTTTTATGTAAGGGATCAAATCTCTGAAGGTGCAAATGTGTTTTTTAAGTGCAAAACTTGAGGAAAGGTTTGTACCTCGAGAGATTTGATTCCCCTTGGGGATTAATATATCAAAAGTTTATACGATATTAGGTTGGTTTAATTGTTAATAATTTTTTACATACATGGCCAAAAGAAATTAAAACATTTTTCCCACAGTATACATACTACTATTTTGATCAGAAAAATATTATACTACCTCCAAAAGGACCCTATGACCTAAACAAATTTACAAAACATTCAAACTAGAGAAAACTATCCTTTAGTGATCTAAAAGGACTATATTAGTTTTTTGTGCTAAGTATCCTTTCTATTATAAAATATGTACAAATTTGTTTGCATTTGTTTTCTTAAGGAATGAGTAATTTAGCCATGAAACATAGATAAATTTGTGAGTTTTAAGCATTTAAATAAGCCTAATTAACACTGAAAAACAGTGTATAACAGAGAAATAACATCATGAATAGGATTTACACAACATGCATGATTAATCAGTTCACCTCTCCTGGGCTACATCTACTAGTCCATCTCCCAATGGCATGTCCCTCTTTGTCATTTTGCTAAAAATTGGAAATAAATGTGTTTAAAACAATCCAATGACTATTTTCTCTGCACCAATAGCTCCAGAATGCTCAAATAGATCTAGCTAGGCTCTTCTATCTCCCAAATTGGTCAAAAACTGACCTCCCTAGCCATTTCTCCAATCACAGCTACAAAACCTCCACTAATTGTGGAGAACTACACTTATCCGCAGCTCAGTCTCGAAAATACCGAAAATTCTAGGGCAGCGCTAAAAGTCAGTAGAACTTATAGTCGTGGCAATAAATTTCAGAGTTAGGGGTAGGAGTGGCCACATACCGATGCCCTTAAACCCCGCGATTACCATAACTCTGCATATAACATGGTTGGAGTGGAACCGCGGTGGGGGAAGAGTTCCCTAAACCTGTTAGACTGACCATAATAGTTTCCATGGTGTTCAAACTTCCTGCATCTGATATGGTTTTAAAGGCCACTGGGGTGATGGTTATAGAACTATCAACTGCAACCACCGTCACAAATAGCTCCAACTATTAGCATGTGTTAGCTTCAGAGCCGCCATATGTTAAGGTTTTCATAATCGTCTATTTTCAACATTTGTTGTCAGGTGAATGTTATCATGTGATCAATCAAATGGGCCAACCCACCGGCAATTTCCGCCCCCTCCACCCCCACCAAATACAATTTTAACACAACATAAAATTATGTGGTGAATTATAAGGGTAAGAAACAATGAATACCAGAGTTTGTGGAGACTTCTACAGGCGCACCAGAGGTCACAGGGTTGAACCCACCAGACCCCAACCATAAATTTAATCTGTAGTATAGGGGACATGTGGCAGCCTCTGGGTTGGCCACGTGTCACCCATCTAATGGACCACAACACAATTCGTACAATCCAAATCAACGACCCAGAATATGACAATTGGAAAAACATGGTTGGATTAGGAAAACATAATATTCTCAGGAATATTCCACCTTTTGATGATTGTACCTGCATGCTGACTGGGCATCCCAGTCACTCTTGTCACAAAATTTTAGTTGTTTGGGAAAAAAATGAGAACGTGATATCTCCCTCATACGACATCAATTTTTCAAACTGTTTACGGTGCCGGAATCAGAACAATGAGATATACCCTGTCGCTCAAGTTCGGTACAGTTTCCAGAAATTTTAATTTTGAGCAAAATTCATGATCTCCTGATCACACCTCCCCATTGGGAAGCTTTTGGACAACCAAAATACTTTAATTAACTATTCATTAGATGAGGGTATACCTTCCTCACCTTTCCAACTTCCATTGACTTTGCCTCACTTGGCTTACTGTCTTTGAGCACAACTCGAAGGTAGTCGACACTTCCCCTTTTATATGCTCTTGTCCTCCTGTCAAGGATGGTATCCTCCTTGAGCTCATCTAGAAATTATGTCGAGAAATCATTTATCGATGGCAGCTGAACATGACTCCCTTGATTATCGATCAAAGGGTGCTCATACAAATGTAAATTTTCAACATTTAAAATTGAATACATTTTCATATATGAAGGAAAGTCAAGTTGAAATGCATTATTACCAACTTGCTTGAAGATCTTGAATGGACCATACCGAATGGGCTTGAGATTTTTTACCTTCTCCTTGCATTCTTTATTTTCTTATGTGCAACCATACCTCATCTCCTTCTTGAAACTTGTGATAAACTCAATGTTTGTCATGCCTCTCCTTGTATTTGCTTTGAATCTGCTCAAGCTATTCTTGAACTTGTTGATGAATAATCTAAATTTTATTAATGAACTTTCGAGCCTTGTCAATATCACTATGCTCATCAATTGCAACATCCTTCTCAAAGATGAAGTCTAATGGTGATTTCAGCAACTGCCCAAAGCTTTCTTCAAAAGGTGAAGTGTTTGTAAAAGAGTGCTTGACCCTATTGTAAGCATGTCGAATGTAATGCAGTTGCTCATCCCACAACTTGAGATGTTTTCTGCAATATCCTATCGATAGATACACATCGGTTCTATTCACCACCTCTATTTTCCCATCAGTTTGCGGATCAAAAGCAATACTCTTTTTCAACTTTGTGTCCATCGTCTTCCAAAGATTGGACCGAAAATTCCCAATGAATCTTGAATCCGTGTCACTAACAATAGAAGTTGGCAATTTATAATGAACACATACATGTTGAAAATAAAGTTCAGCAGTTTGTTCAGGAGTTATGGTTTTATTACATGGCATAAGTATACACATTTTTCTGAATATATCGAGAACTACATAAAGATAATCATGATGTTTTCTTCACATAGGTATACCTCCAACAAATTCCATGGACGCACTCTCCCATGGCCTTGATGGTACAGGTAGTGGCGTGTAAAACCCAAGCTTCCTATTTCTAGGCTTTCTTTTTGTACACATAGAACAACCTCTTATAAAACGTGACACTCTATCTATCATGTGAGGTCAATCGCAATACCTCTGTAGATGCTCCACTGTTTTGCTTATCCCAAAGTGTCTAGCAATAAGAGACGAGTGAGCCTCTATAATGACACTAAGCCTCTCTTGTTGTGGTATACACAACTTGTCCAAATGAAACAACGAATTCTTAGGCATGTGATAATCATTTTCCTCAACTTGATTCCCTTCACTCAAACTAGCATACACATCTTGAAAATCAACATCATATGCATATTTTTCTATGTAACTCTAATGTACAATAGAATCATTTTTAAGGAATGTAGAAGCACTTATGATTGGTATTGAAAGAATATCATCAATTTTATTGAAAATACCTTTGTTGTACCTTATAACCAAGTGAGAATGTTGAAGAAAGCCCATCCACCTGAAATGTCATGGTTGCTGCAATTTTGTTTGCGACTGCAAATACTGTAATGGTTGGTGATCAGTATGTATAATCAGCTCATTACTCATAAAATAGTGTTTCCACTTCTTGACGATTTGTACTAACACATACAACTCTTTTTCATATGTAGGATGATTATTTATAGTGCCATTGAATGTTTTAGAATAAAAAGTGATAGCCTTACCATGCTGGAAAAGTACTGCACCCATGGAATAATCACAAGAATCTCGTTGTATCTCGAATGGTTGTCGCAAATTCAGTAATGCAAGGACCGGAGTTGAACTGATATTGTCTTTTAAAGCTTCAAAATCTTACTGTTTTTTGCCTCCCCATTGGAATTCTTTCTTCACACTTATCACTGCATGCATAGGAGTTGCTATGGAAGAGAAGTTAGCAATAAAATTTCTCCAATACTGAGTTGTGCCTAAGAAACTTCTTACCTCGGCTACTTTTTTTGGAATGGGCCAATTCAAAATGGCTTCTACATTAGAAGGATGAATTCCCAACTCACCTCCTCCTACAATTTGTCACAAATAAACCAGAGAAGTCTTTACGAACTCACACTTTGACATCTTAAGAAATAATTTCTCTTTCTTAAAAACATCAAGCACCCTTTTCACATGCAAGACATGTTCTTCTCTTGTTTTTCTGAAAATTAGTATATCATATAAATACACAATCACAAAGTCATCAAGAAATGGATGCAAATCATTATCCATAACACACATGAAATTTGTCGGTGCATTACAAAAACCAAATGGCATAACCAATCACTCAAAGAGTCCTTGTCTGGCTTTGAATGCTATCTTCCATATATCACTTTCTGCAATCCTTAGTTGACGATATCCACTTCGTAGATCTAACTTAGTGAAAAACTTTTCTTCTTTCAGCTGGTCAAAAAAATCTTCTGTCCTCGGGAGTGGGTATTGATTCCTTACATTTATCGTGTTCAAAACTCCAAAGTCTACACACATGCACCAATCCCATATTTCTTCGGAATCAAGACTATGGGTGAAACACATGGTGAAGTGATTGGCCTTATGAGTCCCTTATCCAACATGTCCCTGATTTTCCTCTTAATTTCAGCATTCTCCATTATCAACATGCGATACATGCCAATGTTTGGAAGAGGACAATCTTGTTGCAATTGAATCTCATGTTTAATCACTCTTTTCGGAGGCAATCCTATTGGCTCCTAAAACATCTGATGGTGTGCATCAACTACATCATATAAATATGATTTCAAGTTAGGATCATAATCCTCAAATGATTCATGATTAACATCAGGTTTAGGCTTAATCAGTAGAAGAAAAAAATTCTTACTTGAATTCACCAGCCTCTTTACTCGTCCATCATTTACCATTGCAATATTTGTCTTCTTGCGATGTGATCTAACAATGTACTCCTTGCCATATTCGAATAAATGTTATTTGTTCTCATGGCGATGGAAGATCATTTTCTTATCATACAAGTAAGGACCGTCCTACACAATACTTGTAATATCAAGAAGAATCACATCTAATTCAACTCTGTCAAAAAAATGTGTAGTTATTGAAAACCACAATATGCACTTCTTTGAAACCTGTAAATTTGCAAAATGAATAAGTTCACCCCTCCTGGGCTACATCTACTAGTCCAGCTCCTAATGGCATGTCTCTCTTTGTCATTATGATAAAAATTGAAAATACATGTGTTTACACACTTCCAATGGTTGTTTTATCTGTACCAATGGCTCCAGAATGCTCAAATTAGTGTAGGTAGACTCTTGTTTCCCCCAAATTGGTCAAAAATTGACCTCCCTAGCCATTTTCCCAATCACAGCTATAAAACCTCCACTAATTAAGGAGAACTACAGTTATTCGTAACTATGTTTGGAAAATACCAAATATTTTAGGGCAGTGCTAAAATTCCATTGAATTGATAATTGTAGCAATAAATTTCAGGGTTAGGGGTGGGGGTGGCCATCTGCCGACCCCCCTAAACCACGCGATTATCATAACTCTGCATATAACATTGTTGGAGTGGAACTGCACTGGAGGCAGAGTTCGCTAAACCTGTTAGAATAACTGTAATAGTCGGCATGGAAGTAAGACTTCGTGCATGTGATACGGCTTTAAAGGCCATTGGGGTCATGGTTGTAGAATCGTCAACCACAATCACCGTCGTAAAATGCTCCAACTATTAGCATGTCATAGCTTTGGAGCCGCAGGATGTTAAGGTTTTCGTAACTGCTGATTTTCAACATTTGATGTCAGGTGAATGTTATCATGTGATCAATAAAATGGGCCACTGGTGGGTTGGTACCACTGGCATTACCCCCCCCCCCCCCCTAACTACAATTTTAACAGAACATAAAAGTATGTGGTAAACTATAAGGGTAAGAGACAATGAATAGTGGAGTTGGTGGAGACTTCTGGAGGCACACCAGGGGTGACGGGGTCGAACCCCCCGGACCCCAACCATAATTCTAATCTTTCGTACAAGGAGCACGTGGTAACCTCTGGGCTGGCAACGTGTCGCCCATTCAATGGCCCACAACACAATTCATACAATCGAAATCAATGACGTAGAATATGACACTTGGCGAAACCTGGCTGGATTGGGAAAACAAAATATTCTCATGAATATTTCACCTTTTGATGACTGTACCTTCATGATGACTAGGCATGCCAATCACTCTTGTCACAAAATTTTAGCTGTATGGGAAAACAATCAAACGTGATATCTCCCTCATATGACATTAGTTTTTCGAAACGTTAGTGGAACTAGAATCAGAACGACAAGATATACCTAGTCACGTAGGCTGGGTACAATTTCGAGCACTTTCAATTTTGAGTAAGATTAATGATCTCATGATCATTTAGTATTCATCCCAATAGAAATAATGAATTTGGAATTTATAATTTGAGGTTTGGAGCGAAGACAATACAAATCCATTTTCTCCTCTGCATTTTCCACAGTCAGAAGAGCTCGAACTTCACTTTTATACTCAAGAAAATTTGTATTCAATTCATTTTCCACCTCGCTAATACCTCCTGCACGCAAGGATATCACTTGATCCATATTTAGACTTAGAGTATCATAAACCATTTGTAGTCTTTCTACCTTTGTCTACAACATGCTTATTTTCTTATGCAAGAGAACAGATTGGGCTTGAGATTCAAACTTATTATGTGAAAAATATGAGAGAAAATTTGTGCCTATTTGTATTTTATATTGCATGCTTGTTGGATAACTATCATAAATACGAAAAACCATAAGTTGTGTGATGTTTTTTAAAATTACCAATTCCAGCCCCTTCTGTTTTGCTAAGGAATTGACCTAATTTTTAGACATACACCCCAATCCCCAAGCATATTTTCTATCTATTTCTTCATTGGGTGAAAGTAACCACTAATTCTCCAGAATCTCTGGGGTTACCTTTTGAAGGTCCATTAAAAATTAATGAGAAACAACCCTTACTGATTCTCCTATTTTTCAATTCCTTTAAGTCCATTATGACAATATATGGTGATTATATCAGTTACTTATGAATGAAGCTACTAGTTTGAGTTGGAAAATTTCCAAGATTGAGCCTATATTTATTTTTTGGAAACACATCACTTATGTCCCCTGATCACAACCTCTAGCAAAGATTGAATTAAAGAGTAATTGAGTTGCATTACAGTCTGGTGTAATTTAATTTAGATGAACATCATTAGATATAGATTAATTCTAAGTAAACCAACCTTCTTAGAAAAACCAATTGGTACAACCATCGAAAATATCATGGTTATTAAATCAAATTTTCACTTCGATGGGATTTCAAGTTTCCATTGCTCAAACATTTCTTTCCAATACTATGTAATGGATGTGATATCTTTTCCCTATTCAAAAGAGATTTTTTAGATCTCGAAAGAGAAGCAGAAGTATCGACATACATGGGGGATGTATTCCTCTACCATCTCAGAAAAAAAAAATAGGAAGGGACTTCAACATTTCTTTTCTTGAGGTTTTATGTTATCAATTTATTTGCAAAGACTAATTCCTAATAGAAGAGATTAATTTTTTGCAATACATCCTTATTCCAAATTCTTCCCCATGTTTTCTCTAAATGTGAGTGTAGGAATTTTCTAATTAACAATTCAGATCCTATTCACAGTGTATATATTCTCGTGACTACCCATCCATATACATCGATCCAATCTTTAATTAGAAATTGGGGTGAAACCTTTCAGTTAGTTGACTACCTTTGACCAATGATTTTGAAGAGTTGAGGGGACATTGCGACAATGCCAATCAACCTATTAACCATTGAGATCCCATCAAAATATATCATTGATATTGTTGAATCCCTTTAGCTCCATATATTCAGAAAATTACATTACTCCTTTATTATTTCTCAATAGTTTTACTAAAGGAATTTAATCCTTCCAAAGACTAATGTGCATTCCATTTCCAACCTTTCAACCCAAATCGTCCATGATAATAGAGGCCACCACTTTACATAATCTTCAAATATTAAAACCTTGTTCTAGCCATGCTTTGTTTTTGGGTCCAATGAGCCTATTCTTATGGAAATATTTGTGCATAAAGGCCAACTTCTATAATTCTCGGGAATATGAAAAGATGAACTAAACTATGTGCGCATCGAAATCTAGATTCATGATCTCGTGATATTTTATCTCTAATCCACCAAATTTTTTGGGAAGGAACATGGTATTCCAATTCACTAAATGAAATATATTTTCATTGTTCTTTCCTCCTTTCTAAAGAAACTTCCATAATAGGCCACCAATTTGGTGGATTACTCCATTGGGGACAAGTAAACTTGAACCCATAAAAACTTGAAGACATGACAACGCTAATTTCATTAAGACACCTTTTCCTTCCACATTTAACCATTGTTCCCTCAAAATATTGTATTCTCTTTTTTTTTTCTCCATGATTGTCCTCCATTCATCTGCATTAGATGCTCCTAGTAAAATTGCGATTCCTAAATTTGAATAATTCCACTTTGTGACCATTGAGAACTCCAATATCCTTGACATCTCATTCAAAATTGATTCAACGAAATTCGAACTACATAATTATCATTTATTTTTATTGACCATGCTACCAGATAGATAAAGGTAGGTGTTTATAAATTTTCTAAAGGAGAGGACTATTATTTTGGGAACACCTCCCAGATTGAGAGAGTGATTTACACATTTAAGATTTCATATGATACTCAATACCACAAAATTGCCTTCCTATCGAGATATCTCCTAATTCCTACTAAGTCTTTTAGCCATATTGATGTGATGGAGAGGATATATAGGGTAGCCCTACCTTAATCCTCAAGAGGAAACAAAAAAATAGTGGTTTGACCATTAACCAATGGTACAATACATGCTTTTATCCACCTTATAAATTCCCTACATAGCCCCAATTTTTCTAATGTCAGGAAGAAAAATATTTCCCTACTCGGTCAAAGGCATTGGCCATATCAAACTTTGTCACCATTCTCCGCTTGCCTAATTTATTTCTTGAATGAATTGCTTCCTATACAAGAATGATATTATCCAATATTTGTCTGCAGTGCATGAATCCTCCCTGGTTCTCTCATATGAAATCCAAAAATATTTTTTTACAATTTGGTCATCATGATCTTCGTTAAAAAATTATAAGACGAATTAGAAACAGAGATTGATCAAAATTAGGTGAAATTTACTAGAGCCAAAAAGGTCGAGTTAGTCATTTTTTTGGTATTCTCTTTAATTCGAGTATTATACAAAATCTCCATCATATAATTTTTAATCATAACCCGAAAACTTGTATAAAAAATTTCAAGAACCCATCACAGCCTAGAGATTTATCTGGGTCAAAATATTGCTATCAGAAATCGAAAAAAAAAATTAAGATCCCAACATATTGAGAAAATAAAGTTAAGACTATATTCAAGGGGAAAAGGATGAAATCCTTCAGATATAAGCAAGGAGGGTGGAATGTGAATTTCCTCACTGCTACCAAGAATTATTCCCAGCAAAAATTGATTACTTCTCAGTCATGGCGTTGGATACTACAAAAATAATGTTCTGAATCCCAAGGGGTCTCCACTTTAATTGTCAACCAAAGGTTCATACAAACTTAATAGGGGTTAGCACTATGTGTGTAGCATGTAACGTGTTCTTCTTTTTTTTTGTCTTATGAAAGAAAAAGTAAATGAAAGAATTTTTGTAAAACAGAGAGCATTATGCTTCATATGCTACAAGAAATACTAAAAATAATAGGAAAGAGGCAGTAACGAGAAGATATATTATATTTTTAAGTAAAGGAGTAAACAAATCATCATGCTAAGATAAAAGTAAATATAATCTACTATGCATTGGAGACAAACTTGCAGCTGAAATAATGCATGGAAAAATCACACCCTAATTTACAGAGAAAAAGGAAGTTCTCCTATAGTAACTACGTCAAAGATTATATAAGTTTTATAGGCTTAGAAATTACATTATTAAAGTATTGGTGACATTATATTATGAAAATTAAGACCAACCATGATTTGGTTGAAAATATAAATTAGCTTTTCATGCAAAACAGGAGATGCTACAAGTGTCAATTTGTTTTCTATAGGAGATACTCGAGTGAGAAGAAGAACATGTTTAAATGTAATTTTAAGGAAGGATAAGTTTACGAGAAAATAAAGGATGGTAAAGTGGTATTTTCCATGTCCTTATGTCTATGAGGATTAAATTGTTTCACCAAAAGAGTGATTCTATAGCTTTTTGTAGCTTTATAAAATAGGAATTTATGCAAAACTGAATGCAAAAAAGTATGACAACAAGTCAAAAAATAGTAATATAGACAAGATTAATGCATGGGAATTAATTCTAGATTCATAAATTAAACATTTCTTAAATTATTAATATAATATGCATAAAATAACTTATAAAGTACTAACTCATTAACTTGTAGAAAACAATATTAAAAAGTGATGTTATAAAAATGAATAGTTGAGCTAATGCATGTATAATAAAATTAAAAAGAGGGATCTTGAACACCTAGGGTGTCCCATAAACCAAGGAGTCTCAAATCCCTAAATAGGTAGCAATATAATAACCAATTTTTGTTTTCATTTATTGGAATATGTGCTCATACATAGGAGACCACAAGATTGAAATGCTATAAAAAATCCTTCACTTGACTTTTGTTTATGTTTAACTTCAAAATTAAACTCCTAATGGGCTTACTCAAGTTTTATTTATAAAAACATGTTTGAGGAGTAGCCTCCAGGAACATGGCATTATTTTCCCTCAAAAATCCCTATATAATAGGATCATGTTCCCTCTAACCTCACAACTACAGGGGGGAGTAACAATTGTCGTAATCCAACTTAGTTTAGTCATCCTACAATAGGGAAAGGTTATCATACATTTCTCTTGGATGGATTCCTTATGATCTATACCAAATATTCTCGTTATCCTTAAAAATAAAGACATTATGAACATGAAGTATGTTAATAATCTCTAGTGTTCCTAAAAACTTATTAAATCCAAGAAATCTGCTACAAGAATATCACTAGAATTCCTTATATACTTGTAGGCCTACCTCATATAGCTTGTTACCTCCCATTTTTGAATTGAGAAATCCATTAACCTCACAAATTCTATGTCTTGAAATCATAACCATAGAATTAATCTCTCTTCGATTCAAATATCGCTTCATTAAAACTAGGATCCTCAAGCATATTGTTTGAACTTCAAAGATGGAAATACTAAATATTTTCCTCCATTCAGATTTAATAACAAGAAAACGGGCCTTCAACCTATCCCCTATAACTTCTAATATCCTGTGGGGTGTACACTTGTACTCATGATCCCAACACTCAACCATGGTGTGGAGACAAATAGGCCAAAGCGTGAGAGAATTAATGCATTACAAAACCACTTGGATACTAGTAGGATGATCTCAAATTTTCAACCCAATATTTTCCCCTTTAATGTTGATTAGTCTGCTTAGAACTTGTATTTTCATACTTGTAAATAAAATTTTCGTGGAATAGGTTCAATAACCAATATTCTATCATCCTAAGTCATCATTCCATGATCTAGAGATACTCCTTTTTCTGCGAGTGAATCCACCATTGTGTTGAGGTGAATTTTGATGTGGAAGAAATTAAAAACCTCAAACGTTGAAATTTTTAAGCTTACTATGTGAAAAATATGAGAGAAACTTTGTGCTGATTTATCTTTTATATTGCACATCTATTGAATAACTATCATAAATACTAAACACCATTAGGTGTATGATTTTTTTTAAATTACCAATTCTAGCCCCTTGTGTACTACTAAGTAATTGACCTGATTTTTAGAAATACACCCCAATCCCCAAGAATATTTGCTATCTATTTCTTCATTGGGGTGAAAGTAACCACTAATTTTCCAGATTCCCTGGGGTTACCTTTTGAAGGTCCTTTAAAAATTAATGAGAAACAACCCTTACTACTCCTATTTTTGAATTCCTTTAAGTCCATTATGAGAATGTATGCTGATTATATAGGTTACCTATGAATGAAGCTACTAGCTTGAGTTGGAAAATTTCCAAGATTGAGGCTATATTTATTTTTTGGAAACACATCACTTATATCCCCTAATCACAACCTCTATCAGAGATTGACTTAAAGAGTAACTGAATTTCTTTAGAGTTTGGTGTAATTGAATTTAGATGAACATCATTAGATATAGATTAATTCGGAGTAAACCAACCTTCTTAGAAAAACCAATTGGTAAAACCATCCAACATATCATGGTTATTAAATCAATTTTTCACTTCCATGGGATTTCAACTTTCCATTTCTCAAACATTTATTTTCAATTTTATGTAATGGATGTGATATCTTTGCCCTAGTCAAAAGAGAATTTTTAGATCTTGAAAGAGAAGGAGAAGCATCGACATACATGGGGGATGTATTCCTCTACCATCTCAGAAAAAAAAAAGTTGGAAGGGACTTGAATATTTCTTTTCTTGAGGTTTTATGTTATCAATTTATTTGCAAAGACCAATTCCTAATAGAAGAGATTATTTTTTGGCAATCCATCCTTATTCCAAATTCTTCCCCATATTTTCTCTAAAGGTCAGTGTGGGAATTTTCTAATTAACAATTCAGATCCTACTCACAATGTATATATTCTCGTGACTACCCATCCATATACATCGATCCAATCTTGAATTATAAGTTGGGGTGAAACCTTTCAGTTAGTTGACTACCTTTGACTAATGATTTTGAAGATTTGAGGGGACATTGGGACAATGCCAGTCAACCTATTAACCATTGAGATCCCATCGAAATATATCATTAATATTGTTGAATCCCTTTAGCTCCATATATTTAGCCAATTACATTACTCCTTTATTCTTGCTCAATAGTTTTACTAAAGGAATTTGATCCTTCCAAAGTATAATGTGCATTCAATTTCCAACCTTTCAACCCAAATCGTCCATGATAATAGAGGCCACCACTTTACATAGTCTCCAAATATTAAAACCTTGCTCTAGCCATGCTTTTTTTGTGGGTCAAATGAGCCTATTCTTATGGAAATATTTGTGCATAAAGGCCAAATTCTATAATTCTCGGGAATATAAAAAAATGAACTAAACTATGTGTGCATTGAAATCTAGATTCATGATCTCATGATATTTTATCGCTAATCCACCAAACCTTTTGGGAAGGAACATGGTATTCCAATTAACTAAATGAAATATATTTTCATTTTTCTTTCCTCCTTTCTAAAGAAACTTCCATAATAGGCCACCAATTTGGTGGATCACTCCATTGGGGACAAGTATACTTGAACCCATAAAAACATGAAGACATGATAATGCTGATTTTATTAAGACACTCTTTCCTGCCACATTTAACCGTTGTCCCCCCCCAATATTGTATTCTCTTTTTTATTTTCTCCATGTTTGTCCTCCATTCATCTGCATTAGATTCTCCTAGTAAAATTGGGATTCCTAAATTTGAATAATTCCACTTTGTGACCATTAAGAACCCCAATATCCTTGACATCTCATTCAAAATTGATTCAACAAAATTTAAACAACATAGTTATCATTTATTTTTACTGACCATGTTACCAGATAGATAAAGGTAGGTGTTTATATTTTTTTTAAAGGAGAGGACTATTATTTTGGGAACACCTCCCAAATCGAGAGAGTGATTTACACATTTAAGATTTCATATGATACTCAATACCACCAAATTGTCTTCCTACCGGGATATCTCCTAATTCCTACTAAGTATTTTAGCCATATTGATGTGATGGAGAGGATATATAGGGTAGCCCTACCTTAATCCTCAAGAGGAAACAAAACAAATAGTGGGTTGACCATTAACCAATGGTACAATACATGCTTTTATCCACCTTATAAATTCCCTACATAGCCCCAATTTTTCTAACATCAAGAAAAAAAATATTTCCCTACTCGGTCAAAGGCATTGGCTATATCCAACTTTGTCACCATTCTCTGCTTGCCTAATTTCTTGCGTGAATGAATTTCTTCCTATACAAGAATGATGTTATCCAATATTTGTCTCCATTGCATGAATCCTCCCTGGTTCTCTCATATGAAATCCAAGAATATTTTTTTACAATTTGGTCATCATGATCTTTGTTAAAATTTTATAAGACGAATTAGAAAGAGAGATTGAACAAAATCAGGTGAAATTTACTAGAGCCAAAAAGGTCAAGTTAGTCATTTTCTTCATCTTCTCTTTAATTCGAGAATTATTCAAAATATCCATAATATAATTTTTAATCATAAGCCAACAACTTCTATAAAAAAATTTCAACAACCCATATTGCTATCTAGGTCAAAATGTTGCTATCAGAAATCTAAACAAAAAATTAAGATCCCAACATATTGCGAAAATAAGTTAAGACTATATTCAAGGGGAAAAGGGTGAAATCCTTCGGATATAAGAAAGGAGGGTGGAATGTGAATTTCATCACTCCTACCAAGAATTATTCTTAGCAAAAATTCATTACTGTTAAGCGATGCCGTTCAATACAACAACAAGAATGTTGCAAATCCCAAGGGGTCTCGACTTTAATTGTCAAACAAAGATTCATACAAACTTAATAGGGGTTATAACTAAGTGTGTAGCATTTAACGCGTTCTTATTTATTTATTTTCCTATGAAAAAAAAATTAAATGGAAGAAATTTTGTAAAATAGAGAGCATTATGCTTCATATGCTACAAGAAATACTAAAAATAATATGAAAGAGGCAGTAACGAGAAAACATATTATATTTTTAAGTAAAGGAGTAAAAAAATCATCATGCTAAAATAAAAGTAAATATAATCTACTATGCATTGGAGGCAAACTTGCAGCTAAAAGAAAGCATGGAAACATCACACCCTAATTTACAGAGAAAAAGAAAGTTCTGCTACAGTAACTACGTCAAAGATTATATAACTTTTATAGGCTTAGAAATTACATTATTTTTTTCTTAATTGGACTAATTCTATTAAGCAAAAATATCGTACAATATGATGATACAATCAAGAGAGACAGAATACCGGCAACTGGAAATGATAGGACTATCAACCTCGGTTCCAGAAAAGGAGTGAAGCGAGCAAGGAGCTACAACAAATGACAGGAAAGAAAAAAAGACTGACTTCTACCCAGAATGGGTAGAAGCCTCAACAGGAAGCTTTTTCCCTTTCCTTTTTTTGACTTCGACCCATCCATCCTAGGGTGTATGAGCAACAACAACTTGAAGACTGGGGTTTGCCAAAGGGGGGCCCTCCTTTTCAGATTCAGAGGAGGAAGTCATGTGAACACGTTTCTGGGCGATGGCTATGTCGGAGGTAAGTGTCGGACCATCGATAGAAGGAACCACTGATTTAGGGGCTTGATCCATTCCTGCATCACTATCATCATCTTCAGAGCTAGTGGATTCAGAATCCATGACTGGAGGTAGAGAACAAGGAGCCCATCGCTTGGACTTGGTCTGGGAGAGGTTATCCTTTTTCTTTTTTGCCGAGATAAAGGGGCAGGAGGTCTGCAGATGTCTTGTTTGGTGGCAATGGCGATAGCAGAATGCAGTATTTTCGTAATCCAGTGTCTGGGTCCAAACAAAGTTGTTTACCTTGAGATTAATCTAGTCTAGAAGTCCCTTGCTTAAATCTAACTCCACACATATTCTGGCATATGTGTAGAGAACTTTATTTTCCCTCGAATAATCTCCCATGAGGAAACTTCCCAAGGCGTTTCCTATAGCTCTGTAGACTACAACATGCCATAAGTGGGCCGGTAAGTTTGGAAGCCTGATCCATACCGGGGTCCTTGTAATCACTGCAGTTGCCAGATCAATGTCTAGGAACCAAGGAGTTAAGAAGAGCCCTGCAGCTTCCATGAACCAAGGGCCTTATTCTAAAGCCTTTTCATAATGCTTACTATCATCAAATAGAACAATGAAATATCCTTTTGAGCAGAAACTGACCTTAGAATGATGAGTCCAGTTTGCATGGATCCAATCATAAAGATCCTGAGATCGCGGCCATAGTCTGTTGAATCTGCAAATGATGGCTCTGTCTGCAAATAGTTGAAGTTGATCTGCAAGACCTACATGGGTGATTTCGACAGAAGGAACTTCCTCTATTTTGTCAACCAAAAAAGGCTTGGGTTTAAGGGCTTCTGAGGCTTTGGGGTTCTCAGAGTGAACTGCATCTTTGTAAGAGAAAGGGGGAGCAGAGGACGACTGTCCTGCTGCACCCCCTCTCAGACGAAGGGTTAACACTGAAGAGCTATTTCTGTTAATGTTGTAAGTAGAGAGGGGAAGAAGGTTTTCAAGTTGTTTACCTTGAAAGAGAAGTCTCTGAAGTCCTGAAGGGATCCCAATCCACCGTTCTAGAGCCAGTTTGAGATCCACCACCAAATATGAAGAACTAACCCATTGCAGGATTTTTTGCCTATAGGTTGAGAGATTTGGATCTAAAAGGAGTCAAAGAGGTTCCTAGACATAGTTCCAGGACCTCTTGTGTTTCTGAGAGCAAGTCTGCCATGGTGTTGATCGGGAGGAGTTTTCCCCTGCAGAAAGAGACGGCCCCTTATAGACAAAGATAGATCCGAGGCAGAGGATTGGAAAGCAGAGTGATTAAAAATCCAGTCGCTCTTCTCCTGCCTGTAAACCCGTTCTTTGCAGCCTGCGTGCAAGGATAAGAGAGGGGCATTCGAATCACGATTGCTCATAGGCCCTAGATTCCGGTGAGTGCAACCCTTGATAAGCTGAGACTGTCGCTGATTTTCTGAATGTTGCAGTTGCCCCTGTAGATCAGCATAACCAGTACTTAGCGGATTAAATGGCACAGTGACGAGGTCAGTCGGAGCAAAGGAAGAAGTAAGTGGACTTCCAATCAGATGCAGCGCGAGATCTGCAAAAGAAGAAGTCGCCGACAGTGAAAGAGAAAGAACCCTAGCCTCAATTTCGTCCCTTCGCAAAAAACACACCCAAGTGCTACTTCTTACTAAAAATTTAGAAATTACATTATTAACGTATTGGTGACATTATATTATTAAAATTAAGACTAACCATGATTCAGTTGCAAATATAAATTAGCTTTTCATGCAAAACATGAGATGCTACAAGTATCAATTTGTTTTCTATAGGAGATACTCGAGTGAGAAGAAGAACATGTTTAAATGTGATTTTAAGGAAGGATAAGTTTAAGAGAAAATAAAGGATGGTAAAGAGATATTTTCCATGTTCTTATGTCTATGAGGGGTAAATTGTTTCACCAAAAGAGTGATTCTATAGCTTTTTGTAGCTTTATAAAATAGGAATTTATGCAAAACTGAATGCACAAATGTATGACAACAAGTCAAAAAATAGTAATATAGACAATATTAATGCATGGGAATGAATTCCAGATTCATAAATTAAATATTGCTTAAACTATTAATATAATATGCATAAAATAACTTGTAAAGTACTAACTCATTAACTTGTAGAAAATAATATTAAAAAGTGATATTATAAAAATTAATAGTTGAACTAATGCATGTATAATAAAATTAAAAAGAAGGATCTTGAACACCTAGGGTGTGCCATAAACAAAGGAGTCTCATATCCCTGAAGAGGTAGCAATCTAAGAACTAGATTTTATTTTCATTTATTAGAATACGTGCTCATACATAGGAGACTACAAGATTGGAATGCTATAAAAAATCCTTCACTTGACTTTTGTTTATGTCTAACTCCAAAATTAAACTCCTAATGGGCTTACTCAAGTTTTATTTATAAAAACATGTTTGAGGAGTAGCCTCCAGGAACATGGCGTTGTTTTCCCTCAAAAATCCCTATATAATAGAATCATGTTCCCTCTAACCTCACAACTATAGGGAGGCGTAACAATTATCGTAATCCAAGTTAGTTTATTCATCCTACAATAGGGGAAGGTTCTCATTCAAAATAAACACGTTATGAACATGAACTATGATAATAATCTCTAGTGTTCCTAAGAACTTATTAAAGCCAAGAAATATGTTATTAAGTGTAGAAGGAGAGGTTAAATGTGTATATGAAAGGTTATAATGGCCTTAAATTGTAGCTACTTGGGAGGCCCATCATACTCCCCTACTGATCATCCTCTAAGCAACCTAAACATCTTCCTTTTTTTGTTCTTAATTCATTTATTTTTGTAATGGCTTGTCTGACATCACATATGGTTCTAGATGGAGTTTCCCCTACTAGATGAAAGAGTACATTTTCTTCCATTTCTCTCCATCCCCTTGTTTCTTCCTCGTAACTTTGATATTATTGTAGCAATAACACCAAGGGAGAGCTAAATTTATTCCAATCGATTATCATCCGTGTCTCTGGATGATTATTTTATACAAGGGATATTTGGCCAATATAGTCCTAAACCTATTAGGTGAATTGTATATCCTGATCCTCATACGTGTCAATGTGTGCCATATCCTTTTATAAGGATGTAAGATTCCCTCACCTAATAGCCTAAAGGTATCCTAAAAGTAGAGGATTTCCTCTTCTTTCCTTTGTATGCAAATTGTTTCCAAATTAAGATATCTTGATATTAGTTCATTGTTTGCGATGGGGAGATGTTGGGATGGATGCTCCAACCTAACCCATAATGGTTCCTCCATTTCCTTCGATAATTATAAAGTTACCTCCTCTATCATGATATATTCATGCATTGGCCATGACGTTAATGCCATAAAATTTTCATCACCCAAATAAATTAATTTCACACCATAAGTTGATGTCATGAAGCACCAAAAATTGTGCATGTAGAATTATGAAATATTGGCCTTGTCGTGAATGTTGATCTAGAGGAAAAATCCAATAAATTATATAATATTTTTAAGAGGGAGAAAACCATTTTGTGCTATAATTCTGAATTGGAATTTGACACCATTAATAATTTAAAAATAAGAAATAGGTATTTGAGGGGAGTCTATAATTCAAAGCTTCCATGGAAAAGTGTGTTATAATGCATAGGTCGATTTCAAGAGTGGGAATTTGTTCTTCTTTCACTTGTAGCAGTATTTAGTGTTAGAAAATTCTTATTATATTCTTTTTGTCTTCTTTCTTCTTAGTTCATAAAGCAATTATCAAAGCAAAAGCACATAGATCAAGGACACCATATGTAGGCCAACACCCAGGTCAAAACCCCGCTCTAGTAGAAAAATGAGTAAGTAGTTATTTCTTAAATAGTACTATTGAGACTCTAGACCTTCACTCACACTTCCTCCACACCAAGTCATCCTTCCTTTTGATCCTCCTTTTCGACCTAGCAACAATAGGATAAACATCAACACTATGGAGCTCTTCCTTCGACCTTAATTCTTGAACATTGATCTTGGAGAAAGTTCTTTGATTTTGCTTCCAGGCATTTGATTTTAACCTAATACAAATTCTGAAGGCACAAAAACCTAGCAAAATCAATTTCGATGTATTCTTCTCTTGGCTGTAGCAACATAGGGAATGTGGGTGAGAGAGAGAGATGCCAAAATTTTGGTTTTTCACCAGTCCTTCAGGTTATCCATACTCGCACTTCTTTTGACCCCTTCCTTCACTTCACACTTTTTCCCTTATGCAATAGTAGATATCAAATTTCTCTATGAGTGAGTGAGTCCTGCAAATTATAAAGACCTTCCTTATGAATATTTTGGTATTGGGAAAGGTGCATTATGTGACTGTAAGGGCTGTAAGAGTGACACTAAATTTCCTCACATGGAGCCAAAGAGTTGTTACAATGGTTGGAAAGAATTAATTATTCAAGAGGAAACAAAAAACCATCAAGAGATATTTTATAAGAAGAAACATGTACTCAATTTCACACCAAAATCAATCATAAGAGCAAACATAACAAAAGATAAAACATAAGTGAAGAATGAGGATATATAAAATGTATAATTTCTAAAATCAATCCTAAGAGAAAGCATAATATAAAATGGAAACACCTGTTGCATCTTGGACAGAATTTGCCTTGTGGGTGCAGTGGCAGTGGTTGTTGATTACACATACAATAATGAGGTTGAATGTCCAAAAATGCCTTTCCACAAACATAATGAGGTTGCATGTCCAAAAATGCCTTTCCACACCTACACTTCAACATATTGCATCCATACACCTTGATTAAATCCACCTGGCAAGTGTGACATTTTCTTATCACAACTTTCGTCATCCTCTCTTCAACTGCCCTCCGAGGATAAGTCCCACATTTTTTGTCCAACTCTTCACAGCTTAATGGTAAGTGACTCCGTCTCTAGCATTGCATACAGGAAGCATTTAAACATTTCACGTTTGGACAATCCAGAAATGTACACACTTGTCTATTTCATATGGAATGTTACAAATGGGCAATAAACCAAATTTTCAATTTGGGCTTCAACAATAGTATCTTCGGCCACACGATATTCATATTTTTCAAATCTCTGGCAAAATAATTGACTCTTTGCAGTGATAAATATCCATGCAGGAAAGAGAGCCATGTGCATGTGTTCTCACACTTTCATAAATGATTTCATCGACCTGCCTCCTTATACATTTAAAACAAAACTGATGCCCATCTCTACAGTGTTCCATATTTTCAGATTGATAATCCTAATAGCAAAAAGCACATTCCATACCCGTTGCTTCAACCACATCTGTCTCTGCTTCTAAATTCTCTCCACAACCCTTCTCTTTATTGGAATTACTGAGCTCCCTCCTTTAAGATGATCTTTCTGCTTCACTGCTCCTCCTTTGATGGTCAATTCCTTCTTTAACTATGGCATTAATCTCCTCTCTCTCGGAATTACGGAGCTCATGTCTTCTGAAAGATTATCTATTTTCTTCTCGTGTCCTCCTTTCATGGTCACTTGCTTCTTTAATTATGGCCTTACCCTTCTTGTCCTTTTCCTTTTGGGAATTAGGAATCTGTCTCGCCAAGGAAGATCTTTCGGCTTCTCTGGTCCTCCTTTGATCACCTACTCTCATGACTTCTGAAGGTCTGTTGTTTGACAAGTCCAAAGAAACTAACCTTTCTTCGATAGAAATAGAAATAGGCCCATTGTGTGAAGATGATGATGAACGTGCGGCCATAGTTCCCAAACTTTGGTGAAGATTTTGTATAAAATTTCTCTGAGTTTTGGCCAATTGATATCTATAATGCGAGATAATTCCTCATCCTTTAATCACAATTTATAAATAAATAGTAGACATAAGTAAAAATAACCTTACTCATAATTGATTTTGAAGCCGACACTACCCTTGAACACCTCCAAAAACCTAGAGACGAGGTAAAAATGTTCTTAAAAATGTTCTTAAAAGTAATAACTACTATTTTTATTAGTTGTGAGGATATATGGTTTAGATATATAATTTTTTTTTTAATATTTACTAAAAAAATGTTATAAAATTAATTAAAATTAAATATTTATAAAATATTTTGATTGTGAAATAATTTATGTTTTTTTGGACATGTGGTATTTATAAGTTATAAGTTATGTTATGGGCTCATGGTATTGTAATAAAGCCTATTTATATGTTAATAATATTCATGGTAAACTGGGGCTAAATATCCATGGTTAAAAATAGTGTCATATTATCTTAAAATATTTGTATAGTGAAATGAGTTATGGATTTTGGACATCTTGTATTCATAGGCCACGATATTAGCCCATGGTATGGTAACACAACTTTTTCAAAAGCTAATAAAAAAATCAAAATATAACAAATTGACTTTAGATTTAAATTTTTATTATTAATTGAGGCAAAATTTAAATGTTTATATGCATATTACTTTTAACATTTTATTTACTATTTTTAATGATTATTTTTTTTAGTTTAGCCAACATATATGCCTACACATTTACTCCTATATTGGGGTGATATTGACAATAGATTACATGTTAAACATATATATTTGATGTCTACCGCACGCCTACCCCGACACCAGGTTGTAGATTATCTTACATTACTTTTACTTTTATGTAAGGTATCAAATCTCTTAAGGTGCAAACCTCCCTTTTAAGTGCAAAACTTGAGGAAATGTTTGTACCTCGAGAGATTTGATTCCCCTTGGGGCTTAATAGATAAAAAAAAATTATAATAGTTAATATTAGCTTTTTTTCTTAAAAAACATGGTCCATTTTTTACATATGATGCAGGAGCATATGCTCTAAGTCAAAAGTCCAAGAAGAAATCAGACCTTAAGGTCTTGACATTTGTTTAAGGAGGAACAATTGTAAAGAGACATTGTAAAACTCATGTAAAAAGTATTTTATTTCTTAGTGAGCATTGATAGGTAATATGCTTATTTGTTAGGTGTCAATGAGTGTTGAGTTAATATAACAAATCCCCTTAAGAAACGGAATATTATAAATAATATTTGTTGTTTATGCTAAGAAGATAGAAAAGTCATAAATTAGGATTTCCTTAGAATAGAAGTGGTTACAAGTTTGTAGGAGTTGAGTGAGGGGGCACAAGCTCTAGATTATATGATAAATTTAATTATTTATGTATAATCTGTTTTATTAACGGGAAATTGAATTGATGCAATTGTATTGTGTCTTGTTACGAGCTGAGTGATTCGTAACGAGAAATATATTTTATGTGTAATAAACCATTGTTTTATTAATTTTGATGAATGCTCAATGAATGAATAAATCTTATTGTGTGAATAAGACTTAATGACTGGGTAGAATCATGTGTGATTCTAGTCTGGAGCGAGTGGATGTGAGTGTAGGTCAAGAAAGAAACAAATCCAAATTCTGGATTCGGAGAAGTTATACATAGTAGTGTACTTTATTCGGATTGAGACAATGTGTAAGGTGTGCAACAAGCATGGAAATTCCAAGTTGTAATGAATGGAGAAATAGAAGTAAGCTCAGGAGGAAGTATTGAGTGGAGTAAATGGAGTTGTAGAGCGACGACAGTCGAAAACAGAGAAAATATTAAGGCAATGAACTCGTACAAGATTTCCAAAGGTAGAGAATAGACAACGAGGATTAAATTACAAAGATATGAGTGAATATCAATGGTCGAGATGGAATTTCTAAGTTAAATTAGGCAACTTGTGAAGTGGACACGTGCCAGGAGGACGATACAGGTGCACATCGCAATCACCGATCATTATATTTACCTGTTAAGCCATCACGAATTAAATGGTATAAGTTGTGATGCGGTTAAGAGGAGCCACATGCCGGCGGGGTCCACGCGCATATCACATATCGATGTCATATGGCCAATTATTAATGATATCACAATTTATAAATAAATACTATACATAATTAAGATAACCTTACTCATAAATAATTTTGAAGCAAACAATATCCTTGAACACACCCAACCGCCAAAAGTAATGAATAATTTCTTTAGTAGTTGTGAGGATACATGGTTTATGGTTTAGATATATCTTAAAAGTAATGATAATATTTTTTCTTTTAGATTTATTGAAAAATGTTATAAAATTAACTAAAATCAAATATTTATAAAATATTTTGATTGTGATATAGTTTATGTTTTTTTGGGCATGTAGTATTCATAAGCCATGGTATGGGCCTATGGTATTGTAACAAAGCCTAATTACATGTTAATAATATCCACCGTGCGTGAATATACATGGTTAAGAATAATGACATATTATTGTAAAATATTTTGATTCTTAAATGATTTATGGATTTTGGGCATACCCCACCGTATTGGCCCATGGTATGGTAACACAACTTATTCATAATTTAAAACAAAAAATCAAAATATAAAAAATTAACTTTAATATTTATTTTTTAAAAATAATTTAGGCCAAATTTAAATGTTTACATGCATTTACATCTGTATTACTTTTAACTTTTGTTTATTACTTTTAATGTTTATTTTTTATTTTTTATTTTAGCCATTTTCTAAATGTTAAACGCTAAATATTACATGTTAAACATATACACTTAAGTCTACCCCAAACTAGGTTGTAGATTATTTTATTTTATTTTTAGTTTACTTTTATTTTTATTTTTATGTAAGGGATCAAATCTCTTAAGGTGCAAACGTCTTTTTTAAGTGCAAAACTTGAGGAAAGGTTTGTACCTCGAGAGATTTGATTTCCCTTGGGAATTAATAGAACAAAATTTTATACGATACTAGGTTGGTTTAATTGTTAATAATTTTTACATACATGGAAAGAAGAAATTAAAACATTTTTCCCACTGTCTACATACTACTATTTTGATCAGAAAAATAGTATACTGCCTCGAAAAGGATCCTATGACATAAAAAAACTTACAAAACATTAAAACTATAGAAAACTATCCTTTAGTGATCTGAAAGGAATATATTAGTTTGTTGTGCTAATTATCCTTTCAGTGATAAAATATGTACAAATTTGTCTGCATTTGTTTTCTTAAGGAATGAGTAAGTTAGTCATGAAACATAGATGAATTCGTGAGTTTTAAGCATTTAAATAAGCCTAATTAACACTTAAAAATAGTATATAATAGATAAATAAAATCACACTTAATACATACACAACATGCATGATGATAGCATCTCTTGGGCTACATCTGCTAGTCCATCTCCCAATAGCATGTCCCTCTTTTTCATTATGCTAAAAATTGGAAATAAATGTGTTTAAAAGCATCCAATCACTGTTTTCTCTACACCAATAGCTCTAGAATGCTAAAATTAGTCTAGCTAGGCTCTTGTATCACCCAAATTGGTCAAAAATTGACCTCCCTAGCAATTTTCCCAATCACAGTTACAAAACCTCCACTAATGGTGGAGAACTACATTTATCCGCAGCTAAGTCTGGAAAATACCCAAAATTTTATGGTTGTGCTAAAAGTTAGCAGAATAGGTAGTCGTGGAAATAAATTTCAGGGTTAGGGGCAGGGGTGGCCACATTTCGATGACCTTAAACCCTGCGGTTACCATAACTCTGCATATAACATGGCTGGAGTGGAACCGCGGTGGGGGCAGAGTTCCCTAAACCTGTTAGAACAACCATAATAGTCGGCATGGTGTTCAAAATTCCTACATGTGATATGGTTTTAAAGGCCGCTGGAGTCATGGTTCTAGAACTATTGACTGCAGCCACCATCACAAAGAGCTCCAACTGTTAGCATGTGTTAGCTTTGGAGCTGCCAGATGTTAAGGCTTTCGTAACCATCAATTTTCAGCATTTGCAGTTAGGTGAATGTTATCATGTGATAAATCAAATAGGCCAACCCGCTAGTGGTTCCCCTTCCCCCACCCCCAACTACAATTTTAACACAACAGAAAATTATGCGGTGAATTATAAGGGTAAGAAACAATGAGTAACGAAGTTGGTGGAGACTTCTGCAAGCGCGCCAGAGGTCACGGGGTTGAACCCACCTGTTCCCAACCATAATTTTAATCTATCGTATAGAGGACACATGGTAGCCTCTGGACTATCCACGTGTCACCCATCTAATGGCCCACAACACAATTCATATAATCGAAATCAGCGACCCAGAATATGACACTTGGCGAAACCTGGTTGGATTGGGAAAAAAAAATATTCTCAGGAATATTCCACCTTTCGCTGACTGTACCTACATGCTGACTAGGCATCCCAGTCACTCTTCTCACAAAATTTTAGTTTTTTGGGAAAACAATCAAAAAGTGATATCTCCCTCATACGACATCAATTTTTCGATCTATTCACAGCACCAGAATCAGAACAATGAGATATACCCTGTCGCTCAAGTTCAGTACAGTTTCGATAACTTTCAATTTTGAGAGAAATTCATGGTGTCCTGATCACACCTCCCCATTGGGAATATTTTGGAACCCAAAAGACTTTAATTACATATTCATTAAATGAGGGTATAGCTCCCTCACCTTTCCAAATTCTATCCACTTTGCCTCACTTGGCTTACTTCCTTTGAGCACAACTCGAAGGTAGTCGACACTTCCCCTCTTAGATGCTCTTGTCCTCTTGTCAAGGATTGTATCCTCCTTGAGTTCATCTAGAGATTATGGAAAGAAATCATATAACGATGGCTTCTGAACATCATTCCCTTTATCATCAATCAAAGGGTGCTCATACAAACGTAAATTTACAACATTCAAAATTGAATACATTTGCATATATGAAGGCAACTCAAGTTGAAATGCATTATTACCAACTTGCTTGAAGATCTTGAAGGGAGAATAGTGAATGGGCTTGAGATTTTTACCTTCTCCTTGCATTATTTCTTTTCTTATGTGCAACCATACCTCATCTCCTTCTTGAAACTTGTGATCAACTCTATGTTTGTCATGCCTCTCCTTGTATTTTCTTTGACTCTCCTCAAGTTATTCCTGAACTTGTTGATGACTAATATGAATTTTCTCAATGAGCTTTTGAGCCTTGTCAATATCATTATGCTCATCAATTCCAACATCCTTCTCAAAGATGAAGTTTAATGGTGATTTCAACAACTACCCAAAGCATGCTTCAAAAGGTGAAGTATTTGTAGAAGAGTGCTTGGACCTATTGTAAGCACTTCGAATGTAACACAGTTGTTCATCCCGCAACTTGGGATGTTTTCTGCAATATCCTCTCAATAGATGCACATTGGTTTTTTTCACCACCTCTGTTTGGCCATCAGCTTCTGGATGAAAAGCAATACTCTTTTTCAACTTTGTGTCCATCATCTTCCAAAGATTGGACCAAAACTTCCCAATGAACATGGAATCTATGTCGCTAATAATAGAAGTTTTCAATCCATAATGAACACATACATGTTGAAAATAAATTTCAGTAGTTTTTTCAGGAGTTATGGTTTTCTTACATGGCATTAGTATACACATTTTACTGAATCTATCGACAACTACATAAAGATAATCATGATGTTTTCTTGATATAGGTATACCTCCAACAAAATCCATGGAGACACTCTCCCATGGCCTTGATGGTACTGGTAGTGGCGTGTAAAACCCAGGCTTCCTATTTCTATGCTTTGTTTTTTCACACATTGAATAGCATCTTATAAAACGTGACACTTTATCTGTCATGCGAGGCAAATCACAATGCCTATGTAGATGCTTCATTGTATTTCTTATCCCAAAGTGTCCAACCATAAGAGTCAAGTGAGCCTCTCTCATGACACTAAGCATCTCTCCTTGTGGTATTCACAAGTTGACCAAATGAAATAGCAAATTTTTAGGCATGTGATAATCATTTTCCTCAACTTGATTCCCTTCACTCAGACTAGCATACGCATCTTGAAAATCAACATCATGTGCATATTTTTCTATGTGACTCTCATGTACAATAAAATAATTTTTAAGGAATGTAGAAGAACTTGTGATTGGTCTTGAAATAATGTTAGAAACTTTATTGAAAATACCTTTGTTGTACCTTATAACCAAGTGAAACTGTTGAAGAAATCCCATCCACCTGAAATATTGTGATTGCTGCAATTTTCTTTGATACTGCAAATATTGTAATGGTTGGTGATCGGTATGTATCATTGTCTCATTACGCATCAACTTTTGTTTCCACTACTTGAAGCTTTGTACCAAAGCATACAATCTTTTTCCTATGTAGGATAATTAGTTACAGTGCCATTTGATGTTTCAAAATAAAAATTGATAGCCTTACCATGCTACAAAAGTATTGTGCCCATGGAATAATCACTAGAATCTCTTTATATCTCGAATGGTTGTCTCAAATTCGATAATGCAAGGACCGGAGTTGAACTGATCTTGTCTTTTAAAGCTTAAAAATATTTCTATCATTTGCCTCCCCATTGGAAGTCTTTCTTCACACTTGTCACTGCATGCATAGGAGCTATTATCGAAGAGAATTTAGCAATAAACTTTCTCCAATACTGAGTTGCACCTAAGAAACTTCTTACCTTGGCTACTGTTTTGGAGTGGGCCAATTCAAAATGGCTTCTACATTAGAAAGATGAATTCTCAACTCACCTCCTCCTACAATTTGTCCCAAATAAATGAGAGAAGTCTTTACGAACTCTCACTTTGACATCTTAAGGAATAATTTCTCTTTCTTAAAAACATGAAGCACCCTTTTCACATGTAAGACATGTTCTTTTCTTTTTTTGCTGAAAATTAGTATATCATATAGATACACAATCACAAAGTCATCAAGAAATGGATGCAAAACATTATCCATAACACGCATGAAAGTTGTCGGTGCATTACAAAAATGAAATGGCATAACCAACCACTCAAAGAGTCCTTGTTTGGTTTTGAATGTTGTCTTCCATATATCACTTTCTGCAATCCTTACTTGATGATATCCACCTCGTAAATCTAACTTAGTGAAAAACTTTTCTTCTTTCAACTGGTCAACAAAATCATCTATCCTCGGGATTGGGTATCGATTCTTTACCGTTATCGTGTTCAAAGCTCTGAAGTCTACACACATGCACCAAGTCCCATATTTCTTCGGAATCAAGACAATAGTTGAACCACATGGTGAAGTGCTTGGCCTTATGAGTCCCTTGTCCAATGTATCCTTGATTTTCTTTCTAATTTCAGAATTCTCCATTATCGACATGCGATACATGCCGACGTTTGGAAAAGGACAATCTTATTACAACTGAATCTCATGTTCAATCACTCTTTTTGGAGGAAATCATGTTGGCTCCTGAAACATCTCATGATGTGCAACAACTACATCATATAAATATGATTTCAAGTTAGGATCACTATCCTCAAATGATTCATGATTAACATCAGGTTTAGTCTTAATCAGTAGAAGAAAAAAATTCTTACTTGAATTCACTGACCTCTTTACATGTCCATCATTTACCATTGCAATATTTGTCTTCTTGCGATGTGATCTAACAATGTACTCTTTGTGATATTTTAATAAATGGTATTTTTTCTCATGGTGATGGAAGATCTCTTTCTTATCATATAAGTAAGGACCGTCCAACATAATACCTGTAATATCAAGTGGAACCACATCTAATTTAACGTTGTCAACAAAATGTGCAGTTATTGCAAACCACAATATGAACTTCTTTGAAACTTGTAAATTTGCATCCTTACAAATCCACCCAAGTCGATACAGTTTTGGATGTGTAATGCTCTCGAGATTATGTTTCTTAACCAAGTATTCAGAGATTAAGTTTTCTTGTGACCCACTGTCAAACCATGTGTCAATATTGGTATGTTTGGATATGACCCTCACATGAAACAATTCAATTCTCTTTTCTTCATTTCGAGCTTATATGGGACAGTTTGATGTACTAGTATTTTATTTATTTTCAATTTCTTTCCCCTTCAAGTTATTCAATCCGATGGCATTAATTTTAGATTGATCACCTGAATCCTCTCCTAAATAATGTTGAGTTATAGCTGTAGTTTTCTGTTTCCCTTTGTTGTTCTGATGTTTCGGCCTCTTTTCAGGATGTAATTTCCAACAATTTTTCTCTTCATGGCCTTCTCTTGAAAAATGTTTACAACCCAACTTTTCTCCCTCTTTCTTGACATATGCATTCTTTTTGACCTTACCTTTTAAGGTCTTTTCTTTGTTTTTACCCTTAAAATGTTTCTTCCTACCGTCATCAGTAATGTTTTTCCCTCTAGCTTCTAGATGTGTGGCCTGAACAAAGACTTAATCTAGGCTTGTAGAGTTAAGCATGAGAATAGTATGTCTTAGGTAGCTATGTAAGAATTCTATGTACTTGAGAAAATTATCTTGGCTCTGCAAATCTACCCCTAATAAGAGAGTCCTTCTCCTAAATTCTTGGGTGTATTCCTGCACATTGTGTTGTTTCAATTGTGTAAAATTTTTCCACTTCATTATGGCTTTATGCATATGAGTTAATGGATAAAACTGGTGTTTTATTGTAGTAATGAAATCATTCCATGAGAGGATAATCTTACCATGATTATTGATCTCCTCATTTGTCTTGGCTTCCCACCAAACAAGTGTTACACCTTCCATTCTCAATGAAGCTAGTTGGATTTTGGTATCATCATCATGAAGGTTCTAAATTCTCAAATAGACCTCCAATTTCCTAATCCAATTATCAAAATTTTATGCATTAACTCCAACATTAAAAATTGGCAATTCATACTTAACATAATGTTTTTAGAAAGGACTTTTACCAGTGTTCTTTAACTTTTGCGGTTGCTGTACTAAACATGAAGTAGAGGATGATGATGATGATGATGATGAGGGTGATGATGGTGAATTTCCACTGTCTCCATTTCCTCCATTGCCCTTATTTGATTTATCTTCATCATTGTGACATCGTGATGATACTTGTCCTTCCTTGTGAAGTTTGGATCCTTCTCCTTCTAGTCTCTCATTTCTTTCTTGATAAAGGAATCTCACCATTCCAATCATGTCAAGGAATGCTTTCCTAAAAATGCTTTATTCTTCTTTGGGATCCACTTCTTCATGGATTTCTCCTTCTACTAGAGGCATACCTAATTTTGCCTCTGCTTATGTTGGAGGTGAACTAGATGGTGGAGAATGTGGAAATATTGTCCTCCTTTCCTGTGGCTCACTTTGAGACACTCTTGCTTCCACCAATTTTCCTTCTCCTCTCTTAATCTTGATCCTCGCAAGCATGTTAACACTTGAAGATAGTCAAAAAAATCTTTGCACATAACAACACCAAAGAGTAAACTCTATATTTGATACCAAACTAATCTGAAACAATTGTATTAGTTTTTTGTGATAAGTATCCTTTCAGTGATAAAACATGTACAAATTTTCCCCCATTTCTTTGCTTAAGGAATGAGTAATTTAACCATGAAACATAGATGATTTTTTGAGTTTTAAGGATGCAAATAAGCCTAATTAAGACTGAAAATTAGTGTATAATAGAGAAATAACATCACAGATAAGATTTACATAGCAGGCATGATGAATCAATTCACCCCTCCTGGGATACATCTATTGGTTCATCTCCTAATGGCATGTCCCTATTTTTCATTCTGATAAAAATTGAAAATACATGTGTTTACACGCCCCCAATGGCTTTTTTCTCTGTAACAATGGCTCCATAATGCTCAAATTAGTGTAGGTAGACTCTTGTTTCCCCCAAATGGGTCAAAAATTGACCTCCTAGCGATTTTTCCAATCATAGCTACAAAACCTCCACTAATTGTGGAGAACTACAGTTATTCATATCTATGTTTGGAAAATACCAAAAAGTTTAGGGCACTGCCAAAAGTTCGTTGAATTGATAGTCGTAGCAATAAATTTCAGGTTTAGGGGTGGGGGTAGCCATCTTCCGGCCCCCATAAACCCCTCGATTATCATAACTCTGCATATAACATTGTTGGAGTGGAACCACACTGCAGGCGGAGTTCCCTAAACCTATTAGAATAACCATAATATTCAGTATGCTGGTCAAACTTCTTGCATGTGATATGGTTTTAAAGGCCGTTGGGGTCACGGTTCTAGAACTGTCGACCGCAACCATTGTCGTAAAATCTTCCAACTGTTAGCATGTGATAGCTTTGGAGCCTCCAGATGCTAAGGTTTTCGTAACTATTGATTTTCAACATTTTCTGTTGGCTTAATGTTATCATGTGATCAATCAAATGGGCCATCGGCGGGTTGATACCGCCGGCAGTGCCCCCCCCCCCAACTACAATTTTAACAGAACATAAAATTATGTTTTGAACTATAAGTGTAAGAGAAAATGAATATTGGAGTTGGTGGAGACTTTTGGAGGCGCACAACACAATTCATGCAATCCAAATCAATGACCTAGAATATGACACTTGGCGAAACTTGGTTGGATTGGAAAAACGAAATATTTTCACGAATATTCCACCTTTTGATGAATGTACCTGCATGCTAACTGGGGATCCCACTCACTCCTGTCACAAAATTTTAGCTGTTTGGGAAAAGGATCAGAACATGATATCTCCCTCATACGACATCAGTTTTTTGAAAGGTTAGTGGAACTAGAATCAGAACGACGAGATCTACACAATCCCTTAGGCTGCGTAAAATTTCGAGCACTTTCAATTTTGAGTAAAATTCATGATCTCTTGATCATTTAGTATTCATACCAAAAGAAATAATCACTTTAGAATTTATAATTTGAGTTTTGGAGTGGAGAAAATCCAAATCCATTTTTTCCTCTGCAGTTTCCACTGTCGGAAGAGCTGTAACTTCACCTTGCTACTCAAGAAACTTTGTATTAAATTCCTTTTCCACCTCGCTAATATCTCCTGTGCACAAGGATATCACTTGATCCATCTTTAGACTTGGGGTATCATAAGCCACCTGTAGTCTTTCTACCTTCATCTACAACAAGCTTATTTTCTTATGCAAGAGAACAGATTGGGCTTGAGATTCAACCTTTTCCATCTTCCCCCTTTGGATATCAAGGTCGTAGTGTACTCCATTGAAACCAACAAATAGTCCAATTATTGGTTAAAATCCTCCTTCTCAGCATTGAATGAGTGCTCCTTTTTATTTATCACTCCAGAATATAACCTCGTTACCAAAATTTTGAACACAAAATCTCTAATTACTGTTAAATCTAGAGAGCACTAGCATTCCTTATATACTTGCAGGCCTACCTCATCTAGTTTGTTACCTATCATTGTCGCAATGAAACATCCATTAACCTCACATATTCTATGTCCTGAAATCATAACCATAGAATTAATGTCTCTTCGATTCAAATCCTGCTTCATTAAGACTAGGATCCTCAAGCATGTTGTTTGTGTTAGTCATCAGTATTTTTCACTTGATGGTGATGACTAGTTGTAACAACCAAGTTTTCTAGTAGCTGATTTAAAAATTTGTCAAATTTTTCAGCTGGAAAACACCCATAAACTTTGTTTTCCCTCTTACCCTTTTAGCTCGCCCATGATGAGATAAAGCCTCATTATCAAATCCTACCTACCCTCAACCATACTAGTCCGCCCATCAGCTCTAAAGAAACAATCCAAATCTATCCAAAAATTCTCCCCTAAGTTAGGAAGTGGCACTTTAGGTATTTTTCCCTTGGAAAACTATCCTAAAGCCAAAGAACCTCCATCTGCTATAGAAAATTCATAACAGACCTTCCCATTCTGCAAATAAAGTTGGTTACAGCTCTAGGTCATGCCACTAATACACCCTTAAGTCTCAGCAATACATGGACCATAAGTCAAACTGATTCTAGGTGTTCTTACAGTGTTTTAATGGATCTTTCAAGTACAGAGGCATACAGCATCCCAGAAGACAATACTTGGCTCCACATGAGAAGGAAAATTCTTCTGAATGTGATCTTGAGCCTGGGATGCAGCTACAGAGAAAAGATTTTTTCATTAAGCTCTTGCGATCCTAGTCAAAGCTTGAAAGGATAGTGAAAGGAAAAATAACACTGTCAAAAGGATGATGACATGACATGACTAAAAAACCTCCTTCATCTATAAGCAGAGGGCTTGAAGACTGAAGAACCTCCTTCATTTCATAGGCAAAGGGTTGAAGACTAAGAGCGCCTCCTTCATCTATAAGCAGAGAGCCCAAGAAAAAAAATGTTTCTAAGCTTTTCACTAACTATAAATACAAAATTTGTTTAGAGTGAGACAAAAAATAAGGGTTTCTGAATAAAAATAACGTCTAAGGCAGAGGCAAAGTAGTGGCACTTTTCAAATATTGTTTGCATAAGCTCCTTTGTTATTTGAATTACAATATAAAGCTAATGAGTTGATCATCAATGGAGAAACATTATTGAGTAGGTGGCCAAAGGAGTCCAACAATCTTAGTCTCTAACTAGCTCCTGACATTATGAACGAAGAAAACCACTACCAGTATGTTTATCAAACATTTTTTATTTGGTTGAGACAGATGGTAGGCTGGCTTACCTCCTATCAGAGTTTCTTTCAAAAGAAGTTTGAAGCCCACATAAAACAACCTTGCTGATGATTGAGAGATGGGTCATAATACAGGCTAAAGAATGATAATTATTTCTCAAAAGGTACTTTCCTTCCTGTTCCTAAAGAGTCTTCTTTTAATTACTCCTCATAGTAGACAAAGGCAGTTTGAGTTTGGTTTTTCCAAAAAGACATTGCAAATAGATACACAGGGTCATAAAGGTGCCAGAAAAATTATGGTATGTATTTCAAGGTCAGAAAAACACACTCAAAACAAATAGAGCATGCCACTATCAAAAAGGAAGGCATGTTCTTTATGGAAATGTGTCAAAGGTGATAATGAAGCCCAGGTGATCACAACTGAGTTTCACCTCACAATCAAAGAGAAGCATCATTTAAAGTCACATCTATAATCCTTCATATGGCTCAGAGAAAAATTTTCTTTGCCAGTGTAGACATTAGAAAAGAAAGACAATGTTTCATTTCTAAAATGAGAAGCAGTGAAATTTTTTGCCACTGTGCTTTTGTTTGAATGAAAAAGAGTTTTAGCTATGTTTTCAAAAAGATAGGAGCTTCATGTTTTGGCTTTAAAACAAAGGCCTTTGAACGTTTTAAAAACCATCATTAAAACACACCAAAGGGTTTTGATATTTTTCAAATACAAGGGTTAGAGACCATTGCCCCTGCCTATTATGCATTTAAAAATGCAAAACAAACTATTCTTTGCTGGTCAACTGGTCGACGAATGAGTTTTTCAGCAAAATCCACAATTTTTTGGGCTTGGTGACTGCACGACGCGCCTGTAGCATTGCAATGCATGCTCAGGAAAAAAATTTCCACAGGACTACAGTATCGCGCATCACGCCTATAGGCGCTGGTCACGTCGGCCCGACAAGTGACCCGACAATTTGTTTTTCATGGCGCTCTCTAATTCTAAACATGTTGCGCATATTTTAAGCCATCAAAATGCCTCCAAGAGTTTTCAAAGCTGCTCAAACCCTCAAGCAAATATTTCCATCGAATTTCGAGGTATTCTAGGTGCCTCCTTGGTATTTTTAAATTTCTGAAGAGATGTTGAATACTGTGTTTTTCAAAATACTAAATGTTGATGAAAGGGTGAAGTTATTGGTAGGAATTTTAAAGTGATTTGTTAAAAATTTATTGACAAAGTCTGCCATAGTAGGAGACTGATACAAGTGATTCATTAGTTTCAAAAACCTAACAGACTTCCCTCAAAACAAGTTGAAAGGTGGAAGCAGTTTTAAAGGAAGAAAAAGAGAGTTTGAAAAGTGAAAACAGTGGGCCTATTTTCGGATAACAGTGATCATTGTTAAGTGTTTTCTCATTTCAAAACATTTTCCTCGGTGTAGTAAAAGGAAAAAAAAAACAATGTTTTCTCCTTTGGTCCATGAAGAAAATTTAGTGAGTGAAGTTATCTTTTTCAGTTTGGAGATTTTTCTGTCTAAACTATGGGTGACGAGTGTTGAATACAAGAGCAGTGTTTTTATTAGAAGAGTGTTTGTCTGCTACAAGGGCTATTTTGTGCTCACACCAAAACACAAAGATCTTGATAACCTTACACTAACACAGAGATCACTTGACTATGTATGCATTTTGTTTGACTGCGCACTTATCATTATAAATATTGGCTATTTGGCATATAAAGGGAGGAAGAGAAGTGTTCTGAGAGAAGCAGAGACCTAATAGCAAAGAAAACATTTTTATACAGCTCTAAAGCAAACTTACCTTGATCAAACAGTGATTGACAAAGAAGACAGTGTTTTGTTTGAGAACACATTTCAAAAAATCCTTTTTGAGGCAATTTGGTTTTGCAGAGAGTATCTATAAAAATATGCCTCCTAGGTAGGATAGTAGAAGTGTATTGCATAAGAGATATGAAACTATTTCCACTGAAGAAGTGAATGCCCACCCATCAGTATTGTTCAATTTCCATGAGGTCGGCTGCTTAGATTTTTGTCAAAGGGTGCTAGAGGTGAAGAGTTTTTCTCCTTTGACACACCTTTGCGCTTTGAGATTTCAAGATAATCATTTCTAGTTGGCAGGCCTTGACTTCAAATTCTCCCCAAGATCCATCTCCAACGCTACTAAAATCCCCTATATTGGTGAGAAATGGTTTAAACAAAGCCATTTGGACTCAAATGATTACAAGCCCTTCCTAAAGCCTGAGCACAGAGAATCATGTCCTTCTTATTTTCCTTTCTCATATATTTTAGCCATATATGCCCCTCTCATGAAGATTATCATGAAGTACTTCACTTGTGAGGGAAGATTCTCCTGAATTTATGCATATCACATTCGACTGCTCATGCATTTCACTAGGACCAGATTGCTAAATATTCCCTTCTTCTTACATAAGAGCATTGAGAAAATGACCTCCACTATCCAGAAGAAGCCTCCTTCATAGAAAATAGCCTGTCTCTTCCATCACTCTCTCACTAAAATCATCATTCTTCATCATCTTGAAAAGAGAGAGGTCTCTTGGGATGTTTTCATCACTCACCTGGATTTCTCCACTGTCCCTCGAGTCCATACATCCCCTACATATCCTACTCATCGTCCCTCACCTTCTTCTAGCAGTCTTATTCCTAAAAAACTCAAATTTACTACAGAACAAGCAGAAAAGCCTAAAGAGAGGGAAGAACATGATCATGATGATGAGGAAGAGGAGGAAGGGTAGCAGCATGAAGAATAAAAAATTGATGATGAAGGGCAGAAGCATGACAGTGATGAGGGTGAACAGAAAACTCATGATGAGGGTGAACAACCTTATGATGACACATATAAACGTCACAGTGGCGATGAACAACAACAAGGGAAGGAGGAAGATGAGGGTGAACAACAGAATGACAGTGAGGGTGAGACAGAATAACAACATAAAGATGATGAAGGGCAGCAACAAGAAGAACAACAAATTCATAATGAGGGTGAGTAGACCTTTGATGATATACATCAGACTTATGATGAGGGTGAAACAGAGCAACAAGGGCAACCAAAAAATAATGAAAAACATGAGAGTTATAGATAGGGGCATCCACAGCATGAGGAACAACAACTTCAAGAAGAAAAAGAGCAAGGCGACAAAGGTAAAGGGGCCATGCCCTCTTCTTCTAAAAATTCGAAGCCCCGGACAACAAAGAAGAGAGTGCCTAGGGTTGTCACTCTGAACGTGACAAGGGCTCTTCGAAGTAACGGAAAATTGCCAAAGAAGCCCATCATTGATTTTCCTAGGAGGAAGAGCACTATAATAACCACCCAAAGCAAAGGGAAGGGAAAGGTAGAAGGCAGTCATAAACAAGAGAGTGCATTCGACATCATGCCAATCCAAAGCGATGATAGTGATAATGAGGCCCAGATTCTAGAAAACCTCTTGATCCATAAAGAAGGCCAAATTGATACTTTGAAGGATGATCTTCATAGAGCTAGCAATTTCAATCAATTTTTGCAAATCAAAAAAAGGCAAATGAGTGTCCATATGGTTGTTTATGAGACATGGGTGACTGAGTACAAGAAGAAGGCCTCCAAATCCCAAGCAAGGTTGGAATAAATCATGGGTGAGTTCGATGAAAGTGAAGAAGAAGATCGGCCTAGGAAAAAGAGGCCTATAACCATGGGTCTTAAAAAGGCCCTTGAGAAGCAAAAATAAGAGGAAAATGCCTTTCTCCAATCTACCCCTCTCACTGCATTGCCTGAAAAGGAAATAGAGAATAATAAGGAGGCGTGGCTTGAGAGATTCAATGACCACTTGGAAAGGAAATTGGAGAAGGAAAACATGGATTTAGACCTTCAAAGGAGAATGAAAAGGCATTACAAAAAGTTAAATCAATTTTCCCAGCGCAAGTTGAAGGCTGCTCAAGAAAAGCTCAAGGAGTCTAAAGGGAAGCGCCTGGCAGTGAAAGTGAGTAAAGACATATCAGGACTTCAGATTTTGGCCTCTACTTCACAACATGTTTCTGAGAACCCTTGAGGGTCATGCTCACCAATTTTGGGCATTTTTCAACATATTTTGGTTTTTTGGCATTTTTTTTTTTTTGGTCAAAACTCATAAGCTTCGCCATTTCAGTTTGGGGGATAAAAAAAGCAGGAGAATGGTATCCGTGGATGCCATAATTTTAGGAGCACACATTCAGCGATTTTTAGGACATTTGAAGATCATTTTCTCCCCCGAAATGGCGAAAAATGCCTGCTTTCTCAACACTCTGCCTGGTCTATCAGCAAACCTTATTTTATGGTTTTTTATACACATGCCTATTTTTGGAGGACTTCCAGGCATTAAATTGGGAAAATTCTGGTTTCTTCAGAAAGTAGACACTCAGGGCTTTCCAACGAGCTATCATGAGACGTGTTTCGACATCGGGAAGGCTGTCAAAAGTTGTCGACAATTCAGGAGACCTTTTGCTGATGTAATTTTTGAGTATTTTTGTAAAAATTGAATCTTTAAAAACTGCTTTGTCCTCATGTGCGTTTCGCCATTTTTGCACATGAGAAGTTATGAAAAGTCAATTTATTTCCCTCTTTTAGCATTTTTTAGAATTTTATGAAATATTTTGTGCCTTGGGCTTTGCAAAGCCTCAAGGACAAGTTTAGATATTTTGAATAGGCCAATGAGATCTGGTACAGATAATTCTAGAAGCCATCATATTTTCATTCATCAGCAGAGAGTTCATTTTTGGTTTTACTGACTTTGGGCAGTGAGGCATTCCCTGTGATAATGTCTTTGAGGCCTTATCTCATACTCTTGGTGCATCCTCTTAGTCTGCAGAATGAAAAGGTTATTATTGGGTTGTGACTGGTAGATAATATAATCATCAGCTTATTGTTTGTAACTTGTGTTGAAGAACCTCAACAATAGTACTTGCTATAGATCAGTAGAGAACAAATTTGAGACATGCGCTTGGAGGCACCTCAATTTTTTTGTTTCTTCATAGCTTCCATGTTTTCTTCATCCTTAGTCACATTAAAGAATTCTTGATTGCTCTTTAATAACTTAAGGATATTTTTTCTTATTTAATTCATGGTTTTGTGCATGCTAGGTATGATTTACGGTATGCCATACTTACTCATGGCTAGCTATAGGTCCATCCATGAAATTTCTCTTTGACTGATTAGATTGTCATTTGTTGAACCAAGGAGGTTTTGTTCTGATCTTGCCCTTTGCCTAAGACTATGCAATCTTGTTTTCAAAGTGCCCAATAACTTGAAGTATTGTGTTTAGGTGTTCTGGCATAGTGATTTGAGTTGTTTGTCTGCCTTAAGTGTATTTCCCCAAATTCTGATAGCCATTTCCCAAATTTAGAGAGTAATATATCTCTATGCATGGCTTGAATGTTTATTTCTATGTATTGATTAACTTATAGGTACATTTCTCATGATTAATCGTTTGCCCTACCATGTTTATGTTAGCTATTAAACTAGTTATGCTTGAAATCTTCTGTTGTTCCCAAACTTGATGTCCATTTTATTCCATTTTTCCCAAAGATCCTTTCTACCTCGAATCAAATCGGCCCTTCAACAGCCTTGTATCACCATCTGATAGCTTTCTTGACCTTTTTGACCCCATAGCCCAGTTAATATGACATATTTTTACCTATTTCATATCTTTGATCAGTTTCATCCCTCACAACCAAAAAACCAAAACCAAAAAACCTACTTCATAACTAGCCTAAAATTTGAAAACAATAATCAAATACACAAATATCCCTTACACATATAGAAATAGCCCTCTCTAAGTTCAAGAAGGCTAGGTCCTTGTGCTCCAAATATTGGTTTGATGTTACACTGTCATTTGGCTTGTCAATCAGCCAAATCACGGGACCCTAACATAATGGCGATCACGGTGGGAATTTGAGTCAAAAAATCTTAGGTATCCTTTGGGAATTCTCAAAATCTCAGTCAAACATAGAAGAGTAGAATCTGGTTGTCTCACCATCCTAGAGAAATGATGACTCAGCTCTAGGACACTCTTACAAAGCTTAGGACTACATAAAAAACTCAGAAAAACCCCAAAAACTCCCTTAGATTGGTTTTTGTCAGTACTGGTGGTGCACCATACACATATACCTCAAAACAATTAAAAATCCACCTGACGACTCCACTAGCCTCCAGTAGGCCTTACTACTTTACTAAACTCTAGGCTACTATCCGATTGACTTATCCCACCACTCACTAACATAATGGCGATCACGATGGGACTTACTGAGTACATGAAAATAAAGCAAAATCTTATAGAATTTTTTGTCCTTCAACATTCAACTTATACCATCAGCCTATAGAATCATTTAGAGTAAACTCTTTGTTTCACCATCTTAGCAAAGTGATGAATCAGGTTTATAACACTCTTACAAACTAGGCTACACATAAAGAACTTAGAAAACCCCCAAAAAACTCCCTTATATTGGTTTTTGACAGTATTGGTGGTGGACCATACACATATACCTCAAAACAACTAAAAATCCACGTGGCGACTCCACTAGCCTCCAGTAGGCCTGAAAATTCCATAAAAAACCAAAAATTCATAAACCACACCTTTCTGCTTACTCATCCTTCCAAAAATTTAAACTTAGGGTGGAAAGTTTGTAATCAGTGACAAGCTAAGTATAACTTAGTGATTCAGAAAACCTCACCTGAACATAGGATATAAGCAGAAAACTTCTTGGCAAGAGAACCATTAGCTTGTCCATACAGCCTAGAAAATTGTTTAAACCAAGTGAATCTCTCTTCTTTTCGAGTTTCCATCTCATAGAAATCCACCTGCCAACTCCACTAGTCCATCCTTTTATTTTTTGACCATCCTTCACATTAGTAAAACCTTAGAGAGGCCATCCATCCAAAACATTCACAAACGCCATCCTCTCTAAGCTCTAGACCCGAAATTTGGCTTCACAAGGAATCAACACCAGAGCTCATCCAGACCCAAATCCCCCTATCATAGTAGATGACCCAGAGAAGATTCTGTGGAAAGCTTCTGAAACTGGCAATCTAGCTACCGATATGTCCATTCGTAAAGCAAGGTTAGTACCTGAATATCCCACTGCCTTTAAGTCACAAAGTAAGATAGACTTTTACAATCTTGAGCCCCTAGATCTGCCACAGAGTCCTAGTAGAGAAGCCTCACCTACCACACCTCCCGACTTTTAGCTTCTCCATCACTTTGGCTCCTACCACCCCAGATTTGCTCAAAATCAGATCACTAGCCCAAGTACATCTGCCACACCTATCCAAACCACTACTGTTCAAGCCACCTCAGCTCACGCCACAAGCCCTCATTTTGTACATCACCCATCAGCTCCCATCATGGCAGCTTGGTACGCACCTTTGGTGTTGCCACAACCTTTGGCTTCCTAACAAGATGACTATCAATCCAAAATCCCACACTTTACCAGAGTTGAGACTACCATAGCTCAACAACATGTAGATAGGATTAGCGATGCCTTTGAATACATGGAATTAGAAGACGAGACCATTAGAATGAGAATGTTCACCCAAAGCCTGGGTGGGGAACCCAAAAAATGGCTTAAGAGCTTAACTCCAAACAGCATCCACAACCTCCCAGAACTCTACCAGGTCTTCATAAAGAAGTGGGAAATCCAAAAGAACCCCATTCAAATCCTCTCAGAATATAACAATCTAAAACCGAAAAATGGGGAAAGTGTCCAGGGATATTGCACTAGGTTCAACAGTGTATATAACACCCTCCCACCTCACTTCAAACCCCCACTTGGTTCATCCTTGGCAAAGTTCCCTGAGGGTTTTGACCCAGACATGACTTATCAACTAAGAGACAAGGACCTCCTTACCTTAGAGGAAATGCAAAAAGTAGCCATAAGGGCAGAAGCCAACTTAGTAGAAAAAAGAGCTAGGACTAGATCAGAAAGGAATGTCACCTATCGAGATGAGGTCTCCACTTCATCCCCTTACCTAGATCCTAGAATAGATGATTTAGTTAGGTCCATAGCCAAACTATGGGAAAAGATAAGTGATAAGACGCCTCTTATGGACAACCAGCAAATCCCTCCAAACAGAATCCAGAACCAAAATTTTAGGAGGGAACAACCTCAAAACAAACCAAGGGAAAATGACCAGCAAATTAGGCCACCATTTAATGAAAATTATGTGGAAGAAGATGATAGGGATACCAAACTCATTGATGAAAATCATTTGAACCTCATAGGGTTTGATAATGAGAGTGAGGTGTAGACAATCGAAAATGAAGAGGTTTTCAAACCATCAGAAACACATTTCCCATTACTGGATGTAGAGACTAATGACCAAAGCTCCAAGAAACCTAAAAAATAGCTTAGTATCATATATGAAAAGGAAGCTCTTTGGAGTATAAACTTTGACAGTTCTTGTGGAAAAATTAGTTCGGGGGCCGGCATCTCGATACACAATACTAATGAAGGGCATTCTTTCAGATTAAAATTCCAATGTACTAATAAAATTGCAGAATATGAGGCCCTTTTCATTGTTCTGCACCAGGGATAATTTTAAGAACCCCCCTAAATTTATATATATATAAAATAGGAGAATCCCCATGATACATAGGAAAAATGGAAGGCTATTTTATTAATAATATAATATGTATATATAATTTTTTGGCGAATCTCTCACGAGATTATATTATCCTGTAAAATCATGGCGAATCACCAGTACAAATGGCGAATCACTACCACAAAATGGTGAATCGTTGTCTAGTGGAGTTCGGAGTGTTGGTTCCAATGAAGATATGGTAATTGAACCAGGAGTAGAAGGAAGAGAACCACCGAGACCAAGCATGGCACATGGTGACTCGTGAGGGAAGTAGTTCTCGTGTAGTTTGGAAAACACGTTCTTCTAGTTCTGCTAAGCGTAGTGTTCTTTGTCATGCTACTACTAGCACTGATATTGAGGTTGGAGAGGAGTTTGAGGAAAGGTAGCAGTGGTGGAGAATTACAAAGAGTACCCCATGATGGGCTCCATTTTTCCCTTTGGTATTTGTGCCTGCAAGACCTTCTGTCCATTGAACCAACAATTAGCCATTCAACCAACAATCAACTTGACTGATTTGATTAGGTACGAGTCAACTTAGACTAATCTTCAAAACTATGATTTGCACTATCCCATATTTATCACACTAATGCTACACAACATTGTGCATTTGCACCTAACTCTCAATAATTGTTTTCCAAGAAAAATCTATAATAAGAAAAATATTTTACTATATTCTAAAAGGTGAAGATGTCGAAATCATGCCACAAAGTGAAAGGAAATAAAATATCTTTCCTCAAACCACCAAATATATAAAGAAAACAATAATGATTATAATAATAGAACTAGATCTATCTATCTATCGATATATGCATGATATGAGAACCATAAGCATTCAAGAGACTAATTTCAAACTCAACAAAATCCTCTAAACAAGCAACAAACAAACCACTAAAATTTTCAAAGATATCAAGGCTAGACATTAACACAATTTCATGTACTTGAATAAGCCCATTGTTGTTTAGCGTTAGACTTCTTAAATTAGTTCTTTATCATTTAATACTATGACACTATCTATGTGAAAAGAAATAGGTCCCAACTTCATCAAATCTGATTTCATTTCCAATCAAAGATCAAAACTAGCTTCGTTTCCAATACCAATATAAAATCACACATTTTCCAAATATCAATAATTATTTTCCAAGAAAATATAAAACTCAAAACTTAGCAAAATTCCCCAAACACAAGCAACATATATACCATTAAAATTTTCTAATATGTCAAAGCTAGACATCAAGGTAGTTTCATGTACTTGAATGAGCCCATTGATGCTTTGCATTAGTCTTGTTAAATTAGTTATTTATCATTTAATACTAGTCAAAATAGATTGGTAAAATATTCTTTTCAATATTCTTCCAATCTATTTTACCCAACAAGGGTAGAGTTTAGCATCAAGATTGTTTCAAAATATTTTGCTAAAAATATATCATTATGAAGTTGTTCAAATAATAGAACATATTTATAAAATATAATCACCTTTTATTCAAGTTCAATATATTGAGTGAGTCCTAGAAAAAAAATAACTTTCTAGACCATTGTCTATGTCAAGTATAAGAATTTAAAATAATGTTCAAGTGTTAATAATCTTTTATAAAAAATAAAATACACTTAAAAACTTAAGAGTAAACAATTTTAAATTGAGAATCTTTTGTAATTATTCACTTTGAAGAAAATAGATTTGGATATTTCCAATAAACATTCAGATCTCTTTTATACGAAGGTATATTATCAAAAATCCTTCAATATTAAATATAATATATATACTTTTTGTAATTTCTACATTTTTCATATTATTAATAAAAAAAATTATGTTAGAATAATATTATTCACTTAAGGTTTTAATTTTTAAGAGTTTTTTTAAATAATCGTATCTCAATATGGTTGTCATATACTCTTGGTGCTCTAAATAAGACAACGTTGTTATCATATACTCTTGGTGCTCTAAATAAGACAAGCCAGGCAGGCAACACACCTGCGAACACCTTATGTATACCTGCTTGCTTGAGGCTCATCAAATTCTCTTGATATTGGATTTCCATTATTTGCTTTGATCCTCCACCCATCTTGACAGAATTGGTCCTCAACCAGACAACTCATGGCAGTAACATCAAAATTAACACCTTATGTATACCTGCTTGCTTGAGGCTCATAAAATTCTCTTAATATTGGATTTCCATTATTTGCTTTGATCCTCCACCCATCTTGACAGAATTGGTCCTCAACCAGACAACTCATGGCAGTAACATCAAAATTACAGACTTGGTGTTAAGTTAAACTACGTATGATAACGAGGATGATCCATGATGACTTTGGAGAGTTGCTGGAGCCAGCAAATTTCTCTAACAACCATTGGTAGTAACATCAAAATTACAGACGCAGTGGGTGCAGATCCTTCGTATTAGTTAAACTGCATATGATCACGAGGATGATCCATCATTATTTTGGGGACTTCTCTGAGCCAGAAACTTCTCTGACAAGCATCTAGAGAAGTTTACAGCGTCTTCCATTACATAACCATGTCAAATACGAAGATGGATAAAATGACATGCATAGTTAAAATGGATTTAAATTGGTTTAATTATTAATTATAATTTTAAAAATAATTATCCATTTTATGTTTTTTTATTTTATTTTGGTTTTATTTTTAATTTTATGTAATTTGAGAAGTTAATAAAATTATAATTATTAATTATTTAATGATTTTGACCTAATTAATATGTTAAATATTACATCTCTACTCTACTGGTACTCGGCTATAGAGCACCTCTCTCACAATTCTTGTTTGGAAAAAGGAAATTCTGGCATTCAATTCATCCAATCCTCCATCTTATACTGGTACTGGGCTGGAGAGCACCTCTCACGCAATTCTTGTTTGGAAAAAGGAAAGTCTGGCATTCAATTCAGCCAATCGTGCATCTTAATATACCTAGTTATCCTCCAGACACCTAAAGTTGTCAGAGTCCAAATGCATACCTGGTTATCCTCCAGACACCTAAAGTTGTCAGAGTCCAAATGCATAGGGGTATATGCTCGAAGACGAAAGTCCACGAAGAATTATTTCAGGGTTTTCTTGACACTGTTGACACTGATTTTTTCTGCAGTAGAGACACCAAGTTTTTGGGGATGGGAGAAATGTATTGGCACATGCAATTTTTTCACTATGACAGTGAAGGAGAGTCAGCAGAAGGTGGTCCTCAACAGACGGATTAAATTGGAGGAGATAATAATAAATAATCACAAAGTGATCAGCTTATCATTAAGATTGTGAAGCTGGTATTGAAAAGAGCAGTCATTGTATAGATATCAGGAAGTCTCAGACTGTTTATATGATTGTCAGACCTGTTTTCTATGAGAACAGGGTCGTAACTCCTTTCTGTTTATTAACAATAGATCTAGATCAATTACACAAGAAATATTCAACACAGAAAAGCAAAAAATATTGGTGCTAGACAACCCCTATACAAAGCTCCTTTCAAAAAGCTGCAACGATAGATAAGAGCAGGTGCAACATGATTCACCTACAAATATGTGACTACCCAGTAACTAAACATAATGCATGACCAAGCATGTACATTCATACAGGTCTGGGAGAAATTCTGGCAGGACTATAATTTCATAGTGCACCTAGTTTGAACAAAACCAGCTTAGAGATTTTTTCATGAACTGTAGTAACCCATTCAATATCATGGTAAAATAGGCCAGAGGCTTTTTATGAGATGTGATAACCCATTACACATAATGAAGAAAATAGGATAGGATTTTGACGAGCTGTAGTATCCCACCGTTTCACATCATTCAAAATGATCATGGACGCTTATTAATTCAGAGTCCGAAGGCCCTCTGAAGTTTTAAAGCAAAGTGCAATGACAACCCCTCCACTCGAAGGTGTTCTCGATAAAACAATTATAAGCCAAAATTTTGTTATCCATCAAAGCAATCATTAAAATTCAACAGAAACCTATCCTCTTTCGAAATACACCCACATAATTAGATGAAACTGTTGCAAGAATATCAATTTAAGAATTGGAATGCAAAAGCTGACATGTTGTGCAAGGATGAACAAAAGAATCTGAAACTTCCTGAGTGCACCTTCCCTGTTATGCATTCCATTATTTCTTGATTTCTACTCTCAGGTGTCGACACCGTAAGTAAAATGCTGAAATTGCAAAATAAATTTAGTTTATTGATTCAGACATGTGCCATACCACTATTGGGTCTGTGCAACATTCTTACACATCTCCCACCATGTGGTCGATAAATCTTTTGGCTCTGTTAAGTGGGAACTGCAATCATACATCTCTCATTATGTTGCAAGAAAAGTTTTGATTTTGTAAATGACTAAAGAAATATCTCTTTAACACTCCAAATTAACTTTTACAAAATAAATCTGTATCTATATTTCGTGAGATGAGCAAAATTTTCAAAGTTTAAAGATGCTACATTTCAAATCATATTCACCATAATAAGAATTTAAGCTGGCACTACAATCAGTGGATTGGACTTTCCTAAGATCAAATTCTCGGGTTCCCTAATACCAATATCGTTGCATTTCATATCCATTTTGAAATCTGAAAGACCTCAAGAATCAAAACCATTTCTGCTCGGCTATTCTGAAAAATAAATCCATTTACTCCATACAATAATATATCCATTGGTTCTGTTGGATATTTAAGCGAGCACAAACTAGCTTCATGAAAAATGCTATTTAAGAATCCATCATTTTCAAAATCCAATTATAACTGCAAAAGAAATTGGCAACTCCAGCTTGTTAACTATAGTTGTGGCAAATCAAGCCAAAAACCACCCCTTCCCACTTTGGTAATCTCTTACAAGAAATGAAAGATTTATTGATTTTCTTAAAAAAGTATTTCATCTAGTAATAGCATGAACCTTATAAACAGGATAAAATTCCATTTGGAATGGATTGAAAGAACAATATTCAGATAAATGACATCCAACAATTAGCTTCAAAGAAATGCAATGTCTTTGATCCATAATTGGCCATGAAAATGACCATTGAATATTCATTCAGAAATTTTCCAATTCAGACAGGAAAATGCATGTAAACAAAACAAAACTGTTCCAAATGCAACCAATATATTCTTGGCACCACTTAAAGCCTCGACTATTGAAATAGCACACTGTATGGTCTCTCCCAAATACCCTTGATGTTCTACATGCTGTATGGATGATACCTTCCACTACCTTGGCTACCACCATAACTTCCAGAACCTCCACCTGAATTGTAGCCTGCATAGCCCCCTCCACTGGAATATCCTCCATAGCCCATTCCTCCACTGTTGTTGTATGTTGAAGATTGAACAACATGTGCACTTCAATAAAACCTTATACAAGCCACCTTGATAGGGGCATCCTCAAAAGATCTCATATTATCCGACTACATTATCCTAGTTAGTAAATGATATATACAAGTTTTGTTTCTTAAAAAACATTAATTGGCATGGTATCTAATATGACATTGTGTTGATTCTCATATTCACATAGCATTGTATATTTGCATGGTTTTGTACACTAGTCATGAAAATTGATTGTTGTTCTGAAGTACGCCTTGCTACTGCATAAACATTCTGGCAGATTGTTAACACCTTCTTGTCTAGGAAGAATTGAAATTTAATCACCTGGGATGCTTGGATCATTAAAGATAATCTCCGGGCCAAGTATGTTAGTTTATTTTGAGTCAAATTCCCCTGCTCTGGTACAGAGTTTGTAGGCATTATAGGAAAAAGAATGCTTTTCCTATACTTTGCTGCTAATATGAAGAATCATCTTCTAATGTCTCATTTACTTTTTACGGGAGTGGGCTTGCATTAGTTTTCCATTCCATGGGGAAAAATTTACATAGTGGATTGCATAGTAAACATACTAGAAATAAAAGAGAATTGATGATATCAAAATTAGGGTAACAAATAATTAATTCAAGCAAAACAAATATAAAGGATAGAAAAATACATGTAGAGAGTTGTGAATGATGAACTGTACCAAGTTCCCCACCTATGAAACACAATTTACTACTTTTGCTTTGTAGTACCCCTTGGATAATAAATTATGGAATGAAGGTGTGACTACTCTGCCTTATCTGATGTTTTTTAAGGGAAAACTTGTGAATTTGAATACTAGATTGTTTATTATTACATTGTGATGGTTGCATTTCCAAATGGCTCCACTGTTTAGTGATCATGGTGGAAAAATTGCAAATGTCTTTTCACAGTCTTTTGTTCATTTGTTCTCTCTTGAAAGCCCTTGCACTGCCTGCTCTGAACTACATCACCAAGATGACCAGCTCTAAGCTGCAATTCTATCTGCAAAAGGTCATGGAGCCTTGCTTTAGCTGCAACAGTGAAAAAAAGTGAAAACAATAAGTGCTGATGGCTTCACCATCTACTGCAAGGGAGGCCTTAATGACACATAGGCTAAAACCAGGTATTTTAGGTTGCATAAGACCTTCTGAACCACCATATAAAGGTTTAGGTTCTTTCAATATATTCGTACATCTAAAAGCATTGTAAAGTTCTAGGAATTAGAGTTTTGTATTAACATCACTGAGAGAACTATCATATCATCTGCAATTGTCAGTTTTCTTCTTTTTCACCTGATCTCATTTACCTATCTTTTTCATGTTTCGTTAGATGTTAGCATCTAAGTCACCATGCACAATTTGGAGTTTGCTTGTGATAAGCAAAGATTCCTGAAGAAATTAATGATTGTCAAAAAAGTTGAAAAGAATTGTCATAATACTACGCAAGCATGTATAATAAAGTCTATCTTCATAGTATCATACCCACATTCGTTAGTAAGAGAGGAAGTTAATTTGAGGTTCAAAAAATGGGTAGAGGATAAAGAACATAGAACGAAGAAGCTGCTATCTGCAATATGTCAGAAGTTTCTGAAGATTTTCCAGCATTCACTCTAATTTGACATCAGTTTCCCGTTTAAGAAAAAAAAGGCATTTTAGAAATTTGTTTGCAGCTATTTTAAATTTTTTGATTGCCAAGATACTTGGCAAATATGAGTCTATATTTAAAAAAAATAAAATATTTGGTTTTAGGAACATTCAACAAAGCCATAACTTACAACTTTGGATATACTTGAGCCAAAATTTATTTTCAGATCACATAATGAATTTGATCTTAAACCATGCAGGATACATCCATGTATTGAAATGATTGAGCTTCTCACCAAAATTTTATGTAATGTATTTGCAGATGGTGAAGGAACTTTCACTTTTGAAGATGATCTTGGAACATCTTCTGCTGAAGTAGATGAAGTTCCTCACTGTTCCTCAGACAGAGATGGAGAAGTTGATAGGGATGTTTTGCCTGCAATGTTGGATCCTTTGGATGATAGTTCAAATTCTGTGAAGGTAGAGGTGGTAGGTCAAAAAGCCATAGATGTCGGCAATCCAGATACTGGATCCTTGCAAGGTTCTTTGGGCTGCAAGATTAAAAAACATAATAGTGGGGAAAGAGTAGGAGAAGATGAAGCCGATGATTTAATGTTGGTTGGAAAACAAGCATATTTACCAGAGAGAAGGAACATTTTCACCTTTGAAAATGATCTTGGCACATCTTCTGCTGAAGTTGATGAAGTTCCTCGCTGTTCCTCAGACAGAGATGGAGAAGTTGATAGGGACGTTTTGCCTGCAATGTTGGATCATTTGGATGATAGTTTAGTTTCTGTGAAGGCTGAGGTGGTAGGTTAGAAAGCCATAGATGTTGGAAATTCAAATATTAGATCCTTGCAAGATCCTTTGGGCTGCAAAATTGAGAAACATAATAGCTGGGAAAGAGTAGGAGAAGATGACGCTGATGATTTAATGTTGGTTGGCAAACAAACAAATTTACAAGAGATAAACAACATTTGTGAAAACTTAGTCCTCAATACCTCATCTGTGTTAGAGGTAAAGAAAATTCAGAAAGAAACAACAGATGAGAAATCTAAGAAAGAGAGTGATGTTTATGAATATAGGCAGAAAATATTTCTCAGTCCTATTTTGTCGGCGAGTGCCACTTCCTATTCACATGCATTAACTGAAGATTTGGAATGAGGCGAAATTATGGCCACATCTGGTACGATTTTCAAAGGATTTGAAATTAAACCAGTTTTTCATGAATGCAATTTTGCTTCTGCTTTGTGTGATGATTAAATAAAATGTTGGAATTGATTAAGAAATATGTCTAACATGTACAAATTGTCTTTTAAGAACATTTCCATAGGAAAGGTTTTTTTTTCCTTCTCAGCTTCCAATTCTTCTTTGAAATAAATGCTATGCAAGAACTAGCTCAGCTTGTACATTAACAGACTGCAAATTGATTTTGAGGAATTGATGCTAATTCTTTTCAAAATGTCAGTTCCAGTCAGTGAAATTCAAAGGCAAGAAGTTCCCCTTTTCTTGTCAAACAAAAACAATTTTTCTGAAGGAATGTTAGCTGTGTCACTGGGGAGGAAACCATGCTATGGATGGCTGTCATCAGATGAGGAACTTTCTCCACGTGAACCGACTATCTCAACACTTGCTAATGAAGTGTTTTGTGACCATTCTGAGATGGAAGTCAGAGGAAATAATTTCTCAGAAAGATATGGTTCAGGAAGAAAGATTGAGCATGACACAAATATTAAGTCTTCAATTCAAGTGAGACTACAAGAAAAAACCTCAACAGAGTATGATTGTAAGCAAACAGAAAATGAGAAAGACATAAGAAGACCAGCTGGCAGATTAATTCAACAATATGAGAACCTTTCAGAGGAAACAGTTTGTCGACATGAAATATATAGATCAGATTGGGAAAGATATAGAAAAGACCGGGAACGATCTGACAAAGAAAGTCATAGATCAGACCGTGAAAGATCAGACCAACAAAGGCATAGATCAGGCCAGGAAAGATCAGACCGAGAAAGTCATAGATTAGACCGGGAAAGATCATACCAAGGAAGGCATATATTAGACCGGGAAAGATCAGACGAAGAAAGACGTAGATCAGACAGGGAAAGATCAGACCGGAAAAGGCGTAGATCAGACAGGGAAATATCAGATCAGGAAAGGTGTAGATCAGACCAGGAAATATATAGATCAGACCAAGACAGATACAGATCAGGTCATGGAAGATATAGATCAGATCATCAAAGATATAGATGAGACCGTGAAAGATATAGATCAGGCCACAGGAATGACAGAGAGGATAGAAAACACTCACAGCAGCATATGCACAAGCATTCTGCCTGCCATGAAAAGACATCAACTGACATTTTAAAGGATAAATATCAGAAAAGGGAACACATAATAAAAAGTAGGGTCAGGAAAGCCCAAAACCCTGTTGAACAGATCACTGATTCTTACAGAAAAGAAAGATTTTCTGAATACCAACAGAGGCAAGGTTATGAGAGAAAATCAGAGAATAATGAAGGTAGATCACATGAAAATAGGTGCACATATAATCAAAGGAGTGAGACTGAGAAAGAGAGGGGTTTGATGGAGGCTGATAACAAACATCCATTGCTTCATGTGAATAACTTTTCCCAAGAAGCAAAGCTTGGACTTGATCGAAAGTGTCATCGCTCATGAGGAAAGCCAACAGAATTTGTTTTTCAATGAAATTTCTTTGTGTGTTCAACAGTTTTTGAATAAGAGGATGACCAAAGCTCTTAATTTGCTCCAAAATGCCATTGCTCATAAGGAAAGCCAGGAAAACAATATTCTGTGCCACGTTTAGTAATTTTTTTGGAACTAAAGGTTCTATCCAATCATAGAGTGCATTGTCCGAAACACGGATGACTTCCGCAACCCTTGGTAATGACCTTCTGTTGCTTCCAAATTGAAGAAAAAGCTGCTCACCTGATACTACTGGGCGTTTCCTTGTAGATCCATCTTTTATGTTAGGCAAAATCTTTGCCTTCTGGTTTGTATTGTCACCTTTACCTATGGGCCTCAATATAATCTCTTCTTCATACAAAATCATGTGGCCAGACTTCTCATATTTTTCAATGATAAACTCTGATTCCGTCCCAGTAGAGGGTTGAAATTTAATCTCCGCCCCAGTGAAAACCAGTTTCTGCTTCCCCGAGTTGCCACTCAAAATAGTAGCCAACTGATGTTCCAATTGATGAAACCTATTTATTTGAATAGGAATCTCATCATCTCCAATATGATCCCTGTCTCCAGATGCATATGTTGAGTTAGGGATATATCGAATGAATTTGCAGTACTCAAGAAGAACTTGGAGAAAATTCTGCAAGATTTTCTCCTCTAATTCATTAAGCTTTGATTGGATTTGCACTTCCGACTTTCCCTGCGGCGACTTTGGATAGAATTCTTTAAGTCTGTATAACCCTGGAACTCTGGCAATGCAGAATGCTTTAAAAGAGAAATAAATTCTTCATTTTTGAGCCGAGTGAAATCAAGATCATAGTCCTTCGACAGCTGCTCCAACTCAGACAGAAGGGAACTGACGTTAACCTTTTTGAATTGAGTACTAAAATACTTTCTGGACTTTTTATAATTAGCAGTGAGAAAAGCACATCTGTGATATCCTTCAGCAAAGAACAAAGTATGTTTCGGTATTGCCAGACCTTCAGGAGGGGTCGTACTGATATACCTTCCTATGCTTAGGTTGAACCCAAACGAAACCCTGACATCATTTTCAGAATTCTGGACATGACTTATCTTCAGCCTCTGAGTTCGTTTCAGTCTACAAGAAGTAGTGGTGACAGAAGCAGACAGAGCTCCCAGAATGTTATGCTCTTCAACGCACACAAAAACATCATCGCACAAGTCCACTACATACCGTATGAAATTGCAAGAAACCTGTTTCCTTGATGCATCTTTAAGATGAATACCTTGATGCCAATAGAAAAAAATTATGTAATGCTTCAAAATACCAACATACAAACCTGGTTCAAATTTTTCTTCCTCCATTTGCGCATGAACGGAATGATCTATAACACCCATCTCCTTCAATATTCTACACATCGTTCGCTTGTCCCCATAGAAGCCAATTGTCGGCAAAGATTGTTGATTCAAGGAGTTGAAACTGATTCTGATATCAAGGTATTGATTTTCTGCAGAATTAGTACAATTCCATTACAGAGACGAAGAATCTGCTCTTCTGGAAGATGAACCTTCTCTACAAAGCTCAAATCCTGCTTGTCAGATACGATTTTCATAACTTGAAAGAGAGAGACCTCCAAATCCTTGCTTGAGGCTTGACCAATAGCAGTCTGGTTCGGTAACTCAGGTTGAGGGCCTTCAAAATTCATAAATGCGCTTGGTGATTCGCTACTAGGGGTAACTGTGTGTGCTAGTGAACCCAGATTCTCATTTGGAATCAATTCTGCAGGGCTTTCAAATACTGAATTTATCAATGCAGTTGGGTTTTGGTTATTGATGATAACTGTAAGAGGTGGTGAATCCAGTGTCTCATCTGGAATGGCTTTTGGATATTTTTCCATTGCAGATTCTATCACGTTACAATAATCATGCTGTAAGGACGTCGAGTCGGCCAGCATCTCTTCTTTCCCCACCCATATAGTATCATCAGAAGTAAAAATTCCAGTCGCAGAGAACATCTCTTCTTTATTTGTAGGTGAAACAGGGCTTTTCTCTGCTTCCTCTGTGATTCCAGTTCCTAAGACCTCAAGTGAACTGAGCATTGTTTCCTCCTCCAGTTCATTTGGAAAGAGATACCCACCACCCATTGTAAGTAAAGATAATCTGCAGAGAACAATATCAAAATTTCTCAAAAGAATTTTTGATCTAACAAAGACACACAAAAGAAAATTATATATTGTATAGAACAACGCAGAAATGATTCCATTCAAATATGGCGAATATATTGAAGCATATCGATTAGAATTAGAAAAAAAATACAAAACTAACGGACCAGAGAGAGTCAGCCAGGCCCTAACGGACTATGATGGGATTGCTATCACTGTATTTTTCCAACTCGATCTGCTCATCCAGCAAGAACTTAGAAGATCGGTGTGCACAAAGCCCAGCCATCTCTCTGAACCACTGTGAAAAAATGGGGCGAATGCCATGGAAATCTGGAAAATCCGTTGAAAAAATGGGGTGAATGCCATGGAAATCTGGAAAATTAGGGCGAATTTCATGTTTCCAGTTTTGTGCGCCCTTTTTTTGGTGGGCTAATATTAAATAATTAATTATTTTTAAAATATTTTTTGGGCTAACTTTATTAAACTATAAAAATTGGGTTTTATATAAAAAATTCGCCCTAATAAAATTTAAAATCCCTTAAAATTTGCCTAAAATTCGCCCCTAAAATTATCCCTGTTCTGCACATACTTAGGGACTTGGGGGCCAAGAAAGTATCAGCCCAGGGAGATTCAGAACTTGTAATCGGGCAAATCAAAGGTGAAAATTCAGCGAAAAACCCAAGACTAAGAGAATACAAAAATGCATCTTTAGACACCCTCAAAACCTTCGAGAAGTATGAACTCACTTATATTCCTACGATTCAAAATAGTCTAGAAAATGAGCTTGCCTTTGCTACAAGCAATGGAAAAACACCATGTTTGAGTGAGAAATATAGTATTCAGGTCAAACATCGCCCTACAATACCAGATAATATGGACCATTGGAAAATATTCAAAGATGATGATCAAATTGATGACTTCTTACAATCTAGGAATGAATTTGAAGAAACCAAAACAAACTTAGAAAATGAAGAAAAGAAATACAGCCAAAATCAATAACAAGAGATAAATCCACCTTCTTGGATGAATCTAAACCTATAGATCATTCATATGGAACTAAGATAGGAGAGGACATTGACCCAAGAGAACTTGAAGTCTTACATTGTGAAAATGACACCATACCCAGAGGGCTTGCGCCTCTAGAGGAATTGTTTGATTTTAACGATGTGGCCAAAAAGCCAAAAATGGAATCTACTGAGGTCGACATAGAAGAATATAACATAGGAACCTCGGAAGAACCTAGAAATATCAAACTATCCAAAACCCTTCTGCCTCACATAAAACATAAATACATCGAGTTGTTTAAAGAATTCAGAGATGTGTTCGCATGGGGATACCAAGATTTGAAATCATACGACACGAGCATGATCCAACATAAGATTCCCCTCAAAGAAAACCAGAAGCCTTTCAAATAGAAGTTAAGAAGGATAAACCCAATGTTACTACCTTTGGTCGAAAAAGAAATAAAAAAGATGTATGATGCTGGGATAATAGGGTCTCTCCGGTTCTCTGAATGGGTCTCAAATCTAGTATTAGTTAGGAAAAAGACAGGAGAAATCAAACTCTGTATCGATTTCCGAAAGTTAAATAGGGCCTGTTTAAAGGACAACTATCCATTGCCCAAAATGTACCACATACTTCAAAAAGTAGTAGGTGCTAAAAGGATCTCATTACTTGATGGTTTTTCTGGTTATAACCAAGTGCTGGTTTACCCCACTGATCAACACAAAACAACTTTCACCACACCTTGGGGCACTTTTATGTATGTAAAAATGCCTTTTGGATTGATCAATGCTGGTGCTACATTCCAAAGAGCCATGGACATAGCCTTCTCAGAAGACATAGGTTTTTTCATAGTCATTTATCTTGACGATATTACGGTATATTCTAAATCAGATGAAGAGCACTTGGTACACTTAAGAAAGGTTTTTAACAAATGTAGAAAATATGGTTTATCCCTAAACACTTTTTGTTCTAGAAGAAGGAAAACTCCTAGGTCACATTATTTCAAAAGAGGGAATAAAAATAGACCCCCAGAGAATCGAAGGCATATTGGAAATAAGTCACCTCAGAAACATAAAAGAGCTACAGTCCTTTATCGGAAAGATAAATTTCTTGAGAAGATTCATCCCAAACCTTGCCGAACTCCTGAGAGATATCACAAATATTTTGAAGAAAGAGGTCGGGCTTAAATGGACTACAGAAGCCAAAAAATCCTTTGAAATAGTTAAAAATGGCCTAACTGAAACACCAGTATTGATAAGTCCTGATTTCGCCAAAGATTTTTACATTTGCCTCGGAACACACGATAGCTGTTGTATTGTTGCAAAAAAACGCAACCGGACAAGAGCAACCCATTGCCTTTTTCAGAAAATCCCTAAGACATGCTCCCTTGAAATATAACATCATCAAAAAACAAGCATTCGCATTGGTAAAATCACTGAAATATTTCGGAGTTTACATCTTACATTCTCATGTCATCGCTTTTGTCCCTAATACTGTCGTTAATGACATTTTAAACCAGGATCCCGATGGTAAAAGGGGAAAATGGATCGCTATCATCTTATAATATAAATTAGAAATCCGACCTACCAAAATAGTTAAAGGACAAGGACTTGCAAGACTAATGGCTAAAACCAACCTCCAAGCTTTAGATATAAATTTTGTTGATGCCTTAGAAGAACAGGAAGAATGCACATCCCCTCATATTGGACAAATGTTTCTAGATTCACCTTGGTATGCAGATATTCTTTATGTATTATTTTAATTAAAAGATCCTCCAACTTTATCAAAAACAAAAGCCAGATTTCTTAAACAAAAGTCTTTAATGTTTTGCATTAAAGATGGTCTTATGTATTGGAAAAATCCCACTGGTATGTTGCTTAAATTTTTTCTTGAGTCTGATGCAGAGAAAATTATGCACAAAATGCATGAAGGGGAATGTGGGGGCCAACTCTACTAGAAAACCATAGCGAACAAAATCCTTAGAGCTGGTTATTATTGGCCTACCTTATTTCCTGACACTCACCATCTAGTTATGACATGCCATAAGTGTCAAAATTTTGATGGAAATAAAAAGCTTTTACCTTTGCCCTTGCATCGCATCATAGTCGAAGGACCTTTCCAGTAATGGGGAATGGATTTTATTGGGGAAATTCACCCTTCCTCATCCACTAAAAATAAATGCATCCTCACAGCCACCAATTACTTTACCAAATAGATAGAAGCCATACCTTCCAGGAATACAACTGATTCAGTCATCATCAAGTTCCTAGAAACGAATATCCTATCTAGATTTGACTGTCCCAGAAATATCATTACAGATAACGCCGCTGCCTTCTCCTCCAAAATAATGGTTGAATTATGTTACAAATATCACATTTCATTAGTTCATTCGACAGCTTATTACCCTCAAGGTAGTTTAGCTGAGTCCTCTAACAAAAGCCTAGTTCACATCATCAAAAAACTTCTTGAACAAAATCAAAAAGCATGGCATGGAAAAATAGTACATGCACTATGGGTCGATAGACTAATCACCAAAAAATACATAGGTATGTCTCCTTACCAACTATTTTATGGCATAGAATGCCATTTTCCCAACATCTCTAGGGGTTCCAATAATGAATCTATTGCGGGAAGTTCAAATATAATAAAATGACATGCAAAGAAGGGTAAATTAGACTATCCATTTACAACAAACCAGAGAAGAATTTTACCAAAAGGATCAGTTAGCGCAAGACAAAATAAAATAGATTTTTCATAGAAGGACCAAGGAAAATGATTTTCAGATGGGAGACAAGGTGCTAAAATGGTATTTTAGAAGAGAAGACAAAGGTAAACATGGTAAGTTTGAAAACTTATGGAAGGGGCCTTTTAGCATCAGCTCAGTTAGTGGAAACAATGCCTTTTTCTTGCAAGAACCTGATGGGACCAAAATTTTTGGGGGTCCTGTGAATGGCAGGACATTAAAGCATTATTTTTGTCAAGAGCTCCAATTTTAAGACATTTTCAATCATTGTATATACCATTGTTTGAAAAATAGATAAAACAGAAAATTCAAAAACAATAGAAGAATAGAAAAGAGGGCAGTTGAAAAATAGAAAAAGGCCCCATGTTCCAAAAAATAGTCATTAAGAAAGTGCGCAAGTCTAAATGCCGCTACTAGTACTCAAATGTCTTTTTTAGTTATCTAGCCTAATCATAGATGAATGTGTTTAAATTTATTTGCTGATAAGTTAGTGAGTGAAAAAGATGGTCAACATTGTGTAAGCTTGACTTATGGAAGAGAGTATATTAGGAGAATATGTTGGTTCCACATGCCCAAAACAGAACCAAAGAGGGAAGCAGGGATGAAAAACAAATTGTGCATCTTAGCCCTGTTTTTTCCTAGTTTCCATTTTATGTAAAATAATATTTGTGTGTAGCTTGTCTTTCATGCCACAAATACATGACAAATCAGACTGCCTAACCCTGATTCGATCATTTTAAATTTCATGTTTTAGATTAGAGAACAAAATCCTGTCAAACAACTTAACCTTGATAGTTGATCTAGCATAGGTAGAGTAATGAATGAGTTCATCAGTTTAATCTGAACTCCCGATAGATATAAGTGTAGAATTAGATAGGTTCATTTTCCAAAAAGAAAAAGTATATATTGTCAAATGGGTTGCTAGTCTAAATGCATCCAAAGGAAGAAAAAATGTTAGGAAAGATAGTGGGGTAAGTAGAAATATCATTGATGCTAATCATGCTGTCATTTTTCAGAAGTAGCATCAAGGAAGAATGAAATTTGCGCCAATGGGTAAGGCATTGGTCTTCATAAGCCAAAGATCTGAAATTCTGGACACCTCCTGAAAAGGAGTTGCCCTCCCCAAATGAAGCCACTGTTAGTCATTAGTATTTTTCACTTGTTGGTGATGACTAGTTGCAACAGCCAAGTTTTCTAGCAGCTGATCTAAAAATTTGTCAAATTTGCCAGCTGGAAAACACCCATAAATTTTTTTTTCCCTCTTACCTTTTCAGCCCGCCCATGATGAGATGAAACCTCATTATCAAATACTACCTAGCCTGAGCCATACTAGTTTTCCCATCATCTCTAAAGAAACAATCCAAATCTGACCAAAAACTCTCCCCTAAGTTAGGAAGTGGTGCTTTAGGAATTTCTCCCTTGGAAAACTATCCTAAATCCAAAGAACCTCCATCTTCTATAGAACAGTCATAACAAACCTTTCCATTCTGCAAATAAAGTTTGTTACAACCCTAGGTCGCACCACTAATACACCCTCATGTCTCAGCAATACATGGACCATAAGTCAAACTGATTCTAGGTGTTCTTACAGTGTTTTAATGGATCTTTCAAGTACGGAGCTGTACCAGCATCCCAGAAGAAAATAATTGGCTCCACATGAGAAGAAAACTGCTTCTCAATGTGATCTTGAGCCTGGGATGCAACTACAGAGAAGAGTGTTTTTCATTAAGCTCCTGCGATCACAGTGAAAGCATGAAAGTACAGTGAAAGGAAAAATAACACTGTCAAAAGGCTGATGATATGACATGACTAAAAAATCTCCTTCATATATAAGTATAGGATTTGAATACTGAAGAACCTCCTTCATTTCATAGGTAAAGGGTTGAAGACTAAGAGTGCCTCCTTCATCTATAAGCAGAGGGCCCAAGAAAAAAATTGTTTTTAAGCTTTTCACTAAGTGTAAAGACAAACATTGTTTACAGTGAGACAGAAAATAAGGGTTTCTGAATAAAAATAATGTCTAAGGCAGAGGCAAGCGCACCACACAACGCTACAAGCACACCGCACAGTCACCAAGCCCGAAAAACTGTGGATTTTGCTCAAAAACTCGTTCCTTGACCAGTTGACCAGTAAAGGGGAGTTTGTTCTTCATTTTGAAATGCATAATAGGCAGGGGCTCTAATCCTCGTATTTGATAAAGATCAAAACCCTTTGGTGTGTTTTAATGATGGTTTTGAAAACGTTCAAAGGCGTTTGTTTTAAATCCAAAACATGAAGCTCCTATATTCCACAGGACTACACTACCGCGCGACACGCCTATATCAGCGCGCGGCACGCCTGTAGGCATTGGTCACGTCGGCCCGACAAGTGACCCGAAAGTTTTTTTTGCGCGTCGCTCTCTCATTCTAAACATGCCGTGCATATTTTAAGCCATCAAAATGCCTCCAAGAGTTTTCAAAGCTGCTCAAACCCTCAAGCAAAGATTGCCATCGAAGTTTCGAGGTATTCTAGGTGCCTCCTTTGTATTTTTAAATTTCTAAAAAGATGTTGAATGCTGTGTTTTTCAAAATACTAAATGTTGATGAAAGGGTGAAGGTATTGGTAGGAATTCCAAAGTGATTTGTTAAAAATTTATTGAAAATGTCTGTCATAGTAGGAGACTGATAGAAGTGATTCATAGTTTCAAAAACCTAACAGACTGCCCTCAAAACAAGTTGAAAGGTGGAAGCATTTTTAAAGGAAGAAAAATAGAGTTTGAAAAGTGAAAAAAGTGCGCATATTTTCGGATAAAAGTGATCATTGTTAAGTGTTTTCTCATTTCAAAAAAATTTCCTCAGTGTGGTAAAACGCAAAAAAAAAAACAGTGTTTTCTCCTTTGGTCCATGAAGAAAATTTAGTAAGTGAAGTTATCTTTTTCAGTTTGGAGTTTTTTTTGTCTAAACTGTGGGTGAGGAGTGTTGAATAAAAGAGCAGTGTTCTGATTAGAAGAGTTTTTGTCTGCTACAACTGTTGTTTTGTGCTCACACCAAAACACAAAGATCTTGATAACCTTACACTAACACAGAGATCACTTGACTATGTATACATTTTGTTTGACTGTGCACTTGTCATTATAAATATTAGCTGTTTGGAATACAAAGGGATGAAGAGCAGTGTTCTGAGAGGAGCAGAGACCTAATATAAAATAAAAAAAATTTACATAGCTCTAGAGAAAAATTACCTTGATCAAACAGTGATTGACAAAGAAGGAAACATTTTGTTTGAGAACACATTTCAAGAAATCCTTTTTGAGGTAGTTTGGTTTTGCAGAGAGTATCTATAACGAGATGCCTCCTAGGCAGGATAGTAGAAGTGGATCTCATAAGAGATATGAACCTATTTCCAATGAAGAAGTGAATGCCCACCCATCAATATTGTTCAATTTCCATGAGGTCGGTTGCTTATATTTTTGTCAAAGGGTGCAAGAGGTGAAGATTTTTTATCCTTTGACACACCTTTGTGCTTTGAGCTTTCAAGATAAGCATTTCCAGTTGGCAGGAATTCACTTCAAATTATCTCCAAGATGCATCTCCAAGGCTACTAAAATCCCCTATATTGGTGAGAAATGGTTTAAACAAAGCCATTTGGACTCAGATGATTACAAGCCCTTCCTAAAGCCTGAGCACAGAGAAAAATGTCTTTCTATTTTTCCTTTCTCACATCTTTTAGCCAGCTACGCCCCTCTCATGAATATTATCATGAAGTGCTTCACTTGTGAGGGGAGATTCTCCCAAATTTATGCATATCACATTCGACTGCTCATGCATTTCACTAGGGCCAGATTGCTAAATCTTCCCTTCTTCTTACATAAGAGCATTGAGAAAATGGCCTCCACTGTCAAGAAGTAGCCTCCTTCATAGAAAATAGCATGTCTCTTCCATCACTCTCTCATCAAAATCTTCTTTCTTCATCAGCTTGAAAAGAGAGAGGTCTCCTGGGATGTTTTCATCACTCACCCAAATTTCTCCACTGTCCCTCCAGTCCATACATCCCCTACATCTCCTACTCATCGTACCTTACCTTCTTCTAGCAGACCTATTCCTAAAAAAATAAAATTTACTACAGAACAAGCAGAAAAGCCTGAAGAGAGGGAAGAGCATGATCATGATGATGAGGAAGAGGATGAAGGGTAGCAGCATGAAGAACAACAAACTGATGATGAAGGGCAGCAACATGACGATGATGAGGGTGAACAACAAACTCATGATGAGGGTGAACAGCCTTATGATGACACACAACAACATCACAGTGGTGATGAACAGCAGCAAGGAAGGAGGAAGATGAGTGTGAACAACAACATGATAGTGAGGGTGAGACAGAACAACAGCATAAAGATGATGAAGGGAAACAACAAGAAGAACAACAGACTCATAATGAGGGTGAGTAGACCTTTGATGATATACATCAGACTTATGATGTGGGTGAAACAAAGCAACAAGGGTAGCCAAAAAATACTGAACAACATGAGAGTTATAGACAGAGGCAGCCACAGTATGAGGAACAACAACTTCAAGAAGAAAAAGAGCAAGGCGACAAAGGTAAAGGGGCCATGCCCTCTTCTCCTAAAAAGGCCAAGCCCCAGACAAAAAACAAGAGAGTGCCTAGGGTTGTCACTCCAAATGTGACAAGGGCTCTCCAAAGTAAAGGAAAATTTCCAAAGAAGCCCATCATTTATTTGCCTAGGAGGAAGAGCACTAGAATAGCCACCGAAAGAAAAGGGAAGGGCAAGGTAGAAGGCAGTCATAAAAAAGAGAGTGCATTCGACATTATCCCAATCCAAAGCGATGATAGTGATAATGAGGCCCAGATTCTAGAAAACCTCTTAATCCATAGAGAAGGCCAAATTGATACTTTGAAGGATGATCTTCATAGAGCTAGGAATTTCAATCAATTTTTGCAAATCCAGAATAGGCAAATGAGTGTCCATATGGCTATTTATGAGACACGGGTGAATAAGTACAAGAAGGAGGCCTCCAAATCCCAAGCAAGCTTGGAAGAACTCATGGGTGAGCTCAATGAAAGTGAAGGAGAATACCGGCCTAGGAGAAAGAGGCCTAGAACCATGGGGCTTAGAAAGGCCCTTGAGAAGCAAAAAGAAGAGGAAAATGCCTTTCTCCAATCTACCCCTCTCACTGCATTTCTTGAACAGGAAATAGAGAAAAATAAGGAGGCGTGGCTTGAGAGAGTCAATTACCACTTGGAAAGGAAATTGGAGAAGGCAAATAGGGATTTAGACCTTAAAAGGAGAATGACGAGGCATTACAAAAAGTTAAATCAATTTGCCCGGCGCAAGTTGAAGGCTGGTCAAGAGAAGCTCAAGGAGGCTAAAGGGAAGCGCCTGTCACGGAAAGTGAGGAAATACATATGAGGACTTCAGATTTTGGCCTCTGCTTCACAACATGTTGCTGAGAACCCTTGAGGGTCATGCTCACCAATTCTGGGCATTTTTCGAGGTATTTTGGTTTTTTGGCATTTTTGGTTTTTTGGTCAAAACTCATAAGCTTCGCCATTTCAGTTTGGGGGATCAAAAAAGGAGGAGAATGGTATCCTTGGATGCCATAATTTTAGGAGAACACACTCAGCAATTTTTAGGACATTTTAACATCATTTTCTCCCTTGAAATGGTGAAAAATGCCCGCTTTTACTACACTCTGCCCGGTCTATCAACAAACCTTATTTTTTGGTTTTTTACACATAGGCCCATTTTTGGAGAAGTTTTAGGCATCATATTGGGAGAATTATACATGATCCAGAAGGTATAAACTTACAGCTTTCCAACGATCTATCTTGAGCGTCGTTTCGACATCAGGAAGGCTGCCAAAAGTTGCCGGCAAGTCAAGGGACCTTTTGCTGATGTAACTTTTGAGCATTTTTGTAAAAATTGAACCTTTAAAAACTGCTTTTTCCTCATGTGCGTTTAGCTATTTTTGCACATGAGAAGTTATGAAAAGTAAATTTATTTCCCTCTTTTAGCATTTTTTATATATTTTATGAGATATTTTGTGCATTGGGCTTTGCAATGCCTCAAGGACAAGTTTAGATATTTTGAATAGTCCAATGAGAGTGCAAATTGAACTAAGAGTTTTTCTTCACTTGAGCCTATATATTCCAAAGGCTTTCATTTTAAACAAGGCTGAACTTGATCATAGAAGCAATATATGGTCATATAAGCTTTGGAAGAAATACTTGTCTCATGCTCTTGGATAGTCTCTTGGATGTTCTTGGATGATTAAAGAGGATTGTTGTTGGATTCCATGACTTGCTAGAATGGTATAGTGTATCTTTTTTTTTTTCTAGTTTTCATTCATGAATCCATGTTTCTTGCTTGCTATAGATCAGTAGAGAACAAATTTGAGACATGCCCTTGGAGGCACCTCAAATTTCCTGTTTCTTCATAGCTTCCATGTTTTCTTCATCCTTAGTCACATTAAAGAATTCTTGATTGCTATTTAATAAATTAAGGATTTTGTTGCTTATTTCATTCATGGTTTTATGCATGCTAAGTATGATTTACAGTATGCCCTACTTACTCATGGCTAGCTATAGCTCTATCCATGAAATTTCTCTTTGACTTATGAGATTGTCATTTGTTGAAACAAGGAGGCATTGTTCTGATCTTGCCCTTTGCCTAAGACTATGCAATCTTGTTTTCAAAGTGCCCAATAACTTGAAGTACTATGTTTAGGCATTATGGCATAGTGATTTGAGTTGTTTTTCTGTCTTAAGTGTATTTCCCGAAAGTCTGATAGCCATTTCCTAAAGTTAGAGAGTGATATATCTCTATGCATGGCTTGAATGTTTATTTCTATGTATTGATTAGCTTATAGTTACATTTCTCATGATTAATGGTTTTCCCTACCATGTTTATGTTAGCTATTAAACTATTTATGCTTGAAATACTTTGTTGTTCCCAAACTTGATGTCCATTTTATTCCATTTTGTCCAAAGATCCTTTCTACCTTGAATCAAATCGGCCCTTCAATAGCCTTGTATCACCATCTGATAGCTTTCTTGACCTTTTCGACCCCATAGCCCAATTAATCTGACATCTTTTTACCTATTTCATATCTTTGTTCAGTTTCATCCCTCACAACCAAAAAACCAAAACCAAAAAAACCTACTTCATAAATAGCCTAAAATTAGAACACAATAAGAAAACACACATATATCCCTTACACATATAGAGAGAGCCCTCTCTGAGTCCAGGAATGCCAGGTCCTTGGGCTCCAAAGATTGGTTTGATGTTACACTGTCATTTGGCTTGCTAATCAGCCAAATCACAGGACCCTAACATAATGGCAACCACGGTGGGACTTTGAGACAAAACATCCTAGGTATCCCTTAGGAATTCTCAAAATATCATTCAAACTTAGAACAGTAGAATCTGGTTGTCTCACCATCCTAGAAAAATGATGACTCGGCTGTAGGACACTCTTACAAACCTTGGGACTAAATAAAAGACTCCGAAAAGCCCCAAAAACTCCCTTAAATTGGTTTTTCTCAGTACTGGTGGTGGACCATACACATATACCTCAAAACAATTAAAAATCCACCTAGCGACTCCACTAGCCTCTAGTAGGCCTTACTACTTTACTAAACTCTAGGCTACTATCCGATTGACTTATCCCACTCCTCACTAACATAGTGGCGATCACGGTGGGACTTATTGAGTACATGACAGTCTAGAAAAATCTTATAGACCTTTTTTTCCTTCAACATTCAACTTAGACCATCAACCTATAGAATCATTTAGAGTAAAATCTTTGTTTCACCATCTTAGAAAAGTGATGAATCAGGTTTATAACACTCTTACAAACTAGGCTGCACATAAAGAACTTAGAAAAACCCCAAAAAACTGCCTTAGATTGGTTTTTGACAGTATTGGTGGTGGACCATACACAAATATCTCAAAACAACTAAAAATCCACCTAGCGACTCCACTAGCCTCTAGTAGGCCTGAAAATTCCATAAAAACCCAAAAATTCATAAACCACACCTTTCTGCTAACTCATCCTTCCAAAAATTTAAACTTAGGGTGGAAACTTTGTAATCAGTAACAAGCTAAGTATAACTTAGTGATTTATAAAAACTCACCTGAACATAAGATATAAGCAGAAACCTTCTTGCCAAAAGAACCATTAGCTTGTCCATACAGCCTAGCAAACTATTGAAACCAAGTGAATCTCTCTTCTTTGCAAGTTTGCATCTCAAAGTTTGCTATAAAACGTTTTCCCAAGCATCTTTGATAGTGTTGGTGGTGGACCATAGTTCTCATAGAAATCCACCTTGCGACTCCACTAGTCCATCCTTTTATTTTTTGACCATCCTTCACATTACTAAAACCTTAGAGAGGCCATCCATCCAAAACATTCAAAAACACCATCCTCTCTAAGCTCTAGACCCAAAATCTGGGTTCACGAAGAATCAACACCAGAGCTCATCTAGACCCAAATCCCCCTATCATAGTAGATGACCTAGAGAAGATTATGTGGCAAGCTTCCGAAACTGGCAATCTAGCTACCGATAGGTCCATCCGTAAAGCAAGGTCAGTACCTGAACATCTCACTGCCTTGCAGGTTTCCCCTTTTGACTTAAAATCAGCAAAACTCTTTTTAGAAGCAAGTCACAAAGTAAGATAGACTTTGACGATCTTGAGCTCCTAGATCTGCCACAGAGTCCTAGTAGAGAAACCTCACCTACCACACCTCCTGACTTTCAACTTCTCCATCACTTTGGCTCCTACCACCCTAGATCTGCTCAAAATCATATCACTAGCCCAAGTACATCCACCACACCTATCCAAACCACTAATGTTGAAGCCATCTCAGCTCACCCCACAAGCCCTCATTTTGTACATCACCCATCAGCTCTCGTCATGGCAGCTTGGTATGCACCTTTGGTGTTGCCACAACCTTTGGCTCCCTTACAAGATGACTATCAATCCAAAATCTCACACTTTATCGAAGTTGAGACTACCACATCTCAACAACATGTAGATAGGATTAGCGATGCCTTTGAATACATGGAATGAGAAGACGAGACCATTAGAATGAGAATGTTCGCCCAAAGCCTGGGCGGGGAAACCAAAAAATGGTTTAAGAGATTAACTCCAAACAGCATCCACATCCTCCCAGAACTCTACCAAGTCTTCATAAACAAGTGGGAAATCTGAAAGAACCCCATTCAAATGATGTCAGAATATAACAATCTAAACCGGGAAAATGGAGAAAGTGTCCAAGGATATTGCACTAGTTTCAACAGTGTATATAATGCCCTCCCACCTCACTTCAAACCCCCACTTGGTTCAGTGTTGGCAAAGTTCCCCGAGGGTTTTGACCCAGACATGACTTATCGGCTAAGAGACAAGGACCCCCTTAACTTAGAGGAAATGCAAAAAGTAGCCATAATGGCAGAAGCCAACTTAGCAGAAAAAGGAGCTAGGACTAGATCAAAAAGGAAAGTCACCTACCGGGATGAGGTCTCCACTTCATCCCCTTCGCTAGATCCTATAATATATGATTTAGTTACGTCCATGTCCAAACTATGGGAAAAGATAAGTGAGAAGACCCCTCTTAGGGACAACTAGCAAATCCCTCCAAACAGAAACCAGAACCAAAATTTTAGGAGGGAACAACCTGAAAACAAACCAAGGGAAAATGACCGGCAAATTAGCCACCATTTAATGAAAATTATGTGGAAGAAGATGATAGGGATACAAAAACCATTGATGAAAATCATTTGAACCTCATAGGGTCTGATAATGAGAGTGAGTTGTAGCTCACGGAAGAAGAACAAGCATTCTTCTCTCCGAATCAGGATGAAACCAACTATGAAGATCCCGAGGATCCTACCATAGATATTTAGAATTCCATAATAGAAGCTCACAGGCAGTATAACCTTAGAAGCAGAAAAAACCAAGACCGCTCCAAGAAGGGTAGCCCTGACACTGCTAAAACCTCTGATACCATCCTTAAAAAAGCCATGGATAGCAACAAAATTGTGGCCAAGAAAATTGACCAAAACAAAGATAAAGCTATTCAACTAAGTCTTGGCTTAGATACTCCTTGTACCTTCACAAAGACTCCCGAGGTGACTGTGTCAAACAAAGTCCTGAACCAGAGTCAGTAAATTAAGAGCATAGAAAAGGTCATGTCCGATAAAGATGAAACAAATCCATCCAAACTACAAAATCCTTTTAGTTTCGAAGGGGAAATTTCCAAAATAAAAATTACCATACCCCTTACTGAGCTAATAACTGTAGATAGGTATAGATCTAAAATCTTCAAAGTTTTTGATATAGGAAATGAGGCAGATACTTTAAATCTAACTGATGACAAACCCGAACTCTTATTCGGCCCCAAAATAGTAGGTGAATACCAAGAAGGAACGGCTTTTCCTTTCTATGTGAGTATGAACATACGGGACAAGATATTGCATAATGCCATGTTAGATTCTGGTGCCTCCCATAACCTCATGCCTAAAGCAATCATGGAAAACCTGGGACTAGAGGTAACTAAACCTTACAAAAACCTGTACTCCTTTGACTTAAGTTAGGTCAAATGTTTAGGTCTAATAAAGAACCAAGGTTTTTCTTTAACACAACTACCAGCAAAAACCTTAGTCATGGACGTAGTAGTGGTCGACATCCCTTCTAATTATGAAATGCTACTATCAAGGGCATGGGCTGCCAAAATACAAGGTAACCTTCAAATGGATATGTCATTCGCTACCATCCAGGTTTTCAACCAAACTAGGAGATTATACCGAGAGACTCACATGAAATACATGGTTAGCAACCGAGATAATCCAAACAATACTCCCATTTATTCCATTCATTCCAATTTAGATTCTTTTATCTTATATAATGAAAGTGATATAAAAAAGAAGACAATGGAAAATGAAGAGGTTTTCAAACCATCAGAAACACATTTCCCATTACTGGATGTAGAGACTAATGACCAAAGCTCCAAGAAACCTGAAAAGCAGCTTAGTATCATATATGAAAAGAAAGCTCTTTGGAGTATAAGCTTTGACGGTTCTTGTGGCAAAACTAGTTCAGGGGTCGGCATCTAGATACACAATACTAATGAAGGGCATTATTTCAGATTAGAATTCTAATGTACTAATAACATTGCGGAATATGAGGCCCTTCTCATTGGTCTGCACATACTTAAGGACTTGGGCGCTAAGAAAGTATCACCCCAGGGAGATTCAAAACTTGTAATCAGGAAAATCAAAGGTAAATATTCAGTGAAAAACCCAAGACTAAGAGAATATAGAAATGTAGCTTTAGACATCCTCAAAGGATTCAAAATAGTCTGGAAAATGAGCTCGCCTTTGCTACAAGCAATGGCCAAACACCATGTTTGAGTAAGAAATATAGTATTTAGGTCAAACATCTCCCTACAGTACCAGATAGTATGGACCATTGTAAAATATTCAAAGATGATGATCAAATTGATAACTTCTTAAAATCTAGGAATGAATTGGAAGAAACCAAAACAAACTTAGAAAATGAAGAAAAGAAATACAGCCAAAATCAAGACGAAGAGCTAAATCCACCTTCTTTGACGAAGCTAAACCTAATAGATCATTCATATGGAACTGAGATAGGAGAGGACATTGACCCAAGAGAACTCGAAGTCTTACATTGTGAAATGGCACCATACCCAGAGGGCTTGCGCCTCTAGAGGAATTGTTTGATTTTAACGATGTGGCCAAAAAGCTAAAAATGGAATCTACTGAGGTCGACATAGAAGAATATAACATAGGAAGCTCGGAAGAACCTAGAAATATAAAACTATCCAAACCCCTTCCGCCTCACATAAAACATAAATACATCGAGTTGTTTAAAGAATTCAAAGATGCGTTTGCATGGGGATACCAAGATTTGAAATCATACGACACAAGCATCATCCAACATAAGATTCCCCTCAAAGAAAACCAGAAGCCTTTCAAAAAGAAGTTAAGAAGGATAAACCGAGTGTTACTACGTTTGGTCGAAAAAGAAATAAAAAATATGTACGATACTGGGATAATAGTGTCTCTCTGGTGCTCTGAATGGGTCTCAAATCTAGTATTAGTTAGGAGAAAGACCAGAGAAATCAGACTCTGTATCGATTTTCAAAACTTAAATAGGGAATGTTTAAAGGACAACTATCCATTGCCCAAAATGGACCACATACTTCAAAAATTAGTAGGTTCTAAAAGGATCTCATTACTTGATGGTTTTTCCGGTTATAACGAAGTGCTGGTTTATTTCACTGATCAACACAAAACAACTTTCACCACACCTTGGGGCACTTTTATGTATGTAAAAATGCCTTTTGGATTGATGAATGTCGGTGCTACATTCCAAAGAGCCATGGAAATAGCTTCTCAGAAGACATAGGTTTTTTCATAGTCATTTATCTTGACGATATTACAGTATATTCTAAATCAGATGAAGAGCACTTGGTACACTTAAGAAAAGTTTTTAACAAATGTAGAAAATATGGTTTAGCCCTAAACCCCAAGAAAACACTTTTGAATCTAGAAGAAGGAAAACTCCTAGGTCACATTATTTCAGAAGAGGGAATAAAAATAGACCCCCAGAGAATCAAAGGCATATTGCAAATAAGTCACCTCATAAACATAAAAGAGCTGTAGTCCTTTATCAGAAAGATAAATTTCTTGAGAAGATTCATCCCAAACCTTGCTGAACTCCTGAGATATATCACAAATATGTTGAAGAAAGAGGTCAGTGTTAAATGGACTACAGAAGCCAAAAAATCTTTTGAACTAATTAAAAACGCCCTAACTGAAACACCAGTATTGATAAGTCCTTATTTCGCCAAATATTTTTACATTTTTTCATTTTCCTCGAAACACACGATAGCTGTTGTATTGTTGCAAAAAAACGCAGCCGGACAAGAGCAACCGATTGCCTTTCTCATCAAATCCCTAAGAGATGCTCCCTTGAAATATAACGTCATGGAAAAAAAAATCATTCGCATTGGTAAAAGCACTGAAATATTTCTAAGTTTACATCTTACATTCTCATGTCATCACTTTTGTCCCTAATACTGTCGTCAAGGACATTTTAAACCAATATTTCCATGGTAAAAGTGGAAAATGGATCGCTATCATCTTAGAATATGACTTAGAAATCCGACCTACCAAACTAGTTAAAGGACAAGGACTTGCAAGACTAATGGCTGAAACCAACCTCCAAGGTTTAGATATAAATTTTGTTGATGCCTTAGAAGAACAGGAAGAATGCACATCCCCTCATGTTGAACAAATGTTTCTAGATTCATCTTGGTATGCAGATATTCTTTATGCATTATTTTATCTAAATTCTCCTCCAAATTTATCAAAAACAAAAAAAAAAATATTTCTTAAACAAAATTCTTTAAGGTTTTGCATTATAGATGGTCTTCTATATTGGAAAAATCCCACTGGTATGCTGCTTAAATGTTTTCTTGAGTCTGGTGCAGAGAAAATTATGCACAAAATGCATGAAGGGGAATGTGGGGGCCATCTCTACTGGAAAACCATAGCGAAAAAAATCCTTAGAGCCAGTTATTATTGGCCTAGCTTATTTCCTGACACTCACCAGCTAGTTATGACATGCCATAAGTTTCAAATTTTCTATGGCAAGAAAACGCTTTTACCTTTGCCCTTGCATCCCATCATAGTTGAAGGACCTTTCTAGCAATGGGGCCTAGATTTTATTGGGGAAATTCACCCTTCCTCATCCGCTCAACATAAATGGATCATCACAGCCACCGATTACTTTACCAAATGGATAGAAGCCATACCTTCTAGGAATGCCACCGATTCAGTCATCATCAAGATCCTAGAAACCAATATCCTATCTAGATTTTGTTGTCCCAGAAAGATCATTACAGATAACGCCACTACCTTCTCCTCCAAAAGAATGGTTGAATTATGTTTCAAATATCACATTTCATTAGGACATTCTATAGCTTATTACCCTCAAGGTAATGGTTTATCCGAGTCCTCTAACAAAAGCCTAGTCAACATCATCAAAAAACTTCTTGAACAAAATAAAAAAGAATTTCATGGAAAACTAGTACACGCATTATGGGCCGATAGACTAACCACCAAAAAATCCATACGTATGTCTCCTTACCAACTAGATTATGGCATAAATGCCATTTTCCCAACATCTCTAGGGGTTCCAGTAATGAAGCTATTGCAGGAAGTTAAAATAAAATAAAATGACATGCAAAGAAGGGTAAATCAGATTATCCGTTTACAGCAAACTAGAGAAGAAGTTTACCAAAAGGCTCAGTTATTGCAAGACAAAATAAAAAAGAATTTTGATAGAAGGACCAAGGAAAATGATTTTCAGATTGGAGATAAGGTGCTAAAATGGAATTCTAAAAGAGAAGAAAAAGGTAAACATGGTAAGTTTGAGAACTTATGGAAGGGACCTTTCATCATCATCTTAGTTAGCAGAAACAATGCCTTTTTCTTACAAGAACCTGATGGGACCAAAATTTTTCGGAGTCCTGTGAATGGCAAGACATTAAAGCATTATTTTTGTTAAGAGCTCCAATTTTAAGACATTTTCAATCATTGTATGTACCACTTTTTGAAAAATAGATAAAACAGAAAAGTAAAAAACAATAGAAGAATAGAAAAGAGGGTAGTTGAAAAATAGAAAAAGGCCCCATGTTCCAAAAAATAGTCATTCAGAAAGCGTGCAAGTCTAAATGCCACTACTAGTACTCAAATGTCTTATTTAGTTATCTAGCCTAATCATAGATGAACGTGTTTAAATTTATTTGTTGATAAGTTAGTGAGTGAAAAATATGGTCAATATTGTGTAAGCTTCACTTATCAGATAGAGTAGATTAGAAAAAGATACTGGTTCCACATGCCCAAAACAGAACCAAAGGGGGAAGCAGGGATGAAAAAAAAATTGTGCATCTTAGCCCTGTTTTTTCCTAGTTTCCATTTTATGAAAAATAATATTTTTTTGCAGCTTGTCTTTCATGCCACAAATACATGACAAATTAGACTGTCTAACCCTGATTTGATCATTTTAAATTTCACGTTTTAGATTAGAGAAAAAAATCCTGTCAAACAGCTTAACCTTGATAGTTGATCTAGCATAGGTAGAGTAATGAATAAGTTCATCAATTTAATCTGAACTCCTGGCAGATATAAGTGTAGAATTACATAGGTTCATTTTCCAAAAATAAAAAGTATATATTGTCAAAAGGGTTGCTAGTCTAAATGCACCCAAGGGAAGAAAAAATGTTAGGAAAGATAGTGGGGTAAGTAGAAATATCATTGATGCTAATCATGCTGTCATTTTTCAGAAGTAGCATCAAGGAAGAATGAAATTTGTGCCAATGGGTAAGGCACTGGTCTTCATAAGCCAAAGATATAAAATTCTGGACACCTCCTTAAAAGGAGCTACCCTCCCCAAATGGAGCCACTGTTAGTCATCAGTATTTTTCACTTGTTGGTGATGACTAGTTGTAACAGCAAAGTTTTCTAGCAGGTGATCTAAAAATTTGTCAAAATTGACAGTTGGAAAACACCCATAATTTTTTTTTTCCCTCTTACCTTTTCAGCCCACCCATGACAAGACGAAACCTCATTATCAAACCCTACCTACCCTCAGCCATACTAGTCTTCCCATCAGCTCTAAAGAAACAATCCAAATCTGTCCAAAAAGTCTCCCCTAAGTTAGGAAGTGGCGCTTTAGGAATTTCTCCCTTGGAAAAATATCCTAAAGCCAAAGAACCTCCATCTGCTATAGACCAGTCATAACAGACCTTCCCATTCTGAAAATAAAGTTGGTTATAGCCCTAGGTCGTGCCACTAATACACCCTCAAGTCTCAGCAATACATGGACCATAAATAAAACTGATTCTAGGTGTTCTTGCAATGTTTTAATGGATCTTTCAAGTAAAGAAGCATAACAACATCCCAGAATACAATACTTGGCTCCACATGAGAAGAAAGTTGCTTCTGAATGTGATCTTGAGCCTGGGATGCAGCTACAGAGCAGAGAGATTTTCATTAAGCTCTTGCGATCACAGTCAAAGCATGAAAGGACAGTGAAAGGAAAAATAACACTGTCAAAAGGTTGATGATATGAAATGAATAAGAAACCTCCTTCATCTATAAGCAGAGGGTTTGAAGACTGAAGAACCTCCTTCATTTCATAGGTAAAGTGTTGAAGACTAAGAGCGCCTCCTTCAGCTATAAGCAGAGGGCCCAAGAAAAAAATTGTTTTTAAGCTTTTCAGTGAGACAGAAAATAAGTTTTTCTGAATAAAAATAATTTCTAAGGCAGAGGAAAAGTAGTGGCGCTTTTCAAAGATTGTTTTCATAAGCTCCTTTGTTATTTGAATTACAATATAAAGCTAATGAGTTGATCATCAATGGAGAAACATTATTGAGTAGGTGGCCAAAGGAGTCCAACAATCTTAGTCTCTAACTAGCTCCTGCCATCGTGAATGAAGAAAACCACTATCACGATGTTTATCAAACATTTTTTATTTGGTTGAGATAGATGGTAGGCTGGCTTACCTCCTATCAGAGTTTCTTTCAAAAGCAGTCTGAAGCCCACATAAAACAACCTTGCTGATGATTGAGAGATGGGTCATAATAAAGGCTAAAGAATGATAATTATTTCTCAAAAGGTACTTTCCTTCCTGTTCCTGAAGAATATTCTTTTAATTACTCCTCATAGTAGACAAAGGTAGTTTGAGTTTGGTTTTTCCAAAAAGGCATTGCAAATAGATACACAGGGTCATAAAGGTGCCAGAAGAATTATGGTATGTATTTCAAGGTCAGAAAAACACACTCAAAACAAATAGAGCATTCCACTATAAAAAAGAAAGGCCTGTTCTTTATGGAAATGTGTCAAAGGTGATAATGAAGCCCAGGTGATCACAACTGAGTTTTACCTCAAAATCAAAGAGAAGCATCATTTAAAGGCACATCTATAATCCTTCATATGGCTTAGAGCAGAATTTTCTTCGCCAGTGCAGACATCAGAAAAGAAAGACAATGTTTCATTTCTAAAATGAGAAGTAGTGAAAGTTTTTGCCACTGTGCTTTTGTTTGAACGAAAAAGAGTTCTAGCTATGTTTTCAAAAAGATAGGAGCTTCATGTTTTGGCTTTAAAACAAAGGCCTTTGAATGTTTTCAAAACCATCATTAAAACACACCAAAGGGTTTTAATCTTTTTCAAATATGAGGGTTAGAGACCATTGCCCCTGCCTATTATGCATTACAAAATGAAGAACAAACTCCCCTTTGCTGGTCAACTGGTCGAGGAATGAGTTTTTTTAGCAAAATCCACAGTTTTTCGGGCTTGGTGACTGCGCAGCGCGCCTGTAGCGTTGCGCAGTGCGCTCAGGCAAACTTTTTCCATAGGACTACACTACTGTGCGGCGCGCCTATAGGCATTGGTCACGTCGGCCCGACAAGTGACCCGAAAGTTTGTTTTGTGCGTCGCTCTCTCATTCTAAACGTGTCGCGCATATTTTTTTAGCCATCAAAATGCCTCCAAGAGTTTTCAAAGCTGCTAAAACCCTCAAGCAAAGATTGCCATCGAAGTTTCGAGGTATTCTAGGTGCCTCCTTGGTATTTTTAAATTTCTAAAAAGACGTTGAATGCTGTGTTTTTCAAAAGACTAAATGTTGATGAAAGGGTGAAGGTCTTGGTAGGAATTTCAAAGTGATTTGTTAAAACATTATTGACAAATTTTTTCACAGTAGGAGACTGATAGAAGTGATTCATTAGTTTCAAAAACCTAAGAGACTGCCCTCAAAACAAGTTGAAAGGTGGAAGCAGTTTTAAAGGAAGAGAAATAGAGTTTGAAAAGTGAAAACAGTGGGCCTATTTTCAAATAACAGTGATCATTGTTAAGTTTTTTCTCATTTCAAAACATTTTCCTCAGTGTGGTAAAAGGCAAAAAAAAAAGAGTGTTTTCTCCTTTGGTCCATGAAGCAAATTTAGTGAGTGAAGTTATCTTTTTTAGTTTGGAGGTTTTTCTGTCTAAATTGTGGGTGAGGAGTCTTGAATACAAGAGCAGTGTTTTTATTAGAAGAGTGTTTTTCTGCTACAAGGGTTGTTTTGTGCTCACACCAAAACACAAAGATCTTGATAACCTTACACTAACACAGAGATCACTTGACTATGTGTGCATTTTGTTTGACTGTGCACTTTTCATTATAAATATTGGTTGTTTGGCATAAAAAGGGAGGAAGAGTAGTGTTCTGAGAGGAGCAGAGACCTAATAGCAAATAAAACATTTTACACAGCTCTGAAGCAAACTTACCTTGATCAAACAATGATTGACAAAGAAGGCAGCGTTTTGTTTGAGAACACATTTCAAGAAATCCATTTTGAGGTAGTTTGGTTTTGCAGAGAGTATCTATAACAAGATACCTCCCAGGTAGGATAGTAGAAGTGGATTGCATAAGAGATATGAACCTATTTCCACTGAAGAAGTGAATGCCCACCCATCAATATTTTTCAATTTCCATGAGGTCAGCTGCTTAGATTTTTGTCAAAGGGTGCAAGAGGTGAAGAGTTTTTCTCCTTTGACACACCTTTGCACTTTGAGGTTTCAAGATAAGAATTTCCATTTAGCAGGCCTTGAATTCAAATTATCCCCAAGATCAATCTCCAAGGCCACTAAAATCCCCTATATTGGTGAGAAATGGTTTAAACAAAGCCATTTGGACTCAGATGATTACAAGCCCTTCCTAAAGCCTGAGCACAAAGAATCATGTCCTTCCATTTTTCCTTTCTCATATCTTTTAGCCAGCTACGACCCTCTCATGAAGATTATCATGAAGTACTTCACTTGTGAGGTAAGATTCTCCCCAATTTATGCATATCATATTCGACTGCTCATGCATTTGACTAGGGCCAGATTGCTAAATCTTCCCTTCTTCTTAGACAATAGCATTGAGAAAAAAGCCTCCACTGTCCAGAAGAAGCGTCCTTCACAGCAAATATCCTGTCTCTTCCATCACTCTCTCATCAAAATCATCATTCTTCATTAGCTTGAAAATAGAGAGATCTCTTGGGATGTTTTCATCACTCACCCGGATTTCTCCACTATCCCTCCAGTCCATACATCCCCTACATCTCCTAGTCATCGTACCTCACCTTCTTCTAGAAGACCTATTCCTAAAAAACTCAAATTTACTACAGAAAAGAAAGAAAATCCTGAAAAGAGGGAAGAGCATGATCATGATGATGAGGAAGAGGATGAAGGGAAGCAACATGAAGAACAACAAAATGATGATGAAGGGCAGCAACATGACAGTGATGAGGGTGAACAACAAACTCATGATGAGGGTGAACAACCTTATGATGACACACAGCAACATCACAGTGGTGATGAACAACAGCAAGGGAAGGAGGAAGATGAGGGTGAACAACAGCATGACAGTGAGGGTGAGACAGAACAATAGCATAAAGATGATGAAGGGCAGCAACAAGAAGAACAACAGACTCATAATGAGGCTGAGCAGACCTTTGATGATATACATTAGACTTATGATGAGGGTGAAACAAAGCAACAAGGGCATCCAAAAAATACTGAACAACATGAGAGTTATAGACAGGGGCAGCCACAACATGAGGAATAGCAACTTCAAGAAGAAAAAGAGCAAGGTGACAAAGGTAAAGGGGCCATGCCCTCTTCTCCTAAAAAGTCCAAGTCCTGGACAGCAAAGAAGAGAGTGCCTAGGGTTGTCACTCCAAATGTGACAAGGGATCTCCGAAGTAAAGGAAAATTTCCAAAGAAGCCCATCATTGATTTGCCTAGGAGGAAGAGCACTAGAATAGCACCCCAAAGCAAAGGGAAGGGAAAGATAGAAGGCAGTCATAAAAAATAGAGTGCATTCGACATCATCCCAATCCAAAGCGATGATAGTGATAATGAGGCCCAGATTCTAGAAAACCTCTTAATCCATAGAGAAGGCCAAATTGATACTTTGAAGGATGATCTTCATAGAGCTAGGAATTTCAATCAATTTTTCCAAATCCAAAATAGGCAAATGAGTGTCCATATGGCTGTTTATGAGACACGGGCAATTAAGTACAAGAAGGAGGCCTCCAAAGCCCGAGCAAGGTTGGAAGAACTCATGGGCGAGTTCTATGAAAGTGAAGGACAATATTGTCCTAGGTGAAAGAGGCCTAGAACCATGGGGCTTAAAAAGGCCATTGAGAAGCAAAAAGAAGAGGAAAATGCCTTTCTCCAATCTACCCCTCTCACTGCATTTCTTGAACAGGAAATAGAGAACAATAAGGAGGCGTGGCTTGAGAGAGTTAATGACCACTTGGAAAGGAAATTTGAGAAGGAAAACATGATTTAGACCTTCAACGGAGAATGACGAGGCATTACAAAAAGTTAAATCAATTTTCCTCGCGCAAGTTGAAGGTTGCTTAAGAAAAGCTCAAGGAGGCTAAAGGGAAGCACCCAACATGGAAAGTGAGGAAATACATATCAGGACTTCAGATTTTGGCATATGCTTCACAACATGTTGCTAAGAACCCTTGACGGTCATGCTCACCAATTTTGGGCATTTTTCGACATATTTTGGTTTTTTGGCATTTTTGGTTTTTTGGCCAAAAGTCATAAGCTTCGCCATTTCAGTTTGGAGGATCCACAAAGGAGGAGAATGGTATCCTTGGATGCCATAATTTTAGGAGCACACACTTAGCGATTTTTAGGACATTTGAAGATCATTTTCTCCCCCGAAATGGAAAAAAATGCCCGCTTTTTCTACACTCTGCACGGTCTATCAGGAAACCTTATTTTTTGTTTTTTACACACAGGCCTATTTTTGGAGGACTTCCGGGCATTAGATTGGAAAAATTATAGCTGCTCCAGAAAGTAGACACTCAGATTTTTCCAACAAGCTATCATGAGCCACATTTCGACATCGGGAAGGGTGCCAAAAGTTGCCGGCAAGTCAGGGGACCTTTTGCTGATGTAATTTTTGAGTATTTTTGTAAAAATTGAATCTTAAAAAACTGTTTTTTCCTCATGTGCCTTTAGCTATTTTTTCACATGAGAAGTTATGAAAAGTAAATTTATTTCCCTCTTTTAGCATTTTTTATATATTTTATGAGATATTTTCTGCCTTGAGCTTTGCAAAGCCTCAAGGACAAATTTAGATATTTTGAATAGGCCAATGAGAGTGCAAATTGAACTAGGAGGTTTTCCTCACTTGAGCCTATATATTCGAAATGCTTTCATTGTAAACAAGGTTGAACTTGATGATAGAAGAAATATATGGTCATATAAGCTTTGGAAGAAATACTTGTCTCGTGCTCTTGGATAGTCTCTTGGATGTTCTTGGATGATGAAAGAGGATTGTAGTTGGATTCCATAACATGGTAGAATGGTATAGTGTCTCTTTCTTTATTTTGTTTTCTAGTTTTCATTCATGAATCCATGTTTATTGCTTGCTATAGATCAGTAGAGAACAAATTTGAGACATGCCCTTGGAGGCACCTCAAATTTCCTGTTTCTTCATAGCTTCCATGTTTTCTTCATCCTTAGTCACATTAAAGAATTCTTGATTGCTCTTTAATAACTTAAGGATATTGTTGCTTATTTCATTCATGGTTTTATGCATGCTAAGTATGATTTATGGTACGCCCTACTTACTCATGGCTAGCTATAGCTCCATCCATGAAATTTCTCTTCGACTGATTAGATTGTCATTTGTTGAACTAAGGAGGTCTTGTTCTAATCTTTCCCTTTTCCTAAGACTATGCAATCTTGTTTTCAAAGTGCCCAATAACTTGAAGTATTGTGTTTAGGAATTCCGGCATAATTATTTGAGTTGTTTGTTTGTCTTAAGTGTATTTCCCCAAAGTCTGATAGCCATTTCGCAAAGTTAGAGAGTGATACATATCTATGCATGGCTTGAATGTTTATTTCTATGTATTGATTAGCTTATAGTTACATTTCTCATGATGAATGGTTTGCCCTACCATGTTTATGTTAGCTATTAAACTAGTTATGCTTGAAATCCTTTGTTGTTCCCAAACTTGATGTCCATTTTATTCCATTTTTCCCAAAGATCCTTTCTACCTCGAATCAAATCGGCCCTTCAACAGCCTTGTATCACCATCTGATAGCTTTCTTGACCTTTTCAACCCCATAGCGCAGTTAATCTGACATCTTTTTACCTATTTCATATCTTTGATCAGTTTCATCCCTCACAACCAAAAAACCAAAAACAAAAAAACCTACTTCATAACTAGCCTGAAATCAGAACACAATAAGCAGACACACAAATATCCCTTACACATATAGAGAGAGCCCTCTCTGAGTCTAGGAAGGCTAGGTCCTTGGGCTCCAAATATTGGTTTGATGTTACACTGTCATTTGGCTTTCCAATCAGCCAAATCACTGGACCCTAACAGTCTGAACTTCAAAGATGGAAATACTAAATATTTTCCTCCATTTAGACTTAATAACAAGAAAACGGGCCTTCGAAATATCCCCTATTACTTCTAATACCTTGTGGGGTGTAGACTTGTACTCATGATCCCAACACTCAACCATGGAGTGTATACACAAAAGCCAAAGCGTGAGAGAATTAATGGATTACAAAACCACTTGGACACTAGTAGGATGATCTCAAATTTTCAACCCAATATTTTCCTCTTTAATGTTAATTACTGTGCTAAGAACTTGTATTGTCATACTTGTAAATAAAATTTTCCTGGAATAGGTTCAATAACCATTATTCTATAATCCTAAGTCATCATTCCATGATCTAGAGATACTCCTTTTTCTGCAAGTGAATCCACCATTGTGTTGAGGTGACTTTGTACATGGAGGAAATTAAAAACCTAAAACGTTGAAATTTTTAAGCTTATTATGTGAAAAATATGAGAGAAACTTTGCGCCTATTTATCTTTTATATTGCACGACTATTGGATAACTATCATAAATACTAAAAACCATTAGTTGGGTGATGTTTTTTAAAAGTACCAATTCCAGCCCCTTGTGTACTGCTAAGGAATTGGCCTTATTTTTAGAAACACACCACAATACCCAAGCATATTTGCAATCTATTTCTTCATTGGGTTGAAAGTAACCACTAATTCTCTAGACTCCTTGGGGTTGCCTTTTGAAGGTCCATTACAAATTAATGAGAAACAACCCTTACTACTCCTATTTTTGAATTCCTTTAAGTCCATTATGAGAATGTATGGTGATTATATAGGTTACTTATGAATGAGGCTACTAGCTTGAGTTGGAAAATTTCCAAGATTGAGCCTATATTTCTTTTTTGGAAACACATCATTTATATCCCCTAATCACAACCTCTAGCAAAGATTGACTTAAAGAGTAACCTAGTTTCTTTAGAGTCTAGTGTAATTGAATTTAGATGAACATCATTAGATATAAATTAATTCTAAGTAAACCAACCTTCTTAGAAAAACCAATTGGTACAACCATCCAACATATCATGGTTATTACATCAAATTTTCACTTCCATGGGATTTCAAGTTTCCATTGCTCAAACATTTCTTTCGAATATTATGTAATGGATGTGATATCTTTGCCCTAGTCAAAAGAGATTGTTTAGATCTCGAAAGAGAAGGAGAAGTGTCGACATACATGGGGGATGTATTCCTCTACCATCTCACAAAAAAAAAAAAGGAATGGACTTCAATATTTATTTTCTTGAGTTTTTATGTTATCAATTTATTTTCAAAGACCAATTCCTAATAGAAGAGATTAATTTTTGGCAACCCATCCTTATTCCAAATTCTTCCCCATGTTTTCTCTAAAGGTGAGTGTAGGAATTTTCTAATTAGCAATTCAGATCCTACTCACGATGTATATATTCTTGTGAATACCCATCCGTATACATCGATCCAATCTTGAATTATAAATTGGGGTGAATCCTTTCAGTTAGTTGACTTCCTTTGACCAATGATTTTTGAATATTTGAGGGCACATTGGAACAATTCCAATCAACCTATTAACCATTGCGATCCCTTCGAAATATATCATTGATATTGTTGAATCCCTTTAGCTCCATATATTTAGCCAGTTACATTACTCCCTTATTCTTGTTCAATAGTTTTACTAAAGGAATTTGATCCTTCCAAATACTAATGTGCATTCCATTTCCAACCTTCCAACCCAAATCATCCATGATAATAGAGGCCACCACTTTAGATAATCTCCAAATATTAAAACCTTGGTCTAGCTATGCTTTGTTTTTGGTTACAATGAGCCTATTCATATGGAAATATTTGTGCATGAAGGCCAACTTCTATAATTCTAGGGAATACGAAAAAATGAAATAAACTATGTGCACATCGAAATCTAGATTCATGATCTCGTGATATTTTATCGATAATCCACCAAACTTTCTGCGAATGAACATGGCATTCCAATTCACTAAATGAAATATATTTTCATTGTTATTTACTCCTTTCTAAAGAAACTTCCATAATAGGCCACAAATTTGGTGGATTACTTCATTCGGGACAAGTAAACTTGAACTCATAAAAACTTGAAGACATGACAACACTAATTTTATTAACACACTCTTTCCTACGACATTTAACCATTCTTCCAATATTGTATTCTCTTTTTTATTTTCTCCATGATTATCCTCCATTCATCTACATTAGATGCTCCTCGTAAAATCGCGATTCCTAAATTTGAATAATTCAACTTTGTGACCATTGAGAACTCCAATATCCTTGACATCTCATTCAAAATTGATTTAACACAATTAGAGCTACATAATTATCATTTATTTTTATTCACCATGCTACCAGATAGATAAAGGTAAGTGTTTATAATTTTTTAAAGGAGAGGACTATTATTTTGGGAACACCTCCCAAATCGAGAGAGAGATTTACACATTTAAGATTTTGTGTGATACTCAATACCACCAAATTGCCTTCCTACTCGGATATCTCCTAATTAATACTACGTCTTTTAGCCATATTGATGTGATGGAGAGGATATATAGGGTAGCCCTACCTTAATCCTCAAGAGGAAACAAAAAAATAGTGGGTTGACCATTAACCAATGGTACAATACATGATTTTATCCACATTATAAATTCCGTACATACCCCCAATTTTTCTACATTAGGGAAAAAAATATTTCCCTACTCGGTCAAAGGCATTGGCCATATCCAACTTTGTCACCATTCTCCGCTTGCCTAATTTCTTCCATGAATGAATTGTTTCCTATACAATAATGATATTATCCAATATTTGTCTCCGTTGCAGGCATCCTCCCTGGTTCTCTCATATGAAATCCAACAATATTTTTTTACAATTTGGTCATCATGATGTTTGTTAAAATTTTATAAGATGAATTGGTAAGAGAGATTGATCAAAATCAGGTGAAATTTACTAGAGCCAAAAAGGTCGAGTTAGTCATTTTGTTGATCTTCTCTTTAATTCAAGAATTATTCAAAATCTCCATCATATAAATTTTAATCATAACCCAAAAGCTTCTATAAAAAGGTTCAGGAACTCATCAATGCCTAGGTATTTATCTGGGTCAAAATATTGCTATCAGAAATCCAAACAAAAAATTAAGATCCCAACATATTGAGAAAATAAAGTTAAGACTATCTTCAATGGGAAAAGGCTGAAATCCTTCGGATATAAGCAAGGAGGGTGGAATGTGAATTACCTCACTCCCACGACGAATTATTCTTAACAAAAATTCATTACTGTTAAGTGATGGCATTCAGTACTACAACAAGAATGTTGCAAATCCCAAGGGGTCTCGACTTTAACTGTCAACCAAAGGTTCATGCAAAATTAATAGGGGTTAGCACTATGTGTGTATCATGTAACACATTCTTCTTCTTTTTTGTCTTATGAAAACAAATGTAAATGAAAGAAATTTTGTAACACAAAGAGCATTATGCTGCATATGCTACACGAAATACTAAAAATAATAGGAAAGAGGCAGTAACGAGAAAATATATTATATTTGTAAGTAAAGGAGAAAAAAAATCATCATGCTAAAATAAATTTAAATATAGTCTACAATGCATTGGAGACAAACTTGCAGGTAAAAGAAAGCATGGAAACATCACACCCTAATTTACAAAGAAAAAGGAAGTTCTGCTATAGTAACTACGTCAAAGATTATATAAGTTTTATAGGCTTAGAAATTAAATTATTAAGGTATTGGTGACATTATATTATGAAAATTAAGACTAACCATGATTCGGTTGCATAAAAAAATTAGCTTTTAATGCAAAACAAGAGATGCTACAAGTATCAATTTGTTTTCTATAGGAGATACTCGAGTGAGCACAAGAACATGTTTAAATGTGATTTTAAGGAAGGATAAGTTTACGAGAAAATAAAGGATGGTAAAGAGGTATTTTCCATGTCCTTATGTCTATGAGGGGTAAATTTGTTCACCAAAAGGGTGATTCTATAGTTTTTTTTAGCTTTATAAAATAGGAATTTATGCAAAATTGAATGCAAAAATGTATGACAACAAGTCAAAAAATAGTAATATAGAAAATATTAATGCATGGGAATGAATTCTAGATTCATAAATTAAATATTGCTTAAATTATTAATATAATATGCATAAAATAACTTGTAAAGTATTAGCTCATTTACTTGCATAAAACGATATTAAAAAGTGATATTATAAAAATGAATAGTTGAACTAATGCATGTATAATAAAAGTAAAAAGAGGGATCTTGAACACCTAGGGTGTGCCATAAACCAATGGGTCTCATATCCCTGAAGAGCCAGCAATCTAAGAACCAAATTTTGTTTTCATTTATTAGAATATGTGCTCATACATAGGAGACTACAAGATTGGAATGCTATAAAAAATCCTTCACTTGAATTTTTTTTATGTCTAACTTCAAAATTAAACTCCTAATGGGCTTACTCAAGTTTTATTTATAAAAACATGTTTGAGGAGTAGCCTCCAGGAACATGGCGTTGTTTTCCCTCAAAAAAACTCACAACTACAAGGAGGTGTCATAATCCAACTTAGTTTAGTCATCCTACAATAGGGGAAGGTTCTCATACATTTCTCTTGGATGGATTCCTTGTGATCTATACCAAATATCCTCGTTATCCTTCAAAATAAACATGTTATGAACAAGAAGTATCATACTAATCTGTAGTGTTCCTAAGAACTTATTAAAGCCAAGAAATATGTTATTAAGTGTAGAAGGAGAGGTTAAATGTGTATATGAAAGGTTATATTGGCCTTAAATTGTACCTACTTGGGAGGCCCATCATACTCCCATACTGATCATCCTCTAAGCAACCTAAACATCTTCCTTTTTCCATTGTTCTTCATTTATTTTTGTAATGGCTTGTCTGACATCACATATGGTGCTAGATGGCTTGTCTGACATCACATATTCTTTTTGTATTCTTTCTTCTTAGTTCATAAAGCAATTATCAAAGGAAAAGCACATAGATCAAGGACACCATATGTAGGCCAACACCCAGGTCAAAACCCCGCTCTAGCGAAAAGCCGAGTAAGTAGTTCTTCCTGAAATATTATTATTGAGACTCTAGACCTTCGCTCACAAATCCTCCACACCAAGTCATCCTTCCTTTTGATCCTCCTTTTTGACCTAGCAACAATAGCAGAAACACCAACACTATGGAGCACTTCCTTTGACCTTAATTCTTGAACATTGATCTTCGAGAAAGTTCTTTGATCTTGCTTGCAAGCACTTGATTTTAACCTAATAGAAATTCTAAAGGCACATTGGAAGAAAATTCCAACAAAAAATGAGGGACCTTGATATTCCAATATAGGGAATGTGGGGGAGAGAGAGAGATGCCAAAATTTTGGTTTTTCATCAATCCTTTAGCTTATCCATACTCGTACTTCTTTTGATCCCTTCCATGACTTCACACTTTTTCCCTTATGCAATAGTAGATATCGAATTTCTTTGTGAGTGAGTGAGTCCTCCAAATTATAATGACCTTTCTTATGAATATTTTGGTACTGGGAAAGGTTCATTTTGTGACTGTAAGGGCGGTAAGAGTGATACTGAGTTGCCTCACATAGAGCCAAAGAGTTGTTACAATGGTTGGAAAGAATTAATTATTCAAGAGGAAACAAAAAACCATCAAGAGATATTTCATAAGAAGAAACATGTACTCAATTTCACACCAAAATCAATCATAAGAAAAAACATAACAAAAGATAAAACATAAGTGAAGAATGGGGATATATAAAATGTATAATTTCCAAAATCAATCCTAACAAAAAGCATAATATACAGGTAGAATGCAAAGTTAGTATAAACTCTATTTCACATCTTTCATTTTAACATTTTTTGTTCTATTCAATATTAGATTATGTATCTTGAATGTATTTTTTTATAGCAAGAACACATTTCTTTTAGTAGCATCTAGTGACCTTCCATTAATATGTTTCATTCCATTATTTGTTAAATATAGATTATACAATTTATGTAGTAATACTTCATTTTGGCAAATTTGTTTAGTTGATTGTAATAATATTATAGTTATTTTTGAAATACTCTATTTCTCACAACATCACTTGAAACACTTATTTGAATAGTTTATGGTATTTTACCATCTGTTAAGCAACGGATTACTTTTGTTTTACAATAATCAATAATCTGCACGCTGTAATACTTACCTTTTAACCTACTACTCAATTACCAATTCCAAACTACGAGCGTGTCATCACCCCACCTCAATGATTATTCCTTTTCATTTCATTGATACAAAAGAATCATTAATCCCGTGTAAGAATACAAATTTAACTTTATATCGTTCACAATTCAAACAAAAATAAATAATCTTCATATTGTTCACAATTCAAACCAGAACCAGTATGGTAGGAAGAGTGAGTAATTTCCATAAACTTCCGGTTAAAACAACTTAAAACGCTAGTTCTGAGTGATGGGCGTAATCCTATGGATGTTGCAACCTACGGCCATAATCTTGCTGAGTTGGTAAATTCCTGCGTACCATATCTGCATAACGACCAGCATTAGCATATCTGCGTGCGGGTATATCCATGTTTGCAAACTGACCACTGTTACCATTTCCGATGACTAGCGGTGGAAATAACGCTGAATTTGTGATGACAAGCGGTGGATGTCTAATTTCGGTTTGAGGAACACGTTGCCTATGAAGCCCCTGTCCCTCCTCTGTAAGTGGTTGTTGTGTTCCGGTTGTCAGGGGAGGTCCAATTTCCAAATCAAGCAACTCAGGATTCTTGTCTACCAATTCCTTCAATGCTTCCTCCTTACCAGCCAGAGCCTCATCATCGGCTTTTGGGTTATAGAAACGGAAACACCTGTTGCATCTTGGACAGAATTTGCCTTGTGTGCGCAGTCGCAGTGGCAGTGGCTGTTAATTACACATACAAGTTCGAAAATGCCTATCCGCAAACATAACACATTGTGTTTCCACACCTGAACTTCACCATATTTCATCCGTACACCTTGATTAAATCCACCTGGCAAGTGTTACATTTTCTTATCACAGCTTTCGTCATCCCCTCTTCAGCTGCCCTCCGAGGAGCAGTCCCACATTTTTTGTCAAACTCTTCACAGCTTAATGGTAAGTGACTCCGTCTCTTGCATTGGATACAAGAAGCATTTAAACATTTCACTTGTACACACTTGTCTATTTCATATGGAGTGTTACAAAATGGGCAATAAACCAAATTTTCAATTTGGGCTTCAACAATAGTATCTTCGGCCACACGATATTCATATTTTTCAAATCTCTGGCAAAAGAATTGACTCCTTGCAGTGATAAATATCCATGCAGGAAAGAGAGCCATGTGCATGTGTTCTCCCACTTCCATAAATTATTTCATCGACCTGCCTCCTTATACATTTAAAACAAAACTGATGCCCATCTCTACACTGTACCATATTTTCAGATTGATAATCCCAATAGCAACAAGCACATTCGATAGCCGTTGCTTCAACCACTTCTGTCTCTGCTTCTAAATTCTCTCCACAACCCTGTAAGATGATCTTTCTGCTTCGCTGCTCCTCCTTTGATGGTCAATTGCTTTTTTAATTATGGCTTTCATCTCCTCTCTCTCGGAATTACGGAGCTCATGTCTTCTGAAAGATGATCTATTTGCTTCTCTGGTCTTCCCTTCATGGTCACTTGCTTCTTTAGTTATGGCCTTAACTTCTTCTCCTTTTCCTTTTGGGAATTAGGAATCTGTCTCGCCAACGAAGATCTTTCAGCTTCTCTGCTCCTCCTTTGATCACCTACTCTCATGAGTTCTGAAGGTCCGTCGTTTGACAAATACCAAGAAACTAACTTTTCTTCGATAGAAATAGAAATAGGCCCATTGTGTGAAGATGACGAAGAACGTGCGGCCATAGTTCCCAAACTTTGGTGAAGATTTTGTATACAATTTCTCCGAGTTTTGGCCAATTGATATCTACAATTAAAAATAACCTTACTCATCGTTAATTTTGAAGCCGACAATACCCTTGAACATCTCCAAAAACCTGGAGACGGGGTAAAAATATTCTTAAAGGTAATGACTACTATTTTTTACTAGTCGTGAGGATACATGGTTTAGTTATATACATTTTTTTTCTTTTAAAATTACTTTAAAAAAATGCTATAAAATTAATTAAAATGATTGTGAAATAGTTTATGTTTTTTGGGCATGTGGTATTCATAAGCTATAGTATGGGCCCATAGTATTGTAACAAAGCCTATTTACATGTTAATAATATCCACGGTAAAGTGGAGGTGAATATCTATGGTTAAAAATAATGTCATATTATCCTAAAATATTTTTATTATGAAATGAGTTATGGATTTTGGGCATCTCGTATTCATGTGCATATTACTTTCAACTTTTTATTTATTACTTTTAATACTTATTTTTTTTAGTTTAGCCAACATATATGCCTACACATTTACCCCTATACATATATACTTATGTCTATCCCACACCTACCCCCACACATATACTTGACGTCTACCCCACACCTACCCCCACAACAGGTTGTAGATTATTTTATATTAATTTTATTTACTTTTATTTTTATGTAAGCAATCAAATCCCTTAAGGTGCAAACCTCTTTTTTAAATGAAAAACTTGAGGAAAGGTTTGTTTCTATCTCTAGAAATTTGATTCCCCTTGTGGCTTAATAGATAAAAAATTTATACCGGATTAGGTTGGCTTAATTTTTAATAGTTAATATTAGCTTTTTTTCACACCTGCTTCAAAAACGTAGTCCATTTTTTACATATGATGCAGGAGCATCTTCTCTAAGTCAAAAGTCCAAGAAGAAATCAGAACTTAAGGTCTTGACATTTATTCAAGGAGAAACTATTGTAAAGAGGCGTTGTAAAACTCATGTAAAAAATATTTTATTTCTTAGTGAGCATTGATAGGGAATATTCTTAGTTGTTAGGTGTCAATGAGTGTTGAGCTAATGTAACAAATCCCCTAAGAAATGAGATATTAGAAAGAATATTTGTTGTTTATGCTAAGAAGATAGAAAAGTCATAAATTATGATTTCCTTAGAATAGAAGTGGTTACAAGTTTGTAAGAGTTGAGAGAGGGCGGATAAGATCTACATTATATTATAAATTTAATTGTATACGTATAATTTGATTTATTAATGAGAAATTGAATTCATGCGATTGTATTTTGTTTGTGTTACGAGCTGAGTGATCCGTAACGAGGAATCTAGTTTATGTGTAATAAAACACTGTTTTATTAATTTTGATGAATGCTCAATGAATGAATAAGTCTTACTCTATGAATAAGACTTAACGACTGGGTAGAATCATGTACGACTCCAGTTTAGAGCAAGTGGATGTGAGTGCAGGTTGAGAAAGAAACAAATCCAAATTATGGATTCGTAGAAGTTATACATAGTAGTGTAATTTATTCGGATTGAGACAACATGTAAGGTGTGCAACAAGCGTGGAAATTCCAAGTCGTAATGAATGAATAAATAGAAGTAAGCTAAGGTGGAAGTATCGAGTGGATTAAATGGAATTGCAGAGCAGTGGTAGTCCAAAGCAGAGAAAAGATTAAGGCATTGAACCCGTAGAAGATTTCCAAAGGTAGAGAATAGACGATGAGGATTAAGTCGCAAAGGTATGAGTGAAGATCGATGATCGAGATGGAATTCGTAAGTTAAATTAGGGAAGTTCTGAATTGAACATGTGCTAGGAGGACGATACATGTGCACATCACAATCAGCGATAGTTATATTTACCTGTTAATCCATCATGAATTAAATGGTATAAGTTGCGATGCTGTGAAGAGGAGCCACGTGCCGACGAGGTCTACACGCATATCACATATCGCATGTGATATGGCCAACTAGTTAATGATATCACAATTTATAAATAAATACTAGACATAATTAAAATAACCTTACTCATAAATAATTTTGAAGCAAAAAATATCCTTGAACACACCCCATCGACAAAACCAGGTGACGACGTAAAAATATTCTTAAAAGTAATGAATACTTTTTTTACTAGTTGTGAGGATACATGGTTTATGGTTTAGATATATCTTAAAAGTAATGATAATATTTTTTCTTTTAGATTTATTGAAATTTTTTTATAAAATTAACTAAAATCAAATATTTATAAAATATTTTGATTGTGATATAATTTATGTTTTCTTTGGCATGTGGTATTCATAAGCCATGGTATGGGCCTATGGTATTGTAACAAAGCTTAATTACATGTTAATAATATCCACCGTAAAGTAGTTGTGACTATCCATGGTTAAGAATAATGACATATTATTGTAAAATATTTTGATTGTCAAATGAGTTATGCATTTTGGGCATACGCCACCGTATTGGCCCATCGTATGGTAACACAAATTATTCAGAAGTTAATAAAAAAATAAAAATATAACAAATTGACTTTAAATTTAAATTTTTTATTATTAATTGAGGCCAAATTTAAATGTTTACATGCATTCAGATCTGTATTACTTTTAACTTTTATTTATTACTTTTAATGTTTTTTTTGTTTTGTTTTAAATTTAGCCAACATATATCCCTACACATTTACCCCTATACTGGGTTTATATTGACAATAGATTAAATTTGGTAAATGTTAAATGTTAAATATTACATGTTAAACATATACACTTAATTCTACTCGACACTAGGTTGTAGATTTTTTTATTTTACTTTTATTTTTAGTTTTATGTAAGGGATCAAATCTCGTAAGATGCAAACGTCTTTTTTAAGTGCAAAACTTGAGGAAAGGTTTGTACCTCAAGAGATTTGATTCCCCTTGGGGATTAATAGATCAAAATTTTATACGATATTAGGTTGGTTTAATTTTCAATAATTTTTTACATACATGGACAGAAGAAATTAAAACATTTTTCCCACTATCTACATGCTACTATTTTGATCAGAAAAATATTATACTACCTCCAAAAGGATTCTATGACCTAAGAAAACTTACAGAACATTAAAACTAGAGAAAACTATCCTTTATTGATATAAAAGGACTATATTAGTTTTTTGTGCTACGTATCCTTTGAGTTATAAAATATGTACAAATTTGTCTTCATTTGTTTTCTTAAGGAATGAGTAATTTAGCCATGAAACATAGATGAATTTGTGATTTTTAAGAATTTAAATAGGCCTAATTAACACTGAAAAATAGTGCATAACAAATAAATAACATCACACATTTTGTTGATTGTACTTTCATGCTGACTAGGCATCCCAGTCACTCTTTTCACAAAATTTTACTTGTTTGGGAAAACGATGAGAACGCGATATCTCCATCATACAACATCATTTTTTCAAATTTTTCACGGTGCTAGAATTAGAACGATGAGATATATCCGGTCACTCAAGTTTGGTACAGTTTCGAGAAATTTAAATTTTGAGCAAAATTCCGGATCTCTTGATCACACCTCCCCATTGGGAAGCTTTTGGACCCTAAAATACTTCAATTACCTATTCATTAGATGAGGGTATAGCTCCCTCACCTTTCCAACTTCCATCCACTTTGCCTCACTTGGCTTACTACCTTTGAGCGCAACTCGAAGGTAGTGGACACTTCCCCTTTTAGATGCTCTTGTCCTCCTGTCAAGGATGGTATCCTCCTTAAGCTCATTTAGAAATTATGGCGAGAAATCATTTATTGATTGCAGCTGGACATCACTCCCTTAATCATCGATCAAAGGGTGCTCATACAAACGTAAATTTTCAACATTCAAAATTGAACACATTTGCATATATGAAGGCAAGTCAAGTTGAAATGTATTATTACCAACTTGCTTGAAGATCTTGAATGGATCATAGTAAATGGGCTTGAACTTTTTACCTTCTCCTTGCATTCTTTATTTTCTTATGTGAAACCATACCTCATCTCCCTCTTGAAACGTGTGATCAACTCTATGTTTGTCATGCCTCTTCTTCTATTTTCTTTGACACTGCTCAAGCTATTCTTGAACTTGTTGATGAATAATCTGAATTTTCTCATTGAAATTTCGAGCCTTGTCAATATCACTATGCTCATCAATTGCAACATCCTTCTCAAAGATGAAGTCTAATGGCGATTTCAGCAACTACCCAAAGCATGCTTCAAAAGGTGAAGTGTTTGTAAAAGATTGATTGACCCTATTATAAGCATGCTGAATGTAATGCAATTGTTCATCCCACAACTTGGGATGTTTTCTGCAATATCCTTTCAATAGATACACATTGGTTCCATTCACCACCTCTGTTTGGCCATCAGTTTGCGAATGAAAAAAAAATACTCTTTTTCAACCTTGTGTCCATCGTCTTCCAAATATTGGACCAAAAATTCCCAACGAAATTGAAATCTGTGTCACTAAAAATAGAAGTTGGCAATCCATAATGAACACATACATGTTGAAAATAAAGTTCAGCAGTTTGTTCAGGAGTTATGGTTTTCTTACATGGCATAAGTATACACATTTTACTGAATCTATCGACAACTACATTAAGATAATCATGATGTTTTCTTGACATAGGTAGACCTCCAACAAATTCCATGGATAGAGTCTCCCATGGCCTTGATGGTATTGGTAGTGGTGCATAAAACCCAAGCTTCCTATTTCTAGGCTTTCTTTTTGCACACATAGAACAACCTCTTATAAAACGTGACACTCTATCTATCATGGGAGGCCAATCGCAATACCTCTATATATGCTCCACTGTTTTTCTTATCCCAAAGTGTCCAAAAATAAGAGACAAGTGAGCCTCTCTAATGACACTAAACCTCTCTCCTTTTGGTATACAAAACTTGTCCAAATGAAACAGCAAATTCTTAGGCATGTGATAATAATTTTCCTCAACTTGATTCCCTTCCCTCAAACTAGCATACACATCTTGAAAATCAACATCATGTGCATATTTTTCTATGTAACGAATCATTTTTAAGGAGTGTAGAAGCACTTATGATTGGTATTGAGAGAATATCAAAAAATTTATTGAAAATACCTTTGTTGTACCTTATAACCAAGTGAAACTATTGAAGAAATCCCATCCACCTAAAATGTCGTGATTGCTGCAATTTTGTTTGTGACTGCAAATACTGTAATGGTTGGTGATCGGTATGTATAATCGCCTCATTACACACAATATAGTGTTTCCACTTCTTGACGCTTTGTACCAATGCATAAAACTCTTTTTCATATGTAGGATAATTAGTTAGAGTGCCATTGAATGTTTCAGAATAAAATATGGTAGCCTTACCATGCTACAAAAGTACTGCACCCATGGCATAATCACTAGAAGCTCTTTGTATCTCGAATGGCTGTCTCAAATTCAGTAATTCAAGGACCAGAGCTGAAATAATCTTGCCTTATAAAGTTTTGAAATGTTGTTGTAGTTTGCCTCCCCATTGGAAGTCTTTCTTCAAACTTGTCACTGCATGTGCAGGAGCTGCTATGAAAGAAAAGTTAGCAATAAACTTTCTCCAATACTGAGTTGTGCCTAAGAAACTTCTTACCTCGGTTACTGTTTTGGGAGTGGGCCAATCCAAAATGGCTTCTACATTGGAATGATGAATTCTCAACTTGCCTCCTCATACAATGTGTCCCAAATAAACCAGAAAAGTCTTTACGAACTCACACTTTGACATCTTAAGAAATAATTTCCCTTTCTTCAAAACATCAAGCACCCTTTTCACATGCAAGACATGTTCTTCTCTTGTTTTGCTGAAAATTAGTATATCATATAAATAATCAATCACAAAGTCATCAAGAAATGGATGCGAAACATTATCCATAACATGCATGAAATTTTTCGGTGCATTACAAAAACCAAATGACATAACCAACCACTCGAAGAGTCCTTGTTTGGTTTTGAATGTTATCTTCCATATATCACTTTCTGCAATCCTTACTTGATGATATCCACTTTGTAAATCTAACTTAGTGAAAAACTTTTCTTCTTTCAGCTAATCAATAAAATCATCTATCCTCGGGAGTGGGTATCGATTCTTTACCGTTATCATGTTCAGAGCTCCCAAGTCTACACACATGTACCAAGTCCCATATTTCTTGGGAATCAAGACTATGGGTGAACCACATGGTGCAGTGCTTGGCCTTATGAGTCCCTTGTCCAACATGTCCTTTATTTTCCTCTTAATTTTCGCCTTCTCCATTATCGACATGCGATACATGCCGATGTTTGGAAGAGGAAAATATTGTTGCAACTGAATCTCATGTTGAATCACTCTTTTTGAAGGCAATCCTATTGGCTCCTAAAACATCTCATGATGTGCATAAACTGCATCATATAAATATGATTTCAACTTAGGATCAAAATCCTAAAATGATTCATGATTAACATCAGATTTAGGCTTAATCAGTAGAAGAAAAAAATATTTACTTGAATTCACCAGCCTCTTTACATGTCCATCATTTACCATTTCACTATTTGTCTTCTTGCGATGTGATCTATCAATGCACTCCTTGCGATATTTGAATAAATGGTATTTTTTCTCATGGCGATGGAAGATTGCTTTCCTGTCATACAAGTAAGGATTGTCCGACAAAATACCAGTAATATCAAGTGAAACCACATCTAATTCAACTCTGTCAACAAAATGTGTAGTTATTGCAAACCAAAATATGGACTTCTTTGAAACCTGTAAATTTGCATCCTTACAAATCCACCCAAGTGGATATGGTTTTGGATGTGTAATGGTCTCAAGATTAAGTTTCTTGACCAAGTATTCAAAGATTGATTTTTCTTGTGACCCATTTTCAAACCCTGTTTCAATCTTGGTATGTTTGGATATGACCTTCACATGAAAGAATTCAATTCTCTCTTCTTCATTTCGATCTTATATGGGACAGTTTGATGTACTAGTATTGGGTTTATTTTCAATTTCTTTTCCCTTCAAGTTCTTCAATCCCATGGCTGTAATTTTACATTGATCACCTGAATCGTCTCCTAAACCATGTTTTTTTTTTTTTTTTTTCTAAATCTGACTAATTCTATTTATGTAAATATAATGATACAAAACTGCCTCAGCTCAGCTGTACTAGCCTGAGACTGGGCTTGAAAGCCAAACATAGTTCTGGAACGAAGCTGCCCATATAGGGAAACCAACTCTATAGCAACAGTCTCACCGCCCTTGTACAGGGAAACCGGTGGAGTATTAGTGATTGTTATGAAACAGTAGCAAAAAACTAGGACTGACATAAACGAAGACCAGAAAACTGTAATGTACTGTATATAACCAGCATTGCTAACAAGAAAAACAAGTTGAAAGACCATACTGCGCCAAGGCATTGCAGAGTCAGGTGGAGTTGGTAGGCGAAGGCTGCTCTTCCACTATTGGGCAGCTGTAAGCAGCTTCAGGATCCTCCACTTCGCGTTGCTTGTTGCAATCTTCAGCGGCCTGTTCAGCTCCAGTATTGACCTGCAGAGGAGAGGGACCAGAGGGGGGATTGGCAAAGCCTGCCGGCTCGGGAAAGGCCTCCATAGGAGAGGAAGCAGGGGAGGAGCGAAGCTCGACAGTATGGGGGGCGAGAGGAGCCGGATGAGCGACAGTCCAGGTGGGAGGGTTGAGGGTGGCGTCCTCTCGCAAAGTAACAGTGATGAAAGCAGTGATAGATGGTCGATTGAAGGCGCTGTCAAACTTCAACTCTGCCCGTTGAGTGGTTTGTCGAATGAAACGACTGCTGGCCGACTGAGGGGCAGGAGAGGAGATGCGCTAGGGAGCGACAGGCGGATGAGAGGCAGGGGGATGGCCAAGGTCACAAACAGAAGGAATTGCAGAAAAATTCCTGCTGGAAGAGGGGCTATCACCAGACGAACTACCTCTCGTGCCACCACGCCTAACGGTCATGCGTTGCCTGAGTCGAGGCATGGCGAAGCCGAGAGGCACAGGGTCGAGAGGCTTCTGATTCTGGAGCGTATTGGCAGCAGAGAAAGAGACCGGAACAAGCTGCAGAGGAGTGCTGAAGTTTTGCTGTGGAGCACTTGAAGCACCGGAACATAAATTGTTGTGGGAGAAATGAGCATCTGAATCGAATTCGATGCAACTATAAAGCGAGCAACGCCTGCCCGTAGATGTGCGAGCGCTCGGCTCCGCGTAGTGGGTGGGGTATGCGCCCTCCAACGGCACCATACAAACACTCAGAGCGACTGTGAGTTCTTCCCAGGTCACCATGCAAACGCACAGACAGACGGTGAGCTCGTCAAGCCAGGAACGAGGAGGCATAATGCTCGAGCCAGACGGAACGGAGAGAATGTTATGCCGGCGGTGAGAGTTAATGCCATCTGCAGGCATAGTTAATGCGGAGATAATGGCGCCGTGGAGGCCGATGTGGCTACCACGCGCCGAGAGCGTTGGGAATTGGCCGGAGCCAATAATCTCTGTTTGCCTATTGTTCATCCGCATCCGGAGGTCTCCTAAACCATGTTGAGTTATAGTTGTTTTCTGTTTAACTTCGTTGTTCTGATGTTTTGACCTCTTTTTAGGATGTAATTTCAAACATTTTTTCTCTTCATGGCCTTCTCTTGAAAAAATTTTACAAACCAACTTTTCTCCCTCTTTCTTGACATATGCATTCTTTTTTCCCTTACCTTTTGAGGTATTTTCTTTATTTTTCCACTTAAAAGGTTTCTTCCTACCCTGATCAGTAATATTTTTCCGTCAAGCTTCTAGATGTGTGGCCTGAACACAAACTTCATCTAGGCTTGTAGGGTTAAACATGGGAAGAGTATGTCTTAGGTAGCTATGTAAGCCTCCTATGTACTTGAAAAAACTATCTTGGATATACAAATCTACCCCTAATAAGAGAGCCCTTCTCCTAAATTCTTGGTTTTATTCTTGCACATTTTGTCATTTCAATTGTCTAAAGTTTTCCCAGTTCATTATGGCTTTATGCATATGAGCTAATGGATAAAATTGGTGTTTTATTGCAGTAATGAAATCATTCCATGATGGGATAATCTTACTATGATACTTGATCTCCTCCTTTGTCTTGGCTTCCCACCAAACAAGTGTTACACCTTCCATTCTCAATGAAGCTAGTTGGATTTTGGTATCATCATCATTAAGGTTCCGAATTCCCAAATAGGCCTCCAATTGCCTAATCCAATTATCAAACTTTTCTGCACTGACTTCACCATTAAACATTGACAATTCAAACTTAACATCAAGTTTTAGAAAAGGAATTTTACCAGTGTTCTTCGAATTTTTTGGTTGATGTACTAAAGATGAAGTAGAGGATGATGATGATGATGATGAGGATGATGATGGCGAATTTCCACTGTCTCCATTTCCTCCATTTCCCTTCTTTTATTTATCTTCATCATTGTGACCTCCTGATGATCCCTGTCCTTCCTTGTGAAGCTTGGATCCTTCTCCTTCTAGTCTCTCATTCCTTTCCTGGTAAAGGAATCTCACCCTTTAAGTAATGTCAAGGATTGCTTTCCTGAAAACCCTTTCTTCTTCTTTGGGATCTACTTCTTCATGGATTTCTCCTTCTACTAGAGGCATGCCTAATGTTGCCTCTACTTCTTTTGGAGGTGAGCTAGATAGTGGAAAATGTAGAAATCTTGTCCTCCTTTGTTGTGGCTCACTTTGAGATGCTCTTGATTCCACCAATTTTCCTTCTCCTCTCTTATTCTTGAGCCTAGTAAGCATGTGAACACTTGAAAATAGTTGAACAAATATTTTCACATAACAACATCAGAGAATAAACTCTAGCTCTGATACCAACATGATTTGAAACAACTGTATTATTTTATTGTGCTAAGTATCATTTCAGTTATAAAACATGTACAAATTTGTCCCCATTTGTTTGCTTAAGGAATGAGTAATTTAACCATGAAACATAGATGAATTTGTGAGTTTTAAGGATGTAAATAAGCCTGATTAATAGTGAACATCAGTGTATCACAGAGAAATAAAATCACACATAATATTTATAGTGCAGGCATGATGAATCAGTTTACCCCTCCTGGGTTACATCTACTGGTCCAACTCCTAATGGCATGTCCCTCTTTTCTAATATGATCAAAATTGAAAATACATGTGCTTAAACGCCTCCAATGCTTGTTTTCTCTGTACCAATGGCTCCAGAATGCTCAAAATAGTGTAGTTCGATAATTGACCTCCCTAGATATTTTCCCAATCATAGCTACAAAACCTTCACTAATTGTGCAGAACTACAGTTATTCATAGCTATGTTTGGAAAATACCCAAAATTTTAGGGTAGCGCTAAAATTTCGTTGAATTGATAGTCGTAGCAATAAATTTCAGTGTTAGGGGTGGGGGTGGCCACCTACCGACCCCCCTAAACCCCGCGATTATCATAACTCTGCATATAACATTGTTGGAGTGGAACTGCACTGGAGGCGTAGTTCCCTAAACCTATTACAATAACCGTAATATTCAGCATGGCGGTCAAACATCATGCATCTGATATGGTTTTGAAGGCCATCAAGGTCACGGTTATGAAACCGTCGACCACAACCACCGTCGTAAACCACTCCAACTGTTAGCATGTGATAGCTTTGGAGCCACCGGATGTTAAGGTTTTCGTAACCACAGATTTTCAACATTTTTTGTTCAGTGAATGTTATCATGTGATCAATAAAATGGGGCACCGATGGGTTGGTACTGTTAGCAGCCCCCCTCCCCCCCCAACTACAATTTTAACATAAGATAAAATTATGCGGTGAAATATAAGCGTAAGAGAAAATGAATGATGGAGTCGGTGGAGACTTCTGGAGGCGCACCAGGGGTGACAGGGTCGAACCCCCTAGACCCCAACCATAATTTTAATTTGTTGTATAGGGGGCATGTGGCAACCTTCAGGCTGGCAACGTGTCACCCATCCAATGGCCCACAACAAAATTCATATAATCCAAATCATTGACCTAGAACATGACACCTGGAAAAACCTGGTTGGATTGGGAAAACGAAATATTCTCACGAATATTCCACCTTTTGACGCTATACTTGCATGCTGACTGGGCATCCCGATCACTCGTGTCACAAAATTTTAGCTGTATGGAAAAATAATCAGAAAGTGATATCTCCCTCATATTGCATCAGTTTTTCGAAATGTTAGTGGAACTAGATTTAGAACGATGAGATCTACCCAGTCACTTAGGATGGGTACAGTTTCAGGCACTTTCAATTTTGAGTAAGATTCATGATCTCATGATCATTTAGTATTCATCCCAACAAAAATACTGACTTTAGAATTTATAATTTGAGGCTTGAAGCGAAGAAAATACAAATCCATTTTTTCCTTTGCAGTTTCCACCATTAGAAGAGCTAGAACTTCACTTTGCTTCTGAAGAAACTCTGTATTCAATTCCTTTTCCACCTCGCTAAAACCTCCTCTACGCAATGATATCACTTGATCCATCTTTAGACTTAGAGTATCATAAGCCATTTGCAGTCTTTCTACCTTCGTCTACAACAAGCTTATTTTCTTATGCAAGAGAAGAGATTGGGCTTGAGATTCAACCTTTCCCATCTTCCCCTTTTGGATATCAAGGTTGTAATGTACTCCATTGAAACCAACAAATAGTCCAATTATTTGTTAAAATTCCCCTTCTCAGCATTCAACGAGTGCTTCGTTTTATTTATCACTCCAGAATATACCCTCGCTACCAAAATCTTGAACACAAATTCTCTAATTACTGTTAAATCCAGAGTGCACTAGCATTCCTTATATACTTGCAGGCCTACCTCATCTAGCTTGTTACCTCTCACTATTGCATTGAAAAATCCATTAACCTCACAAATTGTATGTCCTCAAATCATAACCATAGAATTAATGTCTCTTCGATTGAAATCTCGCTTCATTAAAACTAGGATCCTCAAGCATGTTGTTTGAACTTCAAAGATGGAAATACTAAATATTTTCCTTCATTTAGATTTAACAACAAGAAAATGGGCCTTCGACCTATCCCTTATTACTTCTAATATCCGATGGGGTGTGCACTTGTACTCATGATCCCAACACTCAACCATGGAGTGGAGACACAAAAGCCCAAAGAATTAATGGATTACAAAACCACTTGGATACTAGGATGATCTCAATTTTTCAATCCAATATTTTCCCCTTTAATGATAATTAGTGTGCTTAGAACTTGTATTATCATACTTGTAAATAAAATTTTCATGGAATAGGTTTAGTAACCAATATTCTATCATCCTAAGTCATCATTCCATGATCTAGAGATACTCCTCTTTCCGCAAGTGAATCCACCATTGTGTTGAGGTGACTTTTGACGTGGAAGAAATTAAAAACCTCGAACGTTGAAATTTTCAAACTTATTATATGAAAACTATGAGAGAAACTATGTGCCTATTTATCTTTTATATTGCACGCCTATTGAATAAATATCATAAATACTAGAAACCATTAGTTGTGTGATGTTTTTTAAAATTACCAATTTGAGCCCCTTCTGTACTGCTAAGGAATTGACCTGATTTTTAGACATACACCCCAATCCACAAGCATATTTGCTATATATTTCTTCATTGGGGTGAAAGTAACGACTAATTCTCCAAACTCCCTGGGGTTACCTTTTCAGGGTCCATTAACAATTAATGAGAAACAACCCTTAATACTTCTCCTATTTTTGAATTCCTTTAAGTCCATCATGAGAATGTATGGTGATTATATAGGTTACTTATGAATGAAGCTACTAGCTTGAGCTGGAAAATTTCCAAGATTGAGCCATATTTATTTTTTAGAAACACATCACTTAGATCCCTTGATCACAACCTCTAGCAGAGATTGACTTAAAGAGTAACTGAATTGCTTTGAAGTCTAGTGTAATTGAATTTAGATGAACATCATTACATATAGATTAATTCTAAGTAAACCAACCTGCTTAGAAAAACCAACTGGTACAACCATCCAACATATCATGGTTATTAAATCAACTTTTCACTTCCATGGGATTTCAAGTTTCCATTTCTCAAACATTTCTTTGCAATTTTATGTAATGGATGTGATATATTTTCCCTAGTCAAAAGAGATTTTTTAGATCTTGAAAGAGAAGGATAAGTGTCAAAATACATGGGGGATGTATTCATCTACCATCTCAGAAAAAAAGTAGGAAGGGACTTGAATATTTCTTTTCTTGAGGTTTTACGTTATCAATTTATTTGCAAAGACCAATTCCCAATAGAAGATATTAATTTTTGGAAATCTATCCCTATTCCAAATTCTTCCCCATGTTTTATCTAAAGGTGAGTGTAGTAATATTCTAATTAAAAATTCAGATCCTACTCACAATGTATATATTCTTTTCACTACCCATCCATATACATCAATCTAATCTTGAATTAGCAATTGGGTTGAAACCTTTTAGTTCGTTGACTACCTTTGACAAATGATTTTGAAAATTTGAGGGGACATTGGGACAATGCCAATCAACTTATTAACCATTGAGATCACATTGAAATATATCATTGATATTGTTGAATCCATTTAGCTCCATATATTTAGCCAATTACATTACTCCTTTATTCTTGCACAATAGTTATGCTAAAGGAATTTGATCCTTACAAAGTCTAATGTGCATTCCATTTCCAACCTTTCAACCGAAATCTTCCATGATAATAGAGGCCACCACTTTACATAATCTCCAAATATTAAAACCTTGGTCTAGCCATGCTTTGTTTTTGGGTCCAATGAGCCTATTCTTATGGAAATATTTGTGCATCAAGGCCAACTTCTATAATTCTCAGGAATATGAAAAAATTAACTAAACTACGTGCACATCGAAATCTATATTCATCAAATCGTGATATTTTATCACTAATCCACCTAAATTTATGGGAAGGAACATGGTATTCCAATTCACTAAATGAAATATATTTTCATTGTTCTTTCCTCCTTTCTAAAGAAACTTCCATAATAGGCCACCAATTTGGTGGATTACTGATCTGGATTTATGCAAGAATGCAACAAAATACAGAAATACCCATAAAAATAGAGATGCAGTTGAAATAAGGCTTCATTTCATTAATATCAAATAACAAAAATATGCTTAGAAACATAATGGAAATAAAATATCTAGGGTGCTGGTAGCGAATCTCTGAGAAGAGATGTGGCAGCTAAATACCTCTGAAATATGTTACAATGAGGCTCAAGGGCCTATTTATTATGGAGAAACAATGGAGGACTCTAAATTTCATAAAACCTAACCCTAGGAGATGAAGCGCCAAAACTATGGGCCGGATTTGGGTAAATTTGTGTTTCAACTTCCCGGGGACGTAACTTCGCCATACTATCTCTGTTTGACCCACATGATACATCATTAGAAAGATCTATCCAAGGAATAAAAATGTCACCATGAATATTTATCTCGGAACGGAATTATATTCGCTTGAAAAATGATGCCCAAAAAATGTCGTTTAGGGCCACAAAACGACTCTAGAAGTTCAGGACCCGAAAATCTACTAAAAATAGTAAGTTGTGTCGAAATTGAAAAACTGAAAGAGACAATGGTGGGGCCCCAAGTGGAATAGGTGATTGACCACCAATATCCACCTGGATCATTCCTCCCGCCTTACGAAGCAATGGTCCCCATTGTGTTAAGTTCCTCCATGAGATGAGGAAACTTCTGTTGAAATTGGTTACTGGTGAACCACTTTCCTTGCTGCAAGAGTTGGACAGATTTGACAACCTGATACAGTTGGATCTTTTTTTGGCGAGTGTTATTTATTTGCATGTCCATGCTAGAATATGTGGTGGCCTGTTCCATGCAGTTTGGGTTTAACTCTATTGGTGTGAGTTGTTCTTCAATGTCAGAGGTGTCTAGTAGAGGTGGGAAGTAAGGATGAGGTGGTCCACATTGAATACTTGGTGCAAACTAAGGAATGGTGGAACACTAAGCTTGAAGGGATTGTTCCCTACAGCCTTGGTGATGGTGTACGGCCCGTATCGGAGCAAGCGAGGCTTGCGATGGTTTCTAGTGAGGCACTCCTTTTGCAAATGTAGCCACACTTTGTCGCCCACCTGGAAGTTGTGTGGCACCTGATGTTGATCATGGCGTTTCTTTTACTTAGCATTGGATCTGTACAATATGTCATGAACCTATTGGCATATGTGCCGAATGTGCTCGATGAAGCTATTTGCTTTGTCAATTTTAGACTGGACATGAGCCAAATCGGCCTGAGTAGCCGCAAATGGCATGGCTATGTCAATGGGACATAGTGGCTAGAATCCCAAGCCGACCTGAAAGGGGCTATGGCCGATTGAGTTGTGGAGAGACTAGTTATAACTATGTTGTACATAGGGGAGGCTCTCGTCCCATGTGTCTGGATGCTTTGAATTATACATGTGCAGAATGTGTACAACCATTTTGTTGATGACCTCTGTCTGGCCATCTATTTTGGGATGGAAAGTTGTCAACTTGGTGAGCTTGGTGTCCAGCATTGACTAGAAGCTGGACCAAAATGTGCTGAGGAACCTGCTATCCTGATCTGAAATGATAGACTTTGGGATCCCAAAGTGCACCCACACTCGTTCAAAGAAGAATTTAGCAGTGGCTTCTGCTGTGATATTCTTCTTGCAGGCCGCCATAATGGCCATCTTTGAGAATCTATTGATGACCATGAAAACGCAGTCATTTCCATGCTTAGTAGAAGGTAGGCCTGACATGCAATGCATGGAGATGGATTCCAAGGTCAACTAGGCGTATGTAACAAAGTATATAGGCCTTGCTTCTTGATGGTCAGTTTGGAAATGGCACAAGCAGTGCAGGATCTTATGTGCTTTCTGACATCCCTTCAAAGGTTTAGCTAATAGAAATACTTCTGTAGTACTGCTATTGTTTTCTCGACCCCGAAATGCCCAGCGACTCGACCGTAGTGTGCTTCCCATATCATCTTGGCATGCTCGCTTGAAGGAACACAAAGGTGTCCCAGGTGACATAAAAGTGCATCTTGGAGGTGAAAATTTGGAACGTGTGTTCTCATGCTCACAAGAGTTGAGAATGAGGGTGAGCACCACGATCAGTGGTCAGCTGAGGTAGTCTGTAATATTATTGGTGGTACCCTTCTTGTACTTGATGGTTAAATGAAACTGTTGCAGATATGTGGACCACTTTTGATGGCGATCATTCTGCAACTTCCCTTGTGTCTGTATGAACTGTAGGGGCCGGTGGTCTGTGTGGATGATTGTTTCCTTCCCCAAAATGCAATGCTTCCATTGTGGACAAGCTTGCACAATGGAATACATTTGTTTGTCATAATTGGGATACTTGCGAACTGTGTCAGAAAATGTCTCACTGTGATATGCCACGGGATGTCCATGTTGAGTAAAAATTGCCCCAATGGCATAGTCAAGGCATCTGTCTCGATCTAAAATGGTTGTTGCAAGTCTGGTAACGTGAGCACTAGGGAAAAAACAGAGGCAATTTTGAATTTCTGTGAATGCCTTCTGTTGAAATTCTGACCAAAAGAATTTTTCTCTCACTTCTCCCTTGGTGACTTGACTCAAGGGCCAAGTGATATGAGAGAATCCCAACACAAACCTATGGTAGAAATTAGCAAGATCCAAAAAGCTGCAAAGCTCTGTTATAGTGGTTCAGGCTGGCCAATCCAGAATGACTTGGATCTTGGTTGGATCCACATGCACCCCCCTTTCATCAATAATGTATCCCAGATATTGAACCTAGGTCACGCTAAAAGTGCACTTCTCCAAATTGGCATAAATTGTGTCTCCACAGTGTTTGGAGGACTTGACGGATGTGGTGGAGGTGCTCTTCCCAAGTCTGGCTGAAGATCAGAATGTCATCTAAGTACATCACTACAAATGAGTTAGTGAATGGCCGCAAGATGTCGTCCATCAACCTCATGAAGGTTGCGGGAGCATTCATCAACCTGAAAGGCATGACCAGCCATTCGGAAAGGCCTTCCTTGGCTTTGAAAGTAGTCTTCCACGCATCGGAGGGTTCGATTGGTACCTGGTGATACCCAGACTTAAAGTCGATCTTGCTAAAATATTTAGCCCCTTTGAGTTGGTCCAGAAGGTCATCAATACATGGGATCAGGTACCTATTCTAGACAGTGATCTTGTTCAGTGCCCGATATTCAATACAGAGTCTCCACGTCCCATCCTTCTTCTGTACCAACATGATCGGGCTCCCAAAGGGTGATGAACTTGGTCAGATGTGACCTTTCTGTAGTAGCTCCTAAGTATGCCTCTTGATTTCATCATTATCCATAACAGAGTGCCGATAGATTGGTCCATTGGGTAGTGGTGTACCTAGGGTCAGATCAATTAGGTGCTTGACCTGACAGTGCAGAGGAACCCTTGTGGGTGAGGTGAAGATGTCTGCGTAATCCTCCAAAACCTTGTACATTTTTTGTTTTCGTGTAGATTAGCCCTGTCTAGAGGTCGTGGCCACAGTCATCTTCTTGCCCTGGTGGCGGATCATCAGGAAAACTAATTTCCCATATTTGGGAAATGAGCTTACTGCATTGTTTTGCAGTAACCAAAGAGATAGCGGTATGATTTCGTACCTCTGGTATCTTGTACAAATTTTTTCCCAAAGTAACAGTAATAGTGTGAGGCCAAGACTCATACACAACATGACATTTCGACAGTTATGGTTTTCCTAATAATACATCAGAAACATCAATAGGAGCAATGTCACATAATACCTCATCCGTGAAGGGGTTGATGCTATATGGATGGCGGCATTGCTGGCTTACGCAGAGATCTTGCCCTTGGTGAAGCCACCCAATGGTGTATGGATGTGGGTGAGTTATGGTCGGCAAGCCTAACCACTGCATAAAATCTGTAGAAATGAGGTTCTTTTGGCTCCCATTATCGACAATGAACTGTACCAGGGAGCCCTTTACCCACATATGGGAGTGGAAGAGATGTTCCTCCTCCTCTGGATCTTCCGGTTCCTCCTTATGGATCTTCGTAGTGGCAACAGTGGCATTGGGATTTGCATCAATAATCTATTTCCCTTTGTCATTCCGCTTGTCAGGTTCTGATTCAGAGCGGGATCATGCATCTAACTCAGAAGCCCTCATCTCGGCCACCAGCGACTGCTTGGCCCGAAACTCACTTGTGTTGTGAGTGGAGCTCTTATGGAAATCACACCACTTCCCCATGTCCTTCTTTGGCTTTGCAGTGTTGTTCTTTGCTTGTGGCTTTGACAAGTTGTCTTGAGCCTCCATGCCTTGGCTCTATCCTTTTTTCTGCGGTTTCGGAGCACCTTTCCCTTTCTTTTGATTCGTAGATTCAAAGTCTCGTTTCTTCTGTTTGAATTTCTGCTCAATCTTGGTAGCATACTAGTATGCCGTACCAAGCGAGGAGATGTCGAGGAACTAAATTTCCTCCTGAATGTATCTATGTAGACAATTGCAATTCTTTATCACCAGATGTTTCTCTGAATCTTTGATACCCAACTTTCTGTGTAGGGTATGGAACAAATTCGTCAGCTAATGCACATCTTGTTCCCTTTGTTGTTGCAGCGTGGTCCATTATATGTACTTGGCCTCATAGCTCCACAAAGGATATTATTTTTCCTTGATGACATCTCAAAAAGAATTCTAAGTGGGTACAACCAAGAACAAAGAGGGTTTTATATCATCCTTTTTCTCACAGTCGGTTTCCCACTAGTCCTTGACATGGGGGGTAGCTTTAAGGAGTGCAAAAATAATATTCTCCCAGTTGGAAAAATCATGAACCGAGAAATATCCTTTTAATATATTCAACCATCTATCTATGGCATATGTATCTATTTGACCCTCAAATATGGGTATGTCAAAATTTACTTGTACCTTAAAGGGAGTCGCACCTCCAGAGTGGCTGCTAGATGCGGATGCGATGTCGGTGGGCGTCCGCTGAAGGATCTGGGTAAGGTTATCCATCATTGTGTTCCTTTGTTTTTCGAGGGCCTCCTCGAGCAATATTTTGATAGGATATCCTACTCCCTCATCTTTCTTTTCATCCCCCATGGGCATCCGTCGGGGTTTGCGAGGCTGATCTTGCAAAGGTTCCACCAGATCGAGCCCTAACTCCTTATACCTCATCCTCTTTGGGGACATGCAAAGAAGGATCGAGAAAAAGAAGACCTCTCTGATACCATTGATCTATATTTATGCAGGAACGCAACAGAATACAGAAATACCCATAAACATGGAGATGCAGTGGAAAGAAGGCTTCATTTCATTAATATCAAATAACAGAAATATGCTTACAAACATAATGGAAATAAAGTAGCTAGGGTGCTGGTAGCGAAAATCTGAGAAGAGATGTCGTGGCTACAGACCTCTGAACTGTGTTACAATGAGGCTTGAGGGCCTATTTATTATGGAGAAACGATGGAGAACTCTAAACATCGAAAAACCTAACCCTAGGAGATGAAGCGCCAAAACTATGGGCCCTGTTTGGGTAAATTGATGTTCAACTTCAATGGGATGTAATTTCGGCATACTATATCTGTTTTATCCACATGATACCTCATTAGAAATATCTATCCGAGGACTAAAAATGTTTCCACGGATATTGATTCCGAAATGGAATCATATTCGCTAGAAAAATGATGCCCAAAAAACGTCGTTTAGGGCCTCAAAATGGCTCCGAAATTTCAGGAATCGAAAAACTGCTAAAAATAGTAAGTTGTGCCGAAACTGAAAAACTGAAAGAGACAATGGTGGTGCCCCAAGTGGAATAGGTGGGTGACCACCAATATCCACCTCGATCAATTACTCCATTGGGGACAAGTAAACTTGAACCCATAAAAACTTAAAGACATGACAACACTGATTTTATTAAGACACTCTTTCCTGCCACATTTAACCATTGTTTCCCCCAAATATTGTATTCCCTTTTTTATTTTCTCCATGATTGTCCTCCATTCATCTGCATTAGATGCTCCTACTAATATTAGGATTCCTAAATTTGAATAATTCCACTTTGCGACGATTGAGAACTCCAATATCCTTCGGATATAAGCAAGGAGGGTGGAATGTGAATTTTCTCACTCCTACCAAGAATTATTCTTAGCAAAAATTCATTATTGTTAAGTGATGGCTTTGAATACTACAACAAGAATGTTGTAAATCCCAAGGGGTCTCGACTTTAATTGTCAACCAAAGGTTCATACATACTTAATAGGGGTTAGCACTATGTGTGTAGCATGTAACGTGTTCTTATTTTTTTTTTGTCTTATGAAAACAAAAGTAAATGAAAGAAATTTTGTAACACGGAGAGCATTATGCTGCATATGCTACACGAAATACTAAAAATAATAGGAAAGAGGCACTAACGAGAAAATATATTATAGTTGTAAGTAAAGGAGTAAAAAATATCATCATGCAAAAATAAAAGAAAACATAATCTACTATGCATTGGAGACATAATTGCAACTAAAATAAAGCATGGAAACATCACACCGTAATTTACAGAGAAAAAGGAAGTTCTGCTACAGTAACTACGTCAAATATTATATAAGTTTTATAGGTCTAGAAATTACATTATTAAGGTATTGATGACATTATATTATGAAAATTAATACTAACCATGATTCAATTACAAATATAAATTAGCTTTTCATGCAAAAAAGGAGATGCTAAAAGTGTCAATTTGTTTTCTATAGGAGATACTTGAGTGAGCAGAAGAACATGTTTTAGATGTTATTTTAAGGAAGGATAATTTTAAGAGAAAATAAAGGATGGTAAAGAGGTATTTTCCATGTCCTTATGTCTATGAGGGATAAATTTGTTCACCAAAAGAGTGATTCTATAGTTTTTTGTAGCTTTATAAAATAGGAATTTATGCAAAACTGAATGAAAAATGTATGACAACAAGTCAAAAAATAGTAATATAGACAAGATTAATGCAATGGAATGAATTCTAGATTCATAAATTAAATATTTCTTAATTATTAATATAATATGCAAAATAACTTGTAAAGTACTAACTCATTAACTTGCAGGAAACAATATTAAAAAGTGATATTACAAAATGAATAGTTGAAATAATGCATGTATAATAAAACTAAAAAGAGGGATCTTGGACACCTAGGGTGTGTCGTAAACCAAGGAGTCTCATATCACTGAAGAGGTAGCAATCTAAGAACCCAATTTTTTTTTCATTTATTAGAATATGTGCCCATACTTAGGAGACTACAAGATTGGAATGCTATAAAATATCCTTCACTTGAATTTTGTTTATGTCTAACTTCAAAACTAAACTCCTAATGGGCTTACTCAAGCCTTATTTATAAAAATATGTTTGAGGAGTAACCTCCATGAACGAGGTGTTGTTTTCCCTTGAAAATACTTGTATAATACATATATAATGGTGTTGTTTTCCCTTAAACACCTAATGGGCTTACTCAAGTTTTATTATAAAAAAATGTTTGAGGAGTAGCCTCCAGGAACATGGCATTGTTTTCCCTCAAAAATCCATATATAATAGGATCATATTCCCTCTAACCTCACAACTACAGGGAGGAGTAACAATTGTCGTAATCCAACTTAGTTTAGTCATCCTAAAATAGGGGAAGGTTCTCATACATTTCTCTTGGATGGATTCCTTGTGATCTACACCAAATATCCTCGTTATCCTTCAAAATAAATACATTATGAACATGAAGTATGATAATAATCTCTAGTGTTCCTAAGAACTTATTAAAGCCAAGAAATATGCTATTAATCATAGAAGGAGAGGTTAAATGTGTATGAAAGGTTATATTGGCCTTAAATTGTACCTACTTGGCAGGCCCATCATACTCCCCTATTGATCATCCTCTAAGCAACCTAAACATCTTCCTTCTTCCATTGTTCTTCATATATTTTTGTAATGGTTTGTCTGACATCCCGTATGGTGCTAGATGAAGTTTCCCATACTAGATGAAAGAATACATTTTCTTCCATTTCTCTCCATCCCCTTGTTTCTTCCTCGTATCTTTGATATTATTGTAGGAATAAAAATGAGGGAGGGCTAAATTTATTCCAATTGATTAGAATACATGTCTCTGGATGATTATTTTATACAAGGGATATTTGGCAAATATAGTCCTAAGCCTATTAGGTGAATTGTATATCATGATCCTCATACTATGTGTCAATTTGTGCCATATCCTTTTATAAGAATGTAAGCTTCCCTCACCTAATAGCCTAAAGGTATCCTCAAAGTAGAGGATTTCCTCTTCTTGACATTGTATGCAAATTGTTTCCAAATTAAGATATCTTGATATTAGTTCATTGTTTGCGATGGGGAGATGTTGGGATGGATACTCCAGCCTAACCCATATTGGTTCCTCCATTTCCTTGGATAATTATCTAGTTACCTTCTCTATCATGATATATTCATGCATTGGTCATGACGTTAATGCCATAAATTTTTCATCACCCAAATAAAACAATTTCACACCATAAGTTGATGTCATGAAGCACCAACGATTGTGCATGTAGAATTATGAAATATTGGCCTTGTCCTCAATGTTGATCTAGAGGAAAAATCCAATAAATTATATAATATTTTGAAGAGGGAGAAAACTATTTTGTGCTATAAATCTGAATTGGAATTGACACAATTAATAATTTAAAAACAAGGAATAGGTATTTGAGGGGAGTCTGTAATTCAGAGCTTCCATGGACAAGTGTGTTATAATGCATAGGTCTATTTCAAGAGTGGGAATTTGTTCTTCTTTCACTTGTAGTAGTATTTAGTGTTAGAAAATAAAAAAGGAAGAAATATTTTATTTTTCTTGATTATTTACTTGTGATGTTCATTAATTCTTATTTTATTCTCTTTGTCTTCTTTCTTCTTAGTTCATCAAGAAATTATTAAAGAAAAAGCACATAGATCAAGGACACCATATCTTGGCCAACACCCAGGTCAAAACCATGATCTATTGGAAAACTGAGTAAGTAATTATTCCTTAAACAATACTATTGAGACTCTAGACCTTCACTCACACTTCCTCCACACAAATTCATCCTTCCTTTTGATCCTCCTTTTTGACCTAGAAACTATAGCATAAACACCAACACTATGGAGCACTTCCTTCAACGTTATTTCTTGAACATTGATCTTGGATAAAGTTCTTTGATCTTGCTTCCAGGCATTTTATTTTAACCTAATACAAATTCTAAAGGCACCAAAACCTAGAAAAATCAGTTTCGACGTATTCCTCTCTTGGTAGTAGCAACATGCAACAATTGGAAGAAACTGCCAACAAAAAATAATGAGGGACTTTGATATTGCAGTATAGGGAATGTGGGGGAGAGAGAGAGATGCCCAAATTTTGGTTTTTCATCAATCCTTCAGCTTATCCATTCTTGCACTTCTTTTGACCCCTTCCTTGACTTCACACTTTTTCCTTTATGCAATAGTAGATATCGTATTTCTCTGTGAGTGAGTAAGTCCTGCAAATTATAAAGGCCTTCCTTATGAATATTTTGGTAATGGGAAAGGTCTGTTATGTGACTGTAAGGGTGGTAAGAGTGATACTGAATTGCCTCACACTGAGCGAAAGGGTTGTCAGAGTGGTTGAAAAGAATCAATTATTCAAGAGGAAACAAAAAACCATCCAGAGATATTTTATAAGAAGAAACATGTACTCAATTTCACACCAAAATCAATCATAAGAGCAAACATAACAAAATATAAAACATAAGTGAAGAATGGGGATATATAAAATGTATAATTTCCAAAATCAATCCTAATAGAAAGCATAATATACATGTAGAATGCAAGGTTAGTATAAACTCTATTTCACATCTTTTATTTTAACATTTTTAGTTCTATTCAATATTAGATTATTTATCTTGAATATATTTCCTATAGCAAGAACACATTTCTTTTAGTAGCATTTATTGACTTTCAATCAATATATATTTCATTCACATTATTTGTTAAATATAGAAGATACAATTTATGTAGTAATACTTCATCTTGGCAAATTTGTTTAGTTGATTGTAATAATATTATAGTTATTTTTGAAATACTCTATTTCTCACAACATCACCTGAAACACTTATTTGAATAGTTTATAGTATTTTACCATCTGTTAAGTAACAGACTACTTTTGTTTTAGTATAATCAATAATCTGGAGGCTGCAATACTTACCTTGTAAGCTACTACTCGATTACCAATTCCAAAATACGAGTGTGTTATCACCCCACCTCAATAATTATTCCTTTTCATTTCATTGATACAAAAGAACCATTAATCCCATGTAAGGATACAAATTTAACTTTATATTGTTCACAACTCAAACAGAAATAAATAATCTTCATATTGTTCACAATTGAAACCAGAACAAGTATGGTAGGAAGAGGAAGTAATTTCTATAACCGTCCTGTTAAAACCACTTAAAATGCTAGTTCTCAGTGATGGGCATAATCCTATGGGTGTTGTATAATCTTGCTGAGTTGGTAAATTCTTGCATACCATATCTTCATACCAACCACCATTAGCATATCTGCTGAAATGCCGTGCAGGTAATCGTGCGGGTACATCGATGTTTTCAAACTGACCACCATTACCATTTCCAATTACAAGCAGTGTAAATAATGCTAGATTTGTGATGACAAGTGACGAATGTCTAATTTTGGTTCGAGGCACACGTTGCCTATGAAGCCCCTGTCCCTCCTCTGCGAGTGGTTGTTGTGTTCGGGTTGTCAGGGGAGGTCCAATTTCCAAATCAATAAACTTAGGATTCTTGTCTCTCAATTCCTTCAATGCTTCCTCCTTAGAAGCCAGAGCCTCATCATTGTCTTTTGGGTTATAGAAATTGAAACACCTGTTGCATCTTGGATAGAATTTGCCTTGTGGGTGGAGTGGCAGTGGCTGTTGATTACACATACAATAATGAGGTTGAATGTCTGAAAATGTCTTTCCGAAAACATAACACATTCTATTTCTACACCTACACTTCACCATATTGCATTCGTACACCTGGATTAAATCCACCTGGAAAATGTTACATTTTCTTATCCCAGCTTTCGTCGTCCTCTCTTCAACTACCCTGCAAGAATTAGACCCACATTTTTTGTCAAACTCTTCACAACTCCTTCTCTTGCATTGCAAGCATTTAAACATTTCACGTTTGGACAATCCAGGACTTGTACACACAATAATGCGAGTGAAAGTCTGAAAATTTCTTTCCGCAAATGTAACACAATATGTTTCCGCACCTACACTTCACCATATTGCATCCATACTTCTTCATTAAATCCACCTGGCAAGTGTTACATTTTCTTATCACAGCTTCCCTCTCTTCAACTGCCCTCTCAGGAGCAGTCCCACATTTTTTGTCAAAATTTTCATAGCTTAATGGTAAGTGACTCTGTCTCTTGCATTTGATATAGGAAGCATTTAAAAATTTCATGTTTGGACAATCCAGGACCTGTACACACTTTTCTATTTCATATGGAATGTTACAAAATGGGCAATAAACCAAATTTTCAATTTGGGCTTCAACAATAGTATCTTGGGCCAGACGATATTCATATTCTCCAATAACATCATTTGGGATAACTTTCCAAATCTCTGGCAAAGAAATTGACTCCTTGCAGTCATAAATATCCATGCAATAAAGAAAGCCATGTGCATGTGTTCTCACACTTCCATAAATGATTTCGTCGACTTGCCTCCTTATACATTTAAAAAAAATGGATGCCCATCTCTACACTGTTCCATATTTTCAGATTGATAAGACCAATAGCAACAAGCACATTTGATAGCTGTTGCCTCAACCACTTCTATCTCTTCTTCTAAATTCTCTCCACAACCATTCTCTTTATTGGAATTACTGATCTCTCTCCTGTAAGATGATCTTTCTGCTTCGCTGCTCCTCGTTTGATGGTCAATTGCTTCTTTAATTATGGCATTAATATCCTCTCTCTCAAAAATATGGAGCTCATGTATTCTGAAGATGATATATTTTCTTCTCTGTTCCTCCTTTCATGGTCACTTGCTTCTTTAATTATGGCCTTACCGTTCTTGTCATTTTCCTTTTGGGAATTAGGAATTTGTCTCGCCAAGGAAGATATTTTAGCTTATTTGCTCCTCCTTTGTGTTGAAATGTTAATTTAAACTGCAGCCCTATACAGAGCTGCTTTCCAAAATTGGTTCATCAATTTCTTTACTTTGGCAGCTTTCCATTTTGGTGAATAGTCAGATTCAAACAGAGCTTTCATTTTCTTAGCACCGGTCTTGCATATTGAAAACAGTCCTCTGCACAATTGAAAATAGAGTATCAGAGTTTATACAATGAAAACAGAGTTTTATTTTTGTATACGCGGGAAGATTTTATTTTGTTTTGTTTGAGGCCACGCAGATCGATGGTCCCCGTAGCCCACAAAGACCAGTGGTCCCCATCCGCCATGTCAGCAATGCACGTGGATGTATGCGATCTGATCACATTTTATTTGGGTCAGTTCACGGAGTTGAAATCCAGACCTGATATGGTTTTATACACCCTATTGTATAATCCATTGCACATTCAAAAGTTTCCATACCCAAACTCCGATTTCGAACCCGAACTTTTATTAAGGCACATTTTATAATATTTCGGGTTTTATTTTGGAGAGGTGATGTCATGCGGTTTTGTAATGCGAATTTCACATTGCAATATGGTTTAATCATTTGTGAAGTCTGGGTGTTTGTGAAGAAGTTGTATTATGGTTTTGGTTATGTTTTTAAAGTTCTATGTTGTAATGCTTTTAACACATCGTGCGACTTAACCTTTGTATTAGTCCATATATATACATATGTTTAACATATGTTATATGCGCATATTGTAATATGAATGCAAATGTAATGTGGGCCCCTACATTTTATTCATAGGTTTATTTTTATATAGTTTTGTTTTATTAAAAGTGCTGCGTCATTCATAAAGTGTGAAAAAGCCCGAGAGGCATATAATGAAAAGTGTATTGTAATATACACATAATAGAGTATTGTTTAAACACATTAGTCTAAAACAGAGTGTGCCTGAAGGCAGTTTTTTTTGTGAGAAAAATAGAGAGTGTATTTTCTCTGTAGGTGAGATAGAGAGTGTTGTTGGCACTGTGTTTTGTAACAGTCCACATTTTGTAATCCCTATGATAGAGGAAAGTTTTATTGTAATAGTGTTTTTTTACAGTTAATGAAAGTGTTAACAGTTTGCAAACTCTGTCTCCTGTGAAGAAATTTTTTTATTTTCTCTATGTTAAAGGAGAGTATCATTATCTCTGTATATTGTTTTGGAATTCTTAGAAATTCCAACATGGTATCAGAGCTAGTCCAGGCTCTTTGAAGGTGTCAAAGGAGCTAAAGGAAGGATTTCTTTGTTGCAGCCGCTTCTCCAGCAGAGTGAAGGCTTAGTAAAAAAAAACCCATGGTATTATCAAGACAAAAAAAAAAAATTGTGTTACTGTTGAAGACAATCAGTTTGTTTTAAAAACATAGTCAAGTATTTGAAGCATAGTCAGAGTGCAACTGTGGCTGGAGCCAACACTAGCATGAGTATTGGTAATGCTCAACTCCCACAATTCAATAGGAAAAACTATGATTATTGGGAAATAACTATGAGAGCCATGTTTGCCTCTCAAGACTAATGGGAAGTTGTTGAGGATGGTTTTGAAGAGCCAGTTGATGAAAATAGGTTAAATTCCTTAACACAGGCAGAGAAGGACTTGTTGAAGAGAAAAAAGAAGAAGGACTCTAAAGCCCTCCTCTATTTGTATCAAGCAGTACATGAGAGTGTGTTTCCAAAGATAGCAGTAGCTAGGAGATCCAAACAAGCATGGGAAACTCTCAAGACAACCTATCAAGGCATGGAGAAAGTGAAGAAAACAAAACTACAATTGCTGAGGAGAGATTTTGGGACACTCTGCATGAAGGATTCTAATAATATAGAATCATTCTTCACACATGTGATTGGAATGGTCACACAGATAAGGTCTCAGGGAGAGACTCTTGAAGAAAGAAGGATTGTGGAGAAAATTTTGAGGAGCTTACCCTCAAGGTTTGATGTAATAGTCACCACCATAGAAGAGACAAAGGATCTCTCAAACTTTTTAGTTGATGAGATTCATGCATCATTGATGACACATGAAAAGAGATTGGGTAGAAATTAAAACTCATATTTGGAGCATGCCTTCAAGACCCAGATGTCCTTTGGAAGAGGAAGAGGTCAAGGCATAGGAAACAAGAGAGGAAGAGGCAGAAGCCAAAACATAGGTGGAAGAAACAGTCTAGCAAATGCTCAAGGAAGGGGCAGCAATCAAAGTCAAAACTAAGGTCAAAGCAACAACCAACAAAGTGGTAAACAACCTGTTCATGGACAAAGGTATGATAAATCAAATGTCCAGTGTCATTATTGTAAAAAATATGGGCGTTATGAAAATGGATGTAGGAAGAAGAAAAATGATATGAGTAATAGAATGAGTGAAAATTTCACTAGAGAAAATATCAGCTAAGATAAATTGTTTTTAGCTTGTAATATGGCTGAGGAAAAGAGTGAAGATTTATGGTTTCTAGACTTCGGTTGTAGTAACCATATGACAGGAAACATAGCCATTTTTTTTATGTTACATGAGAATGTGAAGTCACAAGTCACATTAGGGACAGATAGTAAAATTTCTGTTATGGGAAAAGGAGATGTAAATGTCTTAATAAGGAAAGGAGAAAATAAATCCATAGTAGATGTTTATTATGTTCTTGGAATTAAATGTAACCTCTTAAGTATTGGAAAACTTGTTCAAAAGGTGTACAATGTTTTCTTTGAAGATGATGTATGCACCATCATGGATAAACCACCAAGCAAAAAATGTATTGCTGAAGTAAAGATGACAAGGAATAGAATGTTCCCTCTCAGGATGAGGGTAGATTTGAAGAATGGAGAAGAAATGATAGCAGTGACAGAAGAGGCCTTCCAAAGAGAAACAAAAGATGAGAATTGGTTATCGCACTTGACATTTGGACATCTCAACTTTGGAGGTCTTAAATTGTTGCACAGAAAAGGAATGGTAAGAGGATTACCATTGATTGAGAAACTGGACAGCCTTTGTGAAGGTTGTATTTTGGGTAAACAACACAGAGAAAGTTTTCCATCCGAGAAAAGCGTAAGGGCAAAGGCACCCTTAGAAATTGTCCACTCAGATTTATGTGGACCAATGAAAACTCCATCACTTGCTAGCAACAACTATATGCTAACTTTTATTGATGATTTTACTAGAAAAACTTGGGTTTATTTTTTGAAAAACAAAAGTGAAGTGTTTGAAAAAATCTGAAATTTCAAAGCACTTGTGGAGAACCAAAGTCGGCTGCATATCAAAGTCCTAAGAACTAATAGAGGAGGTGAATATATCTCTAAATAATTTCTATATTTTTGCTGAGAAAATTGGATTCATAAGTAGTTTACAACAAGGTACAGTGTGCAGCAAAATGAAGTTGCCGAAAGGAAAAATAGGACAATCATGGATATGGTAAGGAGTATGCTAAAGGAAATTTTTTTTCCAAATGATTATTGGGCTGAAGCTGTACATTGTGCAATGTACATTTTAAATAGATTCCTGACAAAAGCAGTTGTGAACAAAGTTCCGGAAGAGGCATGGAGTGGCACGAAGCAAGGAGTCACCCACATGAAATTTTTTGGTTATGTGGCTTATGCACACATTCCAGATCAGCTAAGGAAGAAGTTAGATACCAAGGGGGAGAAATGTATTTTTATTGGATATAGTGAGGAATCCAAAGCTTACAGGTTGTATAACCCATCCACCAAGAAGTTTATTGTGAGGAGAGATGTTCAGTTTATTGAAGAGGAAGCTTGGGATGGAAGCATTGAGAAAACAATGAATGTTAAAAAATGTTTGTCTCGTGATGAAAAAGATGAAGAGATGGCTGAAATACATCCCTCCATAACAACACCAAAACAAGAACAACAAGAGACACCCTTGAGGAGAAATTAAAGTGCTTCTCCAAGCACACCACAAGGAGGAGATTTGAGTGCTACTTCAAGCACTCATACACCAAATGAAAGAGGAACAAAGTTTAGAAATTTAAATGAAATTTATGAGCAGGAGGCAGCAAATGAAGGTATGAACTCTTTGTTTGATTTATATTTTCATGTTGATGGTCCTATTCATTTTGAAGAAGGTAGTAAAGATAGGAAATGGATAGAAGCTATGGATGAAGAGATTAATGCCATAGAAAGAAACAAGACATGGGATCTAGTTGAACTCCCAAAAGGTAAGGAAGTTATTGGAGTTAAATGGGTCTACAAGACCAAAAGTAATGCTGAAGGTAAGATTGAAAGACACAAGGCCAGACTTGTTGTCAAAGGGTATAAGCAGTAGCATGGGAGAGACTATGAGGAAACTTTCGCATCGATTGCAAGAATGGAAACCGTGAGAAAAGTGCTATCCATAGCAGCACAAAACAAGTGGAAATTTTACCAAATGGACGTGAAGTCAACATTCCTAAATGGAGTGTTAATGGAAGAGGTTTATATTGAATAAACTCTAGGCTATGAAAAGAAAGGCGAGGAGCACAAAGTGTGCAGATTGAAGAAAGCTCTTTATGAGCTAAAGCAAGCACCAAGAGCATGGTACAGTAGAATACATTCCTATCTACTAGAAAATGGATTTGAAAAATGTGAGGGAGAACCCACCCTATACATTAAAGAAAAAGATGGAAAAATGCTAATTGTTGTGTTATATGTTTATGATGTGATTTTTATAGGTAATGATGATTACCTTGTTGAAAATTTTAAAAAGGTCATGAAAGAAGAATTTGAAATGACTGATTTGGGTTTGCTAAAGTACTTCTTAGGAATAGAAGTAGAGCAAAATGAAAATGGGATTTTTATCTCACAAAAAAATATGTTAATGAGGTTTTGGAAAGATTTAACATGCAGGATTTTAAAACAACAATAACACCCATAGTAATGGGATTAAAACTTAGAAAAGAGGACAACAGTAAGGATTTTGATCCTAGTTTGTACAAGAGCATAGTTGAAAGCCTCATGTATTTGACGGCAACTAGGCCGAATATTATGCATGCTGTTAGTTTGATTTATAGATTCATGGAGAGGCCAAAAGAAGCACATTGGCAAGCAGCAAAGAGAATTATGAGGTATTTTAAAGGAACTAAAAGGTTTGGTATTTTATATAGTGCTTCAGAAAATTCAGAGTTAATTGGATACACTGATAGTGATTGGGCTGGATGTGTAGATGATCGGAAAAGCACATCCGGTTAATGTTTGTCACATGGGTTTAGGAGCCATTTCATGGGCTTCTAAAATGTAGCCTATTGTAGCATTATCTACAACAGAGGCAGAATATGTGGTAGCTACAATAGCAGCATGTCAAGCAGTTTGGATGAGGAGAATGTTGAGGAGTTTATGTCAAGAACAGGTAAACGGTACAGTAATTTTTTTTTACAATAGCTCAGCCATAGCATTGCCTAAAAATTCTTTGTTTCATAAAAGGACAAAACACATAGATGCTAAGTTTCACTACATCATGGAGCTAGTGAACAATGGAGAAATTGTTTTAAAACACTATAGAACTCAGGAGCAATTTGCAGACATTTGGACCAAGCCATTGGGGCAGAAGAGTTTTGAATTTTTAAGGAATGTGTGGGTATGACTGATAACCCAGCAGCTGAACTTAAGGGGGAGTGTTGAAATGTTAATTTAAACTGCAGCCCTGTACAGAGCTACTTTCCAAAATTGTTTCATCAAGTTCTGTACTCTGGCCACTTTCCATTTTGGTGAACAGTCAGATTCAAACAGAGCTTTCATTTTCTCGGCGTTGGTCCTGCATATTGAAAACAGTCCTCTGCACAATTTAAAACAGAGTATCAGAGTTTATACAATGAAAACAGAGTTTTATTTTTGTATATGCGGGAAGATTTTATTTTGTTTTATTTGAGGCCATGCAGATTGGTGATCCTCACAGCTCACAAAGAGCAGTGGTCGCCATCCGCCATGTCAGCAATGCACGTGGCTGTATGCAATTGGACCACATTTTATTTGGGTCGGTTCATGGAGTTGAAATCTAGGCCCGATATGGTTTTATACACCCGATTGTATAATCCATCGCACGTTCAAAAGTTTTCTTACACAAACTCCGATTTCGGACCCGAACTTTTATTAAGGCACATTTTATAATACTTCGGGTTTTATTTTGGAGAGGTGACATCATGCAGTTTTGTAATGTGAATTTCGCATTACAATATGGTTCAATCATTTTTGAAATTTGGGCATTTGCGAAGAAGTTGTATTATGGTTTTGGTTATGTTTCTAAAGTTCTACGTTGTAATGCTTTTAACACATCGCACGACTTAACCTTTGTATTAGTCCATATATATACATATGTTCAACATATGTTATATTCACATATTCTAATATGAGTGCAAATGTAATGTGGGACACGAGATTTTATTCATAGGTTTATTTTTATATAGTTTTGTTTTATTAAAAGTGCTGCGGCATATGTAAAGTGTGAAAAAGCCCGAGAGGCATATAATGAAAAGTGTATTGTAATATACACAAAACAGAGTATTTTTTAAACACAGTAGTGTAAAACAGAGTGTGACTGAAGGCAGTTTTTTTTGTGAGAAAAACAGAGAGTGTATTTTTTCTGTAGGTGAGACAGAGAGTGTTGTTGGCACTGTGTTTTGTAACAATCCACATTTTTTAATCCCTCTTATAGAGGAAAGTTTTATTGTAATAGTTTTTTTTACTGTTAATGAAAGTGTTACAATTTGCAAACTCTGTCTCCTGTGAGGAAATTTTTTTATTTTCCTTGTGTTAAAGGAGAGTATCATTCTCTCTATATATTGTTCTAGAATTCTCAGAAATTCTGACACTTTTATCACCCACTCTCATGACTTCTAAAGGTCTGTTGTTTGACAAATACAAAGCAACTAACTTTTCTTCGATACAAATAGAAATAAGTGCATTGTTTAAAGATGATGATGAACGTGCGGTCATAGTTCCCAAACTTTGGTGAAGATTTTGTATACAATTTCTCTAAGTTTTAGCCAATTTATATCTATAATGCAAGAAAATTCCTCATACCTCAATCTCAATTTATAAAGAAATAGTAGACATAATTAGAAATAGCCTTACTCATAATGAATTTTGAAGCCAACAATACCCTTGAACACCTCCAAAAACCTGGAGACGAGATAGAAATATTATTAAAAGTAATGACTACTATTTACAAGTTGTGAGGATACATGGTTTAAATATATAATTTTTTTTCTTTTAGTATTATTTAAAAATATGTTATAAAATTAATTAAAATCAAATATTTATAAAATATTTTGATTGTTAAATAATTCATATTTTTGGGCATGTGGTATTCAGAAGCCATGGTATGGGCCCATGGTATTGTAACAAAGCCTATTTACATGTTAATAATATCCATGGTAATGTGGGGATGAATATCTATTAAAAATAGTGTCCTATTATCGTAAAATATTTTTATTGTGAAATGAGTTATAGATTTTGGGCATCTCATATTCATAGGTCACGATATTGGCCCATGGTATGATAACACAACTTTTTCAAAAGCTAATAAAAAAATCAAAATATAAAAAATTGACTTTAAATTTAAATTTTTATTATTGATTGAGGCAAAATTTAAATGTTTACATGCATATTAATTTTAACTTTTTATTTATTACTTTTAATACTTATTTTTTTAGTTTAGGTAACATATATTCCTACACATTTACCTCTATAAATATATACTTGACGTCTATTCCACACCTACCCCCACACATATATTTGATGTATACCCCACACCTACTCCCATAGTAGGTTGTAGATTATTTTATATTACTTTTATTTTACTTTTATTTTTATGTAAGGGATCAAATTGCTTAAGGTGCAAACCTTTTTCTTAAGTGAAAAACTTGAGGAAAGATTTGTACCTAGAGAGATTTCATTCCCCTTTGGGCTTAATAGATAAAAAATTTATGCGGGATTAGGTTGGTGTAATTTTTAATATTTAATATTAGCTTTTTAACGTAGTCCATTTTTTACATATGATGCAGCAGCATCTGGTTTAAGTCAAAATCCCAAGAAGAAATCAGACCTTAAGGTCTTGACATTTGTTCAAGGAGGAACTATTGTAAAGAGACATTGTAAAACTCATGTAAAAAGTATTTTATTTCTTAGTGAGCATTGATAGGGAATATGCTTAGTTGTTAGGTTTCAATGAGTGTTGAGTTGATGTAAAAAATCCCCTTAAGAAATGGGATATTAGAAAGAATATTTGTTGTTTATGCTAAGAAAATAGAAAAGTCATAAATTAGGATTTCCTTAGAATATAAGTGGTTACAAGTTTGTAGGAGTTGAGAGAGGGTGGATATGCTCTAGATTATATTATAAATTTAATTGTATATGTATAATTTGATTTCTTAATGAGAAATTGAATTCATGTGATTGTATTATGTCTGTGTTACGAGCTTAGTGATTTGTAATGAGCAATCTAGTTTAAGTGTAATAAATCATTGTTTTATGAATTCTAATGAGTTCTCAATAAATGAATAAGTATTACTTTGTGAATAAGACTTACGGACTGGGTAGAATCATCTGTGGTTCCAGTCTGGAGAGTGGATGTGAGTGCAGGTCGGGAAAGAAACAAATCCAAATTCTAGATTTAAAGAATTAAAACATAATATCTTTCTGTATTTGGATTGAGACAACGTGCAAGGTGTATGGAAAGCATGGAAATTATAAGTCATAATGAATGAATAAATAGAAGTAATATTAGGAGGAAGTAGCGAGTGGATTAAACGAAGTTGCAGAGCGGTGACAACTGAAAAAAGAGAAAAGATTAAGGAGTGAACCCGTGGAAGATTTCCAAAGGAAGAGAACAGATGATGAGGATTAAATCACAAATATCTGAGCGAATATCGATGGTCCAAATGAAATTTTCAAGTGAAATTATGGAAATTATGACATGGACATGTGTTAGGAGGAGCATATAGGTGCACATCACAATTGTCTATTGTTATATTCACCTGTTAAGCCATCACGAGTTAAATGGTATAAGTTGCAATGCGATGAAGATTAGCCATGTGTCAGCGGGGTCCACGGGCATATCGCATATCGTATGTGATATGCCACAATTAGTTAATGACAGAGGTTAAATTGTGCAACATGAAAAATGTTATATTTTCGGAAGTGAGAAGTGATAAAGTTTTCCGAAGTGCGAAATGGTAAGTTTTGCGATTTTCAAATTGGAAAAATTAGAAAAATTGCAATAAGTTATAAAAAGCCTAATAAATCATCCAGTAAAGGGTTAGGCATAGTGAAATGCGATGATTTCTTGGTTTGTAATATTGTGAAAGGTGATAAGGTAAGTGTCTTTGAGTTTATGAACGTATCTGAGTGAAGAAAAATTCGGAACATATCCTCTTTTACGAGTATGAAATTTTGGGAACGAGCGGAGAGTATTATGTTTCTACGTATGTGGGTATAAGCAGCCTTTTGGCTACATAATTTAGTATCAGAGCGCATAAATAAAAAAAGTTATTATAAATGAAGATTGTAGAGTGAAGCTATTGTAGAAGAATAAAAAAAGCACAACGATGGTTTTTTTCTTATGGAGAATGGAGATTCAATAGAATGTGAAGAGTGGATGGATAATGCTTGTGAAATCATGTAGGTATTGTTTTATTTAATCTCTAATTTGAGTTTTGTAGGATAAAAGAGAAATTGAAGATTGATAGTTGCAGAAAATTAAGTATCTCAGCAAAAGAAGATCACAACCTTAAAAGACAATGATAAAGGAAGATGGTAAGGATTTCTAAGTGAAAGAAGAGTGTGGCCAGAACCAAGTGTTTCATTTGGGATTGAAATACAAGAGGACAATTGTGTTCTCAAAAGTGCGGATGAATTGAAGCCTAGAAGGAGTAGAGGAATGCTCAAAGAAAGTTCCTGAGAGGGGGCTAGTGGCCAAGTATAGAGGAAACCTTGGTAAGATAAGTTGTATTAGGGAGGAATTGCTATTGTAGAGGCTTAAATACAACTCATAGTGAGTGAGGAAATCATAAATATAGAGGAGAAGATGACTAATGATAGTCATAGCAGAGGTTCTGAGAGAGAACATAACAATCTAGTTTCTGTTTAACAAACCATTGTTTTATGAATTCTGATGAATGATCAATGAATGAAAAAGTCCTACTCTGTGAATAAGACTTAATGACTGTGTAGAATCATGTGTGATTCTATTATGGAGCGAGTGAATGTGAGTGCAGGTCGAGAAAGAAACAAATCCAAATTCTAGATTTGGAGAATTAAAAGAGAATGTTGTTCCGTATTTGGATTGACACAGCGTGAAAGGTATACAAAAAGCATAGAAATTTGAAGTCTTAATGAATGAAGAAAAAGAAGTAAGCTTAGGAGGAAGTAGCGAGTGGAATAAATTGAGTTGCAGAGTAGCGGCAGTCGAAAACAGAGAAACGATTAAGGCAATGAACCCGTAGAAGATTTCCAAAGAGAATCGACTACAAGGATTAAATCGCGAAGATATGAGTGAGGATCGATGATCTAGATGGAATTTTCTAGTGAAATTAGGGAATTTGTGAAGTGGACACATGTTAAGCGATTATTGGAATTACTGAGCTCTCTCCTGTAAGATGATCTTTCTGCTTCGCTGATACCGCTTTGATTGTCAATTTCTTCTTTAATTATGGCATTAATCTCCTCCCTCTCAGAATTATGGATCTCATGTCTTCTGAAAGATGATATTTTTGTTTCTCTGGTCCTCTTTTCATGGTCACTTGCTTATTTAATTATAGCCTTACCCTTCTTGTCATTTTCCTTTTGGGAATTACTAATCTGTCTCGCTAAAGAAGATCTCTCTACTTCTCTACTGCTTTGATCACCTACTCTTATGACTTCTGAAGGTTCGTCATTTGAAAAATCCAAAGCAAATAAATTTTCTTCGATAGAAATAGAAATAGGGGGCATTGTGTGAAGAAGATGATGAATGTGTGACCATAGCTCCCAACGTTTGCTGAATATTTTGTATATAAATTCTCTGAGTTTTGGCCAATTGATATCTATAATGCAAGATAATCTCTCAATGCACCAATCAAAATTAATAAATAATACTAAACGTAATTAAAAATAACTTTACTATAATTAATTTTGAAGTGGACAATATCCTTGAACAGATATGATAATCTTTCTTTTTTTATATTTATTTAAAAAAATGTTATAAAATTAACTAAAATCAAATATTTATAAAACATTTTGATTGTGAAATAATTTATGTTTTTTTGGGCATGTGTTATTCATAAGTCATGGTATCGGCCCATGGTATTGTAACAAATATTATTTACATGTTAATAATATCCATGTTAATGTGAGGTTGGATATCCATGGTTAAGAATAATGTCGTATTATTGTAAAATATTTTGATTGTGAAATTAGTTATTCTAATATCCAAAGGGGTGTAAAATTGTACTCCTCATCCCGACACTCAACCACAGAGTGGAGACACAAAAGCCAAAGGGTGAAAGAATTAATGGATTACAAAACCACTTGGATACTAGTAGGATGATCTCAAATTTCCAGTCCAATATTTTCCCCTTTAATTTTAACTAGTGTGCTTAGAACTTGTATTATCATACTTGTAAATAACATTTTCATGAAATAGGTTCAATAACCAATATTATATCATCATAATCCATCATTCAATGATATAGAGATACTCCTTTTTCAACGAGGGAATCCACCATTGTGTGGAGGTGCCTTTGAGATTCCTTTTGAGGTGGAAGAAATTAACAACCTAAAAATTCAAAATTTTCAAAATTATTATGTGCAAAATAAGAGAGAAACTTTGTGCCTATTTATTTTTTATATTGCACACCTATTGAATAACTATCATAAATACTGAAAACCATTAGGTGTCTGATTTTTTTTAAAATTACCCATTCAAGCCCCTACTATAATGCCAAGAATTTGACCTGATTTTTAGAAATACAACCCAATCCCCGAGCATATTTGGTCTCTATTTCATTGGGGTGAAAATAACACCTACTTCTCCTTCCTCCATGGGATTACCTTTTGAAGGTCCATTAACAATAAATGAGAAACAACCCTCGCTACTTCTTCAAATTTTTAATTCCCTTAAGTCCACTATGAGAATATATGGTGATTATATATGTTACTTATGAATGAAGCTACTAGCTTGAGTTGGAAATTTTCCAGGATTGAGCCAATATTTCTTTCTTCGAAACACATCACTCAGATCCCTTCATCACAACCTCTAGTAGAGATTGACTTAAAGAGTAACTGAGTTGCATTGGAGTCTGATGTAATTGAATTTATATGAACATCGATAAATATAGATTGATTCTGAGTAATCCAAAATCCTTAGAAAAACATATTGGTAAAACCATCCAAAGTCTCATGGTTAATCAGTCAAATTTTCACTTCAATGGCATTTGAAGTTTCCATTGCTCAAACATTTATTTTGAATTTTCTGGAATGGATGTGATATCTTTGGCCTTGTCCAAAGTTATTTTGTAGATCTTGAGAGTGAAGGAGAATTGTCGAAATACATGAGGGGTGTATTGTTCTACCTTCTTAGAGACAACACAATGGGAAGGGACTTAAATGTTTCTTTTCTTGAGGTTTTATGTTATCAATATCTTTTCAAAGAGTAATTCCTAATAGAAGACATTAAAGTTTGGAAATTCGTGCTTATTCCAAATTCTTCCCCATGTTTTCTCTAAAGGAAGGCGTATGATTTTTTGAATTCGCAATTCATATATCACTCTCCCATTTTATATATTCTTCTAACTACCTATCTATATACATCGATCCAATCTTGAAGTAGAAATTGGGGTGAAACCTTTCATTTCTTTGATGACATTTGACCAATGATTTAGAATATTTGAGGGGACAATGGGACAGGGCCAACCAATCCAATAGCCACTGAGAACCCATAGAAATATATCATTGATTTTGTTGAATACCTTTAGCTCCATATATTTAGCCAATTACATTAATCCTTTATTCTCGATCAACAGATCTAATTAAGGAATTTTAGCCTTCCAAAGACTAACGTGCATTCCATTTTGAACCTCCCAACACAAATCGTCCATGATAATAGAGGCCAACACTTTACATAATTTCCAAATCTTAAAACCTTGGTCTAGCCATGCTTTTTTTTTGGGTCTAATGAGCATATTCTTATGGAAATATTTTTGCATTAAGGCCAACTTCTAGCATTCTTGGGAATATGAGAAAAGGAACTAAACTATAATCCCATCGAAATCTAGATTCACGATCTTAGGATATTTTATCACTAATCCACCAAAGTTTCTAGGAAGGAACATGGTATTCCAATTCACTAAATGAGATCTATGTTCATTTTCCTTTCCTCCTTTCTAAAGAAACTTCCATAATAGGCCACCAATTTGGTGGATTAGTCCATTGGCAACAAGTAAAATTGAACCCATATAAATTAGGAGACATGAAAACATTGATTTTATTAAGACACTCTTTCCTGCCACATTTAACCATTGTTCCCCACTAATATTTTATTCTTCTTTTTTATTTTTTGCATGATTTCCTCCCATTCATCTGCATTAGATGCTCCTAGTGAAATTGGGATTCCTAAAAATTTGAATAATTCGACTTTGTGACAATTGAGAACTCCAATATCCTTGAAATCTCATTCAACATTGATTCAACACAATTCCAACTACATAATAATCATTTTTTTTTATTTACCATGCTACCAAATAGATAAATGTATTTGTTTATAATATTTTTAAATTAGAGAACTATTATTTTGGTAGCGCCTCCCAAATTGAGAGTGTCGTCTGAAAACTAAGAGTGATTTACACCTTTAACATTTCATATGATAATCAGTACAACTAAATTGTCTTCCTACCTAGATTTATCCAAATTCCTACTAAGGATTCTAGCCATATTGATGTGATGGAGAGGAGACAATGGGTAGCCCTACCTCAACCCTGAAGAGGAAAAAAAAAAGTGTGGGTCAGCCATCAACCAAGGGTGAAATACATGCTTTTATCCAACTTATAAATTCCCTACATATCCCCAATGTTTCTAACATAAGGAAAAAAAATATAGTTCCCTCCTCGGTCAAAGGCATTGGCCATATCCAACTTTGCCACTATTCTTGGTTTGCCTAGTTTCTTGCTTGAATGAATTGCTTCTAGACAAGAATGATATAATCCAATATTTGCCTCCATTGCACGAATGCTCACTGGTTCTCTGATATGACATCGAACAATATTTTTTTGAATTTGGTCATCATGATATTTGTTAGAATTTTATAAGCCTAATTAGAAAGAGAGATTGATCAAAATGAGGTGAAATTTACTAGAGACAAAAAGGATGAGTTAGTCATTTTTTTTATCTTCTCCTTAACTTAAGAATTAGTAAATATTTTCATCATATAATTTTTAATCATAACCCAAAAGCTTCTATAAAAAAGGTTCAAGAACCCATCAAGGCCTAGGGATTTATCTGGGTCTAAATATTGCTACAAGCAAACCAAACTAAAATTTGAAATCCCGACATATTGAAAAAATAAATTAAGGCTATCTTCAAGGGAGAAAGGATAAAATATTTTGGGTATAGGCAAGGAGGGTGGAATGTGAATTTCCTCACTCCTACCAAGGAGTAGTCTTAGAAAAAATTCATTATTGTTGGCCCTCAATATTACAACATGAATGTTGCAAATCCAAATGGGTCTCGACTTTAATTGGCAACCGAAGGTTCATACAAAACTGATAGGGTTTAGCACTATGTATGTAGCATGTAATGTGTTTTTATTTTTTTTATCTTACGAAAAGGAAAGTAAATGAAAGAAAATTTGTAACATAAAGACCACTATCTTGCCCATGCTACAAAAAATAATCAAAATAATAGGAGAGTGACAATAGCAAAAAAATATATTATATTTGCAAGTAAATGAATAAAAAAAATAAATCATGCTAAAATAAAAGTAAATCTACTCTACTATGCATTGGAAACAAACTTGCAGCTTAAAGAAAGAATTGAAACATCAAACCCTAGTTTACAGAAAAAAGGAAGTTCTGCTACAGTAACTACATCAAAGATTCTATAAGTTTTATAGGCTTAGAAATTACATTATTAAGGTATTGGTGACATTATATTATGCAAATGAAGGCAAACCATGCTTTGGCTTCAAATATAAATTAGCTTTTGATGCAAAACACGAGATGCTACAAGAGTCATTTTTTTTTCTATAGGAGATACTCCAATGAGCATAAAAACTTGTTTTAGATGTGGTTTTAAGGAAGAATAAGTTTAAGAGAGACTAAAGGATGGTGAAGAGGTATTTTCCAAGTCCTTATGTCTATGAGGGATACAAATTTTCACCAAAAGAGTGAGTTTAGGGATTTTCGTAGCTTTATAAGATAGGAATTTATGCAAAACATAATGCAAAAATGTACAAAAACAAGTCAGAAAATAGTAATATAGAAAATATTAATGAATTGGGATGAATTATATATTCATGAATTAAATATCCCTAATATTACTAATATAATTTTGATAAATTAACTTCTTAAAACACTAACTCATTAACTTGCAGAAAACAATATTAAAAAGTAATATTACAAAAATGAATAGTTGAACTAATCCATGTAGAATAAAAGTAAAAAGAGGGATATTGAGCACCTAGGGTGTGCCATAACCCAAGGAGTCTCATATCCCTGAAGAAGTAGCAAGATAAGAACAAAATTTTGTTTTCATTTATTATAATATGTGCTCATACATAGGAGACTACAAGATTGGAATGCTATAAAAAATCCTTCACTTGACATTTGTTTATGTCTAACTTCAAAACTAAACTACTAATGGGCTTACTCAAGCCTTTTTTATAAAAATATGTTTGAGTAGTAGCCTCCATGAACAAGGTGTTTTTCTCCCTTGAAAATACCTATACAATATGATCTTGTTCCCTCTAACCCCACAGGTACAAGGAGGAGTAGAAATTCCCTTAATCCAACTTAGTTTGGTCATCCTATAATAAGGGGTAGGTCTCATACTTTTCTCTTGAATGGAGTCCTTGTGACCTATACCAAATATCCTTGTTATCCTTAAAAATAAACACATTAGGAACATGAATTATGATAGTAATATCTAGCCTTCCAAAGAACTTATTAAAGCCAAGAAATATGGTATTAAGTGTTGAAAGGGAGGTTAAATGTGCATATGAAAGGTTATATTGGCCTTAATTTCTACCTACTTTGGAGGCACATCATACTCCCCTATTCAAACGATTGATCATCATCTAAGCAACCTAATCATATTCCTTTTTCAGATTTTCTTCATTTATTTTCCTAATGGCTTGGCTAACATCACATATGGTGCTATATGTAGTTTCCCATACTAGATGAAAGCCTACATTTTCTTGCATTTCTCTCCATCCCCTTGTTTCTTCCTCATATATTTGATACTATTGTAGGAATAATAGTAAGGGATGGTTAAATTGATTTCAATCCATTGGAATCCATGTCTCTGGATGATTCTTTTTATACAAGGGATATTTGGCCAATATATTCATAAACCTATTAAGTGAATTTTATTTCACGATCCTCATAATATGTGTCAATGTGTGCCATCTCCTCTTATAAGCATGTAAGATTCCTTCACCTAATAGCCTAAAGGTATCCTCAAAGTGCGGGATTTCCTCTTCTTTCCTTTGTATCTAAAGTGTTTCAAAATTAAGATCTGTTGTTATAAGTTCATGATTTGTGATGAGGAGATGTTGAGATGGATGTTATAGCCTAAGCCATAGTAGTTCCTCCATTTCTTTGGATAATGATCTAGTACCTTCCTCTACCCTCATTTATTCATGCCTTGGCCATGATGCTAATGCCATCAATTTTTTATCACCCAAATGAAAATATTTGTCACCATATGTTGATTTCATGAAGCACCAACGATTGTGCATATAGAATTATTCAATATTGGCCTTGACCTCAATTTTGATCTAGAGGAAAACTAAAATAAATCCTCCAATATTTTAAAGAGAGAGACAACCATTTTGTGCTAGCATTCTTATTTGGAATTGACACCATTAATATTTTAAAAATAAGGAATATGTATTTGAGGGGTGTCTACAATTCAGAGCTTCAATGGAAAAGTGCATTGTAATGCATAGGTCAATTTCAAGAGTGGGAATTTGTTATTCTTTCACTTGTAGAAATTTTTAGTGTTAGAAAATCAGAAAGCAAGAAATATTTTCTTGTTCTTGATTATTTACCTGTGATGTTCTTTGATTCTTATTATATTCTTCTTGTCTTCTTTCTTCTTAGTTCATAAATAAATTATCTAAGAAAAAGAACATATATCAAGGACACCATATGTAGGCCAAAACCCAGGTCAAAACCCCGCTCTAGCGAAAAACCTAGTAAGTAGTTATTCCTTAAATAGTATTATTGAGACTCTAGACCTTCACTCAAACTTCTTCCACACCAAGTCATCCTTCATTTTGATCCTCCTTTTTGACCTAGAAACAATAGCATAAACACCAACACTATGCAACACTTCCTTTGACCTTAGTTCTTGAAATTTTATCTTGGATAAGAGACTTTGCTCTTGATTCTAGGCATTTTATTTTAAATTAATACAAATTCTTAAGGCACCAAAACCTAGAAAAATAAAATTTGACCTATCCTCCTCTTGGAAGTAGCAACATGCAACAACTGGAAGTAGTTTCCAACAACAAATAATGAGGAACTTCAATCCTCCAATCTAGTGAATGTGAGAGAGAGAGAAACACAAAAATTTCAGTTTTTCTTCAATCCTTCAACTTATTCAAACTCACACTTCTTTTGACCCCTTCCTTGACTTCGCACTTTTTCCCTTATGCAATAGCAGATATCGATTTTTTTTGTGAGTGAGTGATTCCTCCAAATGATTTCGAGATTCCTGTATATATAGGCCTGTAATGAGCTCAAATTCCTTGATTTGAGGACAACTTTATCACCTGAAGGCTGAATTGGTGTGGAAGCTCCATAAATCATATTTGACTTAATACTAAGCCTAATTAAATTATTAAAAAGCCCAAAATGGCTCAATTTAAATCTTTAATTACTCTATTAAATCATAATAAATCCTAGAATTCCACAATTAGGACTTTGACCTAAAATAATACGACCTAAGCATGAAACCCGTGATTTAAAAATTCATTTGATAATAATATAAAATTCTTTTATTTATTATTTTCACAAGTACATTAATTATTGACTCAAATATAATTTATGAAGTTCAAATAGAAGAAGCGATACTTTGGATTTGCGAGTCAAAAGCCAGGGAAAGGTGCCCCCAAACCACATAACAAAGGATAAATCCAAGGTAGGGTAGCCCAAGATAACCCGCAAAATCATAGAAAATAACAACACCACGAAGGCAAAGAAGGTCACGAGAAAGTGGTGTGACTTCCATAAGAGCTCCACTCACAACAGGGGTTAGTGTCGGGCCAGGCAGTATTGGGTCATCTTGAGCTCACCAATAGGGGTGCCTGTGGACTACTAACTCAAGCACCCCAACGATATGACCCCAGGTGCGTTGCTACCCAATCCACCAATCTATCAGTGCTCTATTATGGAGAATGATGAAATGAAGAGGAAGATTCTGGAGCTGCTGCAAAAAGGTCACATCTGGCCAAGTTCATCACCCTGTGGGAGCCCGATCGTGTTGGTACAGAAGAAGGATGGGACGTGGAGACTCTGTATTGACTATCGGGCGCTGAACAAGATCACTGTCCGGAATAGGTACCTAATCCCATGGATTGATGACCTTCTGGACCAACTCAAAGGTGCAAAATATTTCAGCAAGATTGACATGAATTGCAGGTATCACCAGGTACCAAATGAAGCCTCTCATGTGGAGAAGACTTCCTTCAAATACAAGAAGGGCCTTTTTGAATGGTTGGTCATGCCTTTTGGGTTGACTATTGCTCCCACAACCTTCATCAAGTTTATGGATGAAATATTGCGGCCATTCGCAAATTGATTTGTAGTAGTGCACTTGGATGGAATCTACGACCTTGACGAACTTGAGAGGGACCTCTGCCCATCCGACTTGGTCCCTCCAAACATTGAAGAAACATAATTTGTGTGCCGATTTGGAGGAGTGCACTTTTTGCATGACCCAGGTTCGGCATCTGGGATACATTATTGATGAGCGGGGAGTCCATGTGGATCCATCCAAGATTGAATTCATTCCATATTGGACAGCCCCAACCACTCTAACAGAGCTCTACATCTTTCTAGGTATTGCTAATTTCTACAATAGGTTTGTGTTGCAATTCTCTCCTATCACCTGGACCTTGAGTCAAGTCTCCAAGGGAGGAGCAAAAGAAAAATTATTTTGGTCTAAATCTCAACAGAAGGTGTTCATAGAGTTGAAACATAACCTCTACTCTACCACAATGCTCACATTACTAGACTTGCAACAACCATTTGAGATCAATACAGATGCCTCAGACTATGCTATTGGGGAAATTCTTACTCAAAAGGGGAATCTAGCGGCATATCACAGTGAGAAACTATCTGACACAGTCTAGAAGTATCCCACTTATGAAAATTATATGTATTACATTGTGCAGGCTTGCTGACAATGGAAGCATTACATTTTATGGAAGGAAAAAATTATCCACGTAGACCATTGACCCTTGCAATTCATAAAGACACAAGGGAAGTTGTAGAATGATCGTCATCATAAGTGGTCGACATATATACAACAGTCTCATTTGAACATCAATAACAAGAAGGGTAGCACCAATAATGTTACAGACTGCCTCAATCGACCATAGATCATAGCGTTAACCACTGTGCTCAACTCTTGTGGGAAAGAGACTTGTGATTTTCCACTTCTCTACAAGAGCGATCCAGAATTCAGGAACACATACAAGATGCCTTTGGAGGAAAATAAATTTGTAATGTTCCAATTTTTATTTTCCTTCATAGTACAACCAGGGTGGATTTCCATGACAGGGGATGGCTAGGCCATTAGAGAAGGTTCATATTATTAAGAGTTTTATGGAAGATTTGAGGAGTTTTACAAGATCTGATGGAATTTTCTTGGCGTATCTCATCATCAACACAATTTTTATTTCATTTTATCACAGTCTAACCACTTCCAAAATAAAAAATATTATGGAGCATGAACTAATTAATTTTTCTTGAGGTGGTGTTATGAGAAGATTATTTGATGAAACACATTAATGTAATAGCTTTTTGGAACGAGAATGAGGATATATTCAAGAGGGGATGATAAGGAGTGACTTATAGTGGTCATAGATAGTCTTGGTAATTGATATACTATTTTCCTTAATTAAAAATTACTTTAATTAGTCATTTAATTAAAGGAAAATTAATAATTAGAGGAAAGAGAGCTGGTAACATATAGAAATAGAATTAAATTAAAGACACATTCAAAGATTCAATGCAGCATCTTATAGAATAATAATAAAATAATAAAGTAATATGCTTCTAGAGGATTGAAGATCTGTCCATCATATCTATAAAAGGAGAAGCAAAGGTAATTTGGAGAAATCTTGGATTGGATCATTATTTGTGTGAGATGTTCGAGAACTTGATTCTCTACTTCAACAGTAGCCCCAGGATGGAAGCCCACGGGTGATTTAGTGAGAGTGGGTGAGCACCCATCTCTTCCCTTGGTGGATCCATTCAAGATTCACAGGTTTCAACTTATTTCTAGTTTGTTTTGTAGTCTAGTTGATACTGTTTATTTCTAGTTTGACCACATTTGACCAATGATTTTGAAATTTTATGGGACATTGGGACAATGCCAACCAACCAATTAACCATTGAGATCCCATCAAAATATATCATTTATTTTGTTGAATACCTTTAGCTCCATATATTTAGCCAATTATATTACTCCATTATTCTCGATCAATAGATCTACTTAAGGAATTTTATCCTTCCAAAGACTAACATGCATTCCATTTCCAACCTGGGAACACAAATCGTCGATGACAATAGAGGCCACCACTTTACATAATTTCCAAATATTAAAACCATGGTATAGCCATGTTTTTTTTGGGTATAATGAGCATATTCTTATGGAAATATTTTTTCATAAAGGCCAACTTCTAGAATTCTTGGAAATATGAAAAAAGGAACTAAACTATACTTGCATTGAAATCTAGATTCATGATCTCAGGATATTTTATCGCTAATCCACCAAATTTTCTGGGAAGGAACACGATATTCCAATTCACTAAATTAAATATATGTTCATTGTTCTTTCCTCCTTTCTAAATAAACTTCCATAATAGGCCACCAATTTGGTGGATTACTCCATTGGGGACAAGCAAACTTGAACCCCTATAGATTAGGAGACATGAAAACATTAATTTTACTAAGACACTCTTTCCTGTAACATTTAACGATTGTTCCCCACTAATATTTTATTCTTCTTTTTTATTTTTTGCATGATTTCCTCCCATTCATCTGCATTATATGCTCCTAGTGAAATTGGGATTCCTAAAAATTTGAATAATTCCACTTTGTGAAAATTGAGAACTCCAATATCCTTGAAATCTCATTCAACATTGATTCAACACAATTCCAACTACATAATAATAAATTTTTTTTTTTATTTACCATGCTACCAAATAGATAAATGTATGTGTTTATAATCTTTTTAAATTAGAGGACTATTATTTTGGCAACGCCTCCCAAATTGAGAGTGTCGTTGGAAAAATGAGAGTGATTTACACCTTTAACATTTCCTATGATACTCAGTACCACTAAATTGTCTTCCTACCTAGATTTCTCCAAATTCCTACTAAGGATTCTAGCCGTATTGATGTGATGGAGAGGAGACAATGGGTAGCCCTACCTCAACCCTGAAGAGGAAAAAAAAAAGGGTGGGTCAGCCATCAACCAAGGGTGCAATACATGCTTTTATCCACCTTATAAATTCCCTACATATCCCCAATGTTTCTAACATAAGGAAAAAAAATAGTTCCCTCCTCGGTCAAAGGCATTGGCCATATCCAACTTTGCCACTATTCTTGGTTTGCCTAATTTCTTTCTTGAATGAATTTCTTCTAGAAAAGAATGATATAATCCAATATGTGTCTCCATTGCATGAATCCTCACTGGTTCTCTGATATGACATCCAACAATATTTTTTTGAATTTGGTAATCATGATATTTGTTAGAATTTTATAACCCTAATTAGAAAGAGAGATTGATCAAAATGAGGTGAAATTTACTAGAGACAAAAAGGACGAGTTAGTCATTTTTTTTATCTTCTCTTTAACTTAAGAATTAGTCAATATTTTCATCATATAATTTTTAATCCTAACCCAAAAGCTTCTGTAAAAAAGGTTCAAGAACCCATCAAGGCCTAGGGATTTATCTAGGTCCAAATATTGCTACAAGCAAACCAAACTAAAATTTGAAATCCTGACATATTGAAAAAATAAATTAAGGCTATCTTCAAGGGAGAAAGGATAAAATTCTTTGGATATAGGCAAGGAGGATGGAATGTGAATTTCCTTACTCCTACGAAGAATTAGTCTTAGAAACAATTCATTATTGTTGGCCCTCAATATTACAACATGAATGTTGCAAATCCGAATGGATCTTGACTTTAATTGGAAACCAAAGGTTCCTACAAAAATAATAGGGTTTAGCACTATGTATGTAGAATGTAATGTGTTTTTATTTTGTTTATCTTATGAAAAGGAAAGAAAATGAAAGAAAATTTGTAACATAAAGACCACTATCTTGCCCATGCTACACAAAATACTCAAAATAATAGGAGAGTTACAATAGCAAGAAAATATATTATATTTGTAAGTAAATGAATAAAAAAAAAAAATCATGCTAAAATAAAAGTAAATCTACTCTACTATGCATTGGAAACAAACTTGCAGCTAAAAGAAAGCATTGAAACATAACACCCTAGTTTATAGAAAAAAGGAAGTTCTACTACAGTAAGTACGTCAAAGATTATATAAGTTTTATAGGCTTAGAAATTACATTATTAAGGTATTGGTGACATTATATTATGCAAATGAAGAAAAACCATGCTTCGAATTCAAATACAAATTAGCTTTTGATGCAAAACACGAGATGCTACAAGAGTCATTTTTTTTTCTATAGGAGATACTCCAATTAGCATAAAAACTTGTTTTACATGTGGTTTTAAGGAAGAATAAGTTTAAGAGAGACTAAAGGATAATGAAGAGGTATTTTCCAAGTCCTTATGTCTACGAGGGATAAAAATTTTCACCAAAAGAGTGAGTCTAGGGATTTTCGTAGCTTTATAAAATAGGAATTTATGCAAAATGGAGTGAAAAAATGTACAAAAACAAGTCAGAAAATTGTAATCTATAAAATATTAATGCATGGGAATGAATTATATATTCATAAATTAAATATCCCCAATATTACTAATATAACTTTCATAAATTAACTTGTTAAAACACTAACTCATTAACTTGCAAAAAACAATATTAAAAAGTAATATTACAAAAATGAATAGTTGAACTAGTGCATGTAGAATAAAAGTAAAAAGAGGGATATTGAGCACCTAGGGTGTGCCATAACCCAAGGAGTATCATATCCCTAAAGAAGTAGCAAGCTAAGAATGATTTTTTTTTTCATTTATTATAATATGTGCTCATACATAGGAGACTACAAGATTGGAATGCTATAAAAATTCCTTCACTTGAATTTTGTTTATGTATAACTTCAAAACTAAACTACTAATGGGCTTACTCAAGCCTTTTCTATAAAAATATGTTTGAGTAGTAGCCTCCATGAAAAGGGTGTTTTTCTCGCTTGAAAATACCCATATAATATGATCTTGTTCTCTCTAACCCCACAGGTACAAGGATGATTAGCAATTCCCTTAATCCAACTTAGTTTGGTCATCCTCTAATAAGGGGCAGGTCTCATAATTTTCTCTTGAATGGATTCCTTGTGATCTATACCAAATATCCTTGTTATCCTTCAAAATAAACACATTAGGAACATGAATTATGATAGTAATATCTAGCCTTCCAAAGAACTTATTAAAGCCAAGAAATATGGTATTAAGTGTTGAAAGGGAGGTTAAATGTGCATATGAAAGGTTATATTGGCCTTAATTTCTACCTACTTTGGAGGCACATCATACTCCCCTATTCAAACGATTGATCATCATCTAAGCAACCTAATCATATTCCTTTTTCAGATTTTCTTCATTTATTTTCCTAATGGCTTGGCTAACATCACATATGGTGCTATATGTAGTTTCCCATACTAGATGAAAGCCTACATTTTCTTGCATTTCTCTCCATCCCCTTGTTTCTTCCTCATATATTTGATACTATTGTAGGAATAATAGTAAGGGATGGTTAAATTGATTTCAATCCATTGGAATCCATGTCTCTGGATGATTCTTTTTATACAAGGGATATTTGGCCAATATATTCATAAACCTATTAAGTGAATTTTATTTCACGATCCTCATAATATGTGTCAATGTGTGCCATCTCCTCTTATAAGCATGTAAGATTCCCTCACCTAATAGCCTAAAGGTATCCTCAAAGTGCGGGATTTCCTCTTCTTTCCTTTGTATCTAAAGTGTTTCAAAATTAAGATCTGTTGTTATAAGTTCATGATTTGTGATGAGGAGATGTTGAGATGGATGTTATAGCCTAAGCCATAGTAGTTCCTCCATTTCTTTGGATAATGATCTAGTACCTTCCTCTACCCTCATTTATTCATGCCTTGGCCATGATGCTAATGCCATCAATTTTTTATCACCCAAATGAAAATATTTGTCACCATATGTTGATTTCATGAAGCACCAACGATTGTGCATATAGAATTATTCAATATTGGCCTTGACCTCAATTTTGATCTAGAGGAAAACTAAAATAAATCCTCCAATATTTTAAAGAGAGAGACAACCATTTTGTGCTAGCATTCTTATTTGGAATTGACACCATTAATATTTTAAAAATAAGGAATATGTATTTGAGGGGTGTCTACAATTCAGAGCTTCAATGGAAAAGTGCGTTGTAATGCATAGGTCAATTTCAAGAGTGGGAATTTGTTATTCTTTCACTTGTAGAAATTTTTAGTGTTAGAAAATCAGAAAGCAAGAAATATTTTCTTGTTCTTGATTATTTACCTGTGATGTTCTTTGATTCTTATTATATTCTTCTTGTCTTCTTTCTTCTTAGTTCATAAATAAATTATCTAAGAAAAAGAACATATATCAAGGACACCATATGTAGGCCAAAACCCAGGTCAAAACCCCGCTCTAGCGAAAAACCTAGTAAGTAGTTATTCCTTAAATAGTATTATTGAGACTCTAGACCTTCACTCAAACTTCTTCCACACCAAGTCATCCTTCATTTTGATCCTCCTTTTTGACCTAGAAACAATAGCATAAACACCAACACTATGCAACACTTCCTTTGACCTTAGTTCTTGAAATTTTATCTTGGATAAGAGACTTTGCTCTTGATTCTAGGCATTTTATTTTAAATTAATACAAATTCTTAAGGCACCAAAACCTAGAAAAATAAAATTTGACCTATCCTCCTCTTGGAAGTAGCAACATGCAACAACTGGAAGTAGTTTCCAACAACAAATAATGAGGAACTTCAATCCTCCAATCTAGTGAATGTGAGAGAGAGAGAAACACAAAAATTTCAGTTTTTCTTCAATCCTTCAACTTATTCAAACTCACACTTCTTTTGACCCCTTCCTTGACTTCGCACTTTTTCCCTTATGCAATAGCAGATATCGATTTTTTTTGTGAGTGAGTGATTCCTCCAAATGATTTCGAGATTCCTGTATATATAGGCCTGTAATGAGCTCAAATTCCTTGATTTGAGGACAACTTTATCACCTGAAGGCTGAATTGGTGTGGAAGCTCCATAAATCATATTTGACTAAATACTAAACCTAATTACATTATTCAAAAGCCCATAATGGGTCAATTTAAATATATAATGACTCTATTAACTCATAATAAATCCTAGAAGTCCACAATCATGACTTTGACATAAAATAATAAACCCAAGCATGAAACCTGTGCTTTAAAAAGTCATTTAATAATAATATAAAATTATTTTATTTACTCTTTTTACAAGTACATTAAATATTCACTCAAATATAATTTATGAATACCAAACCTAGTTACAATATTCAACACTCCTTCTGAACTAGGGAGGTATACATAATATATAGGTTCAAGTAATATCTCAACTATGTGAACTATGAATAATTTTTAGGCACATCAATGCCATGGACTAGGTTTGGGGCCAGGAAATTCTATCCATTGGTCTTTCAATAATTTAGTCACTGCAATTCCATGGACTAGATTCCTGACCAAGGAAATATATCCAAGTGGGACTAATATGGGATAAATATTTTAGCCTCTATAGGTGCCATCAGGCTTACTTAATTACCATCAACCCAGGAAATAAGGTCTACATCCACTGAATGGCACCCTCCCTATTAGACATCAATAGAAAGTGTCAACCTGGTGTCTTTCGAGACGATCCTTCACTCACAAAGCCTTAAAAAAAGATATCTTCCAATAAAACTGATTAGTAACCTTTATACTTATCAAAACTTTGATATATTTACATATACAAATGCAACCCCAATCAAAAATACAGTTTCAAAATAAAAATAGACCTTGAGGGTTTTGATGTTGCTCTTCAACTAATATCAATAGGACTATTAGTTGAATATTTGAGAGAATATTACTTTTCCTACTTCTCACATTGTAGTAACATATCTTCTAGAATGTATCCCCCAATCAAAAATATATTTTTCCCTCCCACTTAACCATGGAGATTACTTTTATCCACGCTCCCTCTTGATATAGGGAGATTAACTTTTTTCTTCGGTGTTGGAGAATATATCATGGCTTGCATCCTTGTCACCATACTCATTTTGTGGAATTATTCACCAATATTATGTACCTTCACAAATTAGACAACAAGTAAAAATAATTCTATAGAATAACGAAAGCATTTAGAGTTTTCAAACATAATCCACAAGATACTATACTTCGATACTTCAAATTTTAGTTTAGGTTTGTTACAAACCCTAAATGAAAGAATATTAGTTTTTTCATATATACATCCCTAGAATATAAGTCAAAAGAGAAATAAAAGTATCTAATAACTTTCAGAATTCATATGCTAGACTTTCAACTAGGGTTTTATGTAAACACTAGATTTCACTCAATCAATCTGAGCATGATATGAATAGATTCTGCTAGGGCTTTATGTAAACCCTTGATTCTTCATCTATAAATTCTCAGAAAACATTAGATAGATTTAAATGAATACACCCATTAGATAATTTAGCCATTTCTAGGGCTTAGTTGTAAAACCCTATACTTTTCAATCATTATCCTAGAACTTCAAACTTTGACTTTGGCTTGTTTCCAAAACCTGATACTTATGACCATTATAAATTTCATCAACACATATATATAATAGATAACCATCATGCATAAGCTTATCATATGTGATAAAAATATAAGTTCATTATACATATACTAAGATTCAACCAAATGACTATATAACTAGGGTTTCATTCCTAGGACTTGACATACATAAAAATATTTTTTCTTGTATGCCGAACCAAAACCTAGGGTTTTAGTTCATATTAAAGAAAATCATTATTATATCGAATCTTGAAAGGTTCAGGGTTTCGTACAACATCACTTCAATCCTAATAATTTAGATATTCCATGATCATATAAAAACCTAAACATGACATCGTCAATATATCGGTTACAATATCAATTTATTCTTGAATAACCCTAAATATATTTAGGGTTTTACACATTATTAACATACCATTAGTTTAGGGTTCTCTAGAGAGACTTTTAGGGTTCTTTTATGAAAAAAAAATAGAAATATAAGGTGATTAGATTCATTAGATGATGACTCACCCCAAAAAAGAATATTTAATATTAAAGAGAGATAGACACAACAATTGTTAGTAATGTAGAATGGATATTCCAAAGGGAATAAAAAATATTTATGATCTAAGAGGTACCTTTATTTCTTCAAAAACCTTTTAAATCCAATGCTTTGTCTTGTGAGGTCTTATTTCTTAATCGTTGAGGCCTTATCTCATGATCCTGGACCATTCAGAAAGTCATTTCCTAAACAAATAAATAGAGGTAGAAATGTGATTAGTATTTAATATAATCAGAACTTTAAACAAATATATGAAACCAAAATTGAGAGGGAATGTGGTAATTATCTTGAGTGGTTGTTGTGGGCTGGTTCCAAAGCTTTGAGGGATACCTAAAAATTATAAAACATGAAAAATTTATTTCCAAAAGTATGTTAAACCTAGAAGTAAATATAAAATATACAAATAAAATATAAGAAAAAGTGGCTTAGTAGTCTAAGTCCCTTATTTCATTCTCCTTAGCCATCACTCTCTTGGGAGAGAATTTTTCTTTGACCACATTTGCATGACATATTTCTATTTTCTTGTTTCTAGGATTATAGGGACATTAAATTCTATATAACCCATTTTATGGAAATGATAGCATTCAATATCAAACATATCAGCCTTCTTATAGGCCCTTTCTTCTTGAATTTTCCATTATGATGAGCAACACAAGCATTTGAGACTCCTTCATTCTTGGTTACTAATGAGATTCTTAACTCTTCTTCAGTGCATGTTGTCCATAGCTCGTCAAAAGTGGGAGATTCTTTCCAATTTTTGAGACCCGAAGAAATTTCACCACAAGAAGGTAGCAGCCCTAATAGGGTTGTGATAAGAAGTTTTTTTTATGTCACCATTTCATCAATGGCAACAAGATCATCTCATTCTTGCTATATTGACAAAGAAAGTGTATACAATATCTTCCTTAGTCATTAGTCGTTCTTATTTAAATTTTAAAGCTTGCCACTTTTCTAATGTTCTTGATCGTAAATATTTTTCATCTAGCTTCATACATTTCCTCAACGTGATAAATTTTTCCCATGTAAGGGATAAGGTTGTATTTTATACCTTCAACCACTTAATTTTACTTTATCTGCCTCATTAGAGTCTTCTCTGGCCTTCTTCAATTTTCCCTTTACCACATCTAACACCTTGTTCTTTTCAAGGATGAGGTCAATCCTTCTTTGCCAAGATGTGTAGTTAGAATCTCCTTCAAGATTGTTCTCTCCCTTGATAGTGTTATACATATTCCTTGAAGATAGTGAAACTTATTTCCTTAAAGATTTACCTTTTATAAATTTCTTATGTTTCCCTGATCAATTCCTTGAGACTTCATTTTCATTATTTCTTGATCACTTGCTTATTTAATGATGGCCTTACACTTATTATCGTTTTGGGAATTACTAAGTTGTCTCACTAAAGAATATTTTTCTTCTTCTCTGGTCCTCGTTTTATCACCTACTCACATTAATTGTGAAGATCCATCATTTGACAAATCCAAATGAACTAAATTTTCTTTTATAGAAATGGGAACACTGTCTGAAGAAAATGATGAAGAGTTACCAAAATTTGGAGCATATTTTGTGTATAATTTCTCTCAGTTTTTTCCTGAGCTTTCAAAGATAATTGATATTGATAATGCAAGATAATACATCACCACACCAATCCATGTTAAGAGAATTTATAAATAAATACGATAATATCCTTGCACACCCTCAAAACAAGAAGACAAGGAAAAACTATTCTCGCACACCCACCAAACCCTAAGAATTTGGAGCCTGACATGTTTTGAAAGAATTAGGAGTCTGACGTGTTTTTAAAAGTCCAAAAAAATTTCGTTTCCTCCGTTTATATGGGTTAAAGTATAAGTTACGGTGAATTTCTTCCTTTTATTCATTTAAAAGTCTGTTATGACGAAGGAAATGTTTGAGGATGTGGTTTATTTATTTTTGAAATTGTATTTAATGGCTATAGGAATAGATTTAATGGTTAAAAAAATATTTTGTTTAATGATTAAGAATAATATTATATTCTTATTAGTTTATATTCATTTTAATTTTTTATTTGTAAGTTTTTAAGAGGAATAAAATTTTTCAAGTTCTGAATTTATTTTTTGAGTGTAAAACTTGAGGAAATGATTGTATCTAGAAATATTTGGTCTATCTAGGTGCTTGATAGATCTTGAGTTAAGATGGATCTAGGCTAGTTTAATTATTGATAACTATTAAACAACCTAGATCCATCGTAAACCCATATCCATCAAGTGCTGAGAGGGATCAAATCTCTTGAGGTGCAAACATATTTTTAAGTGCAAAAATTGAGAAAAGGTTTGCACCTCGAGAGATTTGATCGCTCTTTATGCTTGGTAGATTTAGGATTAACATGGATATAGATGTATTATATAATACTATATAATATCCATAATCCTAACTATGTGTTTCTTTCTTACTCTCTCTCTATCTCACCCTCAACTTTCTCCCCCCCTCAACTCTATCTCTCTCTCCCTCTCTCCCCTTCTCTATATTGATTCCTCTCTCTCTTCTTTTCATTCTCTCTCACCTCCATCTATCTTCCCCCCATCCCTTATCTCTAACTGTGTCACTATCTCCCTCCCTCCTTCATTCTCTCTCTTCCATCCATTTCTGTGTCTCCCTCTTTCTCTCTCTTCCCCTTCTCTCCCTATCTCTCTCCTATCATTTTCTCTGTATTCCCTCCTCACTCCCTCAATCTCTCCCCATCTCTCCCTTGTCACTCCCTTTCTCTCCTAGTCTCTTCGCAGAATAAATTTGTCGAGTCCCTCTATCCATTAAACTTGATTCGATGATATTTTGTTTAAGGAAGTATCAAAATTAAAAAAACTCAATTGGTTGTAAATTTCAAACCTATATTCTGGGTCAATCATATCAAAGAAAATAAAATAACGAAAAAATTAAAACAATAATACACTATATTTCCTATATTATTGTTCATCAATTTGTTTTCCCTTGTGGCTTGGATCTTTAGTGAATATGGACCTATGTTGTTTTTAATAACATTATTTATATTATATATATTCCACATCTTTATGTATAAGGTATCCTCATTCTTCATTTTATTTAAAGTTTGATTTTATTTTTATGAGAATTTGTTTAGTAGGTGTGAGGATAGAGGGTTTAGATATATCTTAAAAGTAATGATAATATTTTTCCTTTTAGATTTATTTAAAAAAATGTTATAAAATTAATTAAAATAAAATATTTTTATTGTGAAATAATTTCGGTTTTTTGGGATGTTTAATTGATTAGCCATGGTATTGGCCAATGCTATTGTAACAAAGGCTATTTAAATGTTAATAATATCAACGGTAAAGTGGGGGTGAATATCCATGGTTAAGAATCGTGCCAAGGCTCTTCCTTCAAAGGCAAGGGATAGTTGTGCCCTTTTCACACCATCGTTGGCCACGTTATGCACAGTCCATACTGATCTTGCAACAAACTAGAACCGATCCATGTTTTTATCCCCTACTCCCTTGAAGGTAGGTAGCTTAATGTGTGAGGCCATCTCGTCTTCTTGTGGGGGTGGAGGTACAAGTGAGTTCTTACCCCTGTGCTGGCTCAACGGTGGTGTAGTTGGAGGTTCTCACACAGCCTAATCCATTACTAGACTATAGAAAAATATAACTCCTTCTTGGTTAGTTCTATAGTACTTATCAGTGCATGTTGTACCATTTCTCTGATCGGAGGTCATTCAATCTACATGGATGCACAAAATTCTCTTTTCGCACAATAAGATCTTAATCAGTAATGGTAGAGTTTTCAGAAACTTACCCCGGAAACCCTTGAAGAACCTTTGTTTTGCCTCAAAATAGGACACGAATTGGTCAATTGTAGATTTCGTCACAAGTCCTCCCAACACACTATCTACACAATGACCTACCGTATGCATGATGGTATTATCAATTTTTTCTAACTGATGGATCGGATCTGGAGTCCACTACTTGATCCGTTTTTCCTCCCAACACGTTTGGGAATCTACGAGCCTTGCCAGCCACTCTTGAAGCTCGGTTGCGAATGTCACAAAGAAAATTTCGTAGATCTTCGTGAAATGTACTTATTCTTCCACTTCTTTATGGTCAACTTTGCTACAATTCTCTTTCACCGTAAATTCCTAAACATGCTTTTCAAATCACTCTTCGATTTATTTTTTCTGAGGTTTGCAATGTTTTCATGGAATTAACCAATCTCTCTCTCAAAATGCTCCTGGTCCCAGCAATAGAACCATTTTTTTTTGCTAGGGGGATCCTAACCCAGGATCAGAGGTTAAGGTTTTCCAACAAACCCCTATACTATTGGCCCTTTTGGCAGTGGCCTGCTTACGTAGGCCAAAGTCTCACTCGGAGTAGTATGGGAGGGTACTGGAACTAGGTTTCTGTACCCTGAGAGAGAGTAGGTAAGTCACATAGATCTGTATTCGCAGCCTAATGAGTTCACACGTAACAGATTTATTCGTAGGACTGTTAACAATATAATCACAAAATACAAGTCTAATATCGTGTGTGAATCTAGTTAATAAATTTGCATGCACGTTCGTATCAAAAATGATCAACATAGAGTACCATAATGCATCATCAATATATTAAAGCATACTATAACATAGAAAGATTCGCAGCATAAACATGTAACCAATAATATTTGTGGTTGATCCAATAGTTCGCATCAACAAAAATACCACAGAAGTACTTCAACCATATCCACATATATTATCATCCAAAACCCAATAAAATTCAACACATCCTACGCACACAGCTAGCAAGGTCTGCAAATAGCAGGACTAAGGATCTTCGTGCAAAAAGAACATAGGAGTCATTACACTAATGACTCAACAACAGATATAACAATTCACACATAGTATCAGACCTTAATATTTATTACCATAATACTAAAAAATGTTCATCTATTTATATCGACTTAGCCTACAGTTTCAATGGTCCGCAAACCATGGTTTGTGGACTATTGGTTTACACTTCACACATTATAGTGCATTTGGGGCTTTGACCCAACCCAAACCCCTGTGCTAGACTAAATAATATCAAAACCATAAAATATTATACAAAATTCATATCTTTTAGGGGACCCTGTCCCAACAGATACATTTGTAAAAGGAGTGCCTCACTAGACCCCACCACAAGCTTCGCCCACTCCAATATGGGCCATACACCATCACCAAGCTTGTAGGGGACAACTCCTTTGAGCTTAGTATTCCACTATTCCTTGGTCTACACCCATTGTTCAATGTGGATCGCCTTTAACTCTACTTCCCACCTCTACTAGACACATCCGACATGGAAGAACAAGTCACACCAATAGAGCTAAACCCATACTGCATGGAACAAGCCACAACTGATCAGGTCATGGAAGAAAAGATAAATAACACCTGCTAGCAAAGGATCCAGCTATATCATGTTGTTAAAGAAGGCTAATTCCTTCCGTAGGGCACGCGGCTCACTAGGGAACAAGTTCATCATAAGTTTCCTCATCTCGTGGAGGAATTCAATGCAATGGACAACATGTCTTCTGGAGGGGTGAGGAACTATTGTTGTGGATATTGGTCGCCAAGTTTCTAATCCATTTTGACCCCCACCATTTTTTCCTTTAGTTTTTTATTTTCCTTAATTGTAGCACAATTTACTATTTTTGGTATTTTTTATAGTCGTGAACTTCCACAGCCGTTTTGAGGCAGTAAATGAAATTTTCTTGGAAAATCACCTCTTTATCAGAGAATGTGAGTCTTCTACTTGAAATTTACTATCATCAATCGTAGTCCTTGGATATATATTTCTAATGATTTATCATGAGCGTCAAACATAGATCGTATGCAAAAGTTATGATCCTGATAAATTGAGGTACCAATTTAACCCAACGGTGCCCATAGTTTGGTGCTTCATCTCCTAGGGATATGTTTTTGGATGTTTAGTGTTTTTCATTGTCTATAAATAATAAATAAGCCTTCAAGCCTCATTTTAGCATAATTCATTGGCCTATAGCCACCACATCTCTTCTCAGAGATATGCTACCAACGCGCTAGCTAGTTTATTTCCATTATGTGTGTAAGCATATTTCAGTTACGTGATATTAATGAAATGAAGTCTTGTTTCTACTGAATCTTTGTGCTTATATGTATTTATGTATTTTATTGTGTTCCTCCATAATTATAGATCACATGAAAACACTAATATTATTAATATTCCCTTTCTTGCCACATTTAACGATCCCCACCCCCAAATTTGCATTCTCTTTTTTATTTTCTGCAAGACTTCCCCCCATTCATCTACATTATATGCTCCTAATGAAATTGGGATTCCTAAATATTTGAATAATTCCACTTCATGATGATTGATAAATCCAATATCCTTGACATCTCATTCAACATTGATTCAACATAACTCCAACGATATAGTTATCATTTATATTTATTGACCATGCTACCTGATAGATAAAGGCAGGTTTTTATACTTTTTTTAAAGAAGAGGAATATTATTTTTGTGGAACCTCCCAAATGGAGAGTGTCACCTGAAAACGCAAAGTGATTTACACCTTTAACATTTCATATGAATCAATACCACCAAATTGTCTTCCTATTTTACTTTCTCAAAATTCCTTCTAATACTTTTAGCCATATCAATGTGATGGAGAGTAGACATAGGGTAGCCCTACCCTAAACATCATGATGCAACATGAAAAAGGGTGGGTTTGCCATTAACCAATGGTGCAATACATGATTTTATCCACCTTATAAATTTTTTACATAAAACCAACTTTTCTAACATAAAGAAAATAAAAGAGTTCCCTACACGGTCAAAGGCATTGGACATATCCAACTTTGTCCCCATTCTTGTCTTACCTAATTTCTTGCTTGAAGGAATTTCTTCATAGAAAATAATGATATTATCCAATATTTGTGTCCATTGCATGAATCCTCTCTAGTTCTCTGATATGAAATCCAACAATATTTTTTCTCAATTTGGTCATCATGATCCTTGTTAAAATTTTAGAAACCGAATTAGAAAGAGAAACTGGTCAAAAAGAGGTGAAATTTACTAGATTTATTTCATTGGAAACATGAGCCAAAAAGGACAAGTTAATTATTTTATTGATCTTCTCTTTAATTCAAGCGTTATTCAACATATATATCATATAATTTTTAACGATAACCCAAAATCTTCTATAAAAAAATATGAAGAAGCCATCAATTTTTAGGGATTTATTTGGGTCCAGATATTGATATCAAAAATCCAAACAAAAATTTGAGATTTGAACATATTGAAAAAATAAAGTTAAGACTAGCTTCAAAGGAAAAAGGCTAAAATCCTTTGGATATAGGAAATGAGGGTGGAATTTGAATTTCCTCACTCCTACCAAGAAATAGTCTTATCAGAAATTCATTACTTTTATGTGATGGCCCTCAATATTACAACAAGAATGTTGCAACTCCCAAGAAATCTTGACCTTAATTGTCAACACAACGTTCATACAAACTTAAGAGGGCTTAGTACTATGTGTAGCATGTAATGTGTTATTATTTTGTTGATTTTAGGAAAACGAAAGTAAATGAAAGAAAAGTCATAACATAGAGACCATTATGTTGCCTATGCTACAAAAAATACTCAAAATCATAGGAAAGAGAGAATAACAAGAAAATATATTATATTTGTAAGTAAAGGAGTAAAAAAATCAATCATTCTAGAATTAAATTAAATCTATTCTACTATGCATTGGAAACAAACTTGGAGCTAAAATAGAGAATTGAAAAATCAAACCCTAATTTACATAAAAAGGAAGTTCTGCTACAGTAACTACGTCAAACAATATATAAGTTTTATAGGCTTACAAATTAAATTCTTAGGGTCCTGGTGATATTATATTATGAAAATTAAGGTTAACCATTCTTCGTAAATCTAAATTAGTTTTTGATGAAAAACACAAGAGGCTACAAGAGTTATTTTTCTTCTATAGGAGATAGTCTAGTGAGCATAAAAACATTAGATGTGATTTTAAGGAAGTCTAAGTTTAAAAGAGCTTAAAGGATATAAAATAGGTATTTTCAAAGTCCTTATGTGTATGAGTCATAATTTTTTTTCACCAAAACTATGATTCTGGGGGTTTTTGTAGCTTTATAAAATATAAATTTATGCAAAACCGAATGAAAATATGTATGAAAACAAGTTATAAAATAGTAATCTAGACAAGATTAATTCAAAGGAATGAATGCTACATTCATAAAATAATTTTTTCTGAAATTACTAATATAATATGCATAGAATAACTTGTAAATACATTAACTCGTTAACTGCTAGAAAAAAAATATTCAGAAGTAATATTACAGAAATTACTAGTTGAACTAATGCATGGAAAATAAAAGTACAAATTTGGGTCTTGAGCACCTAGGGTGTGCCAAAACCAAAGGGGACTCATATATTTGAATAGGTAGAAAGCTAAGAACAAAAAATTATTTTCATCAATTAGAAAATGTGGTCATTCATTGGAGACTAAAAGGCTTTAATGCTAGAAAAAATCATTGACTTGACTTTTGTTGATGTCTAAATTCAAAATTCAACTCCTAATGGACATACTCAAGCCTTATTTACAAAAAAAAATGGTTGAGGATTAGCCTCCATGAATATTTTTTTTCCCTCCAAAATACCTATAAAAGAGGCTCATGTTCCCTCTAACCTCACAGCTAAAGGGAGGAGTAGCAGTTGCCTTAATACAACTTAGTTTGGTCATCCTACAATAGGGCATGTCTCCCAAAATTTTCTATTGGATGGATTCCTTGTGATATATAAAAAATATCCTCCTTATGCGTCAAAATAAACACGTTAGGAACATAAAGTATGATAATCATCTCTAGCCTTCCTATGAACTTATTAAAGCTAAGAAATATCTTATCAGTGTAGAAGGATAGATTAAAAGTGCCTATGAAAGGTTATATGGGACCTAATTTGTACCTACTTTGGAGGCACGTTATACTCCCCTATCGAAAGTATTGATCATCCTCTTAGAAATCTAATGATCTTCCTTTTTCTATTGTTGTTAATTTATTGTCCTATTGGTTTGTCTGACACCGCATGTGGTGTTAGATGTAGTTTCTCCTATTAGATGAAAACCTACATTTTCTTCCATTTCTCTCCATCCCCTTGTTTATTCCTCCTCACTTTGATATTATTATAGGAATAACAGTAACAAAGGCCTAAATTGAGTCCAATCCATTGGAATCCAAGTCTTTTGATGATTCTTTTATACAAGTGAGTTTTGGCCAATATAGCCCTAAACCTATTAGGTGTATTGTATTCCCTGATCATCATACTTTGTGTTAATGTGTGCCATATCGTCTTATAAGCATTTAATATTCCCTCACCTAATAGCCTAAAGGTATCCTCAAATTGGAGGATTTCCTCTTCTTTCCTTTGTATGTAAATTATTTACGAATTATGACCTCTTGTTATAAGTGCATGATTAACGATGGGGAGATGTTGGGATGTATGATCTACCCTAGATCATAGTGGTTCCTCCATTTATTTTTTTAATGGTTTAGTTACCTCTTCTACCCTTTATTATTCATGCCTTATCCATGATGCTAATGCCATGAATTTTTCATCATCCAAATAAAAATATAAGGCACCATATGTTTATGTCATCAAACACCAATGATTGTGCATGTAGAGTTGTGCATTCTTGGCCTTGTCCTCAATGTTGATATAGAGGAAAAATCCAATAAATTCTCTAATATTTTGAAAGGGAGAGAACCATTTTTTCTTACATTCTTATTTGGAATTGAAACCATTAATATTTTAACAATAACTAATAGGTATATGAGGGTTGTATTCAATTCAAATCCTCCATGGAACACTATGTTATAATGCCTAGGTCGATGTTAAGAGTGGGAACTTGTTCTTATTTCTCTTGCAGCAGTATATAGTGTTGGAAAATCAGAAAGGAAGAAATATTTTCTTATTCTTGATTATTTACTTGTGATGTTATTTAATTCTTATTGTATTCTTGTTTTCTTCATTCTTTTTAGTTCATCAAGAAAATATCAAAGAAAAAGCATATAGATCAAGGACACCAGATATAAGCCAGGACCTAGGGTAAAACCACACTCTAATGGAAAACCCAGTAAGTAATTCTTTATTAAATAGTATTCTTAAGACTCTAGACCATGACTCACACTTCCCCCACACCAAGTAAACCTTCTTTTGGATCCTCCTTTTCGAAATAGAAAGAATAGCAACAACAAAAACACTATGAAACACTTTCTTAAACCTCGAAACTTTGAAATTACTTCTGTAACTTTGATCTTGCTTCCAGGAGTTTTATTTCGACTTTACACAACTTCTCAAGCCATTAGCACCCAACAAAATCAACTTCAACCTATTGTTCTCTTCGAAGCAGAAACATACAGAAACTAACAACAAAAAAATAATGAGGGACTTTGATCTTTCAATATAGGGCACGTGAGAGAGAGAGAGAGTGAGAGAGAGAGAGAATTTTCATTTTTTCATCAATCCTTCAGGTTATCCAAATCTCAACTCTTTTTACCATTTCACTGACTTCACACTTTTTCCCTTATGCAACGGTAGATATCAAATTTCTATGTGAGTGAGTGATTCTTCCAAATGAGTTTGATATCCTTGTATATATAGGATTGTGATGAGCTTGAATTCCTAGGTTTGAGACCAACTTCATTAGTTTAAGTCTGACTTGGTGTGGAGGCTCTATAAATCATATTTCACTCAATAATGAACATAATTACATGATTCAAAATCACTGATTGGGTGAATTTAAATCTTTAATAACTCTATAAACTCATAATAAATCCTATAAGTCCACAATGGGGAATTTTGCCTAAGATAATATGACCAAAGCATGAAACCCATGCTTTAATAAGTCATTTAATAATAATATAAATTTCCTTTCTTTATTCTTTTGAAAAGTACATTAAATATGGACTCAAATATAATTGAAGAACACTGAACCTTGTTACAATCTTTAGAACTCCCTCTTAACCAGTGAGGTATTCATAATATATAGGTTCAAGGAAGATCTAAACTATCTAAACTAGGAAGAAATTTTAGGCACATAAATTTCACAAATATATTTCTGACCATGGAAATCTCTCCATTGGTATTTTAACATTTTAGGCACCTTAATTCCATGGACTAGATTCCTCACCTATGAAATTTGTCCAACTGAGACTAAGATGGAATAATGCTTTCAACCTCTATAGGTACTACGAAGCTTACTTACTAATGATCAATGTAGGGAACTAGGCATGCATATACCCTATCCACCCCTCCCTACTATAAATCAATAGAAAGGATCAACCTAATGTATTTCCAAGTAATGCTTCACTCACAGAGCCTTAAAAAATAAATCTCTCTTGATCAAACTGATTGGTAACCCTTATGCTTATCAAAACTTCAAGAGATTTCCCCATAAAAACATAATCCCAATAAGTAATACACTTTCAAAATCAAAATATACCTTCAGGGTTTTGATGTTTCTATTCAACTAATATCACTAGGACTATCAATCAAATATTTGAGAGAAGATTAATTTTCCTACTTATTGTGTAGCAGTGTATCTTCTAGAATTTATTCCCCAATAAAAAACTATGTTGTGCCCTACCTCTTAACCAGGGAGACTACTTTTATCCAGGCTCCCTCTTAATGTAGGGAGATTAACGTTTTCCTTCGGTGTTGGAGAATATTTCATGGCTTTCATCCTTCTCATCATACTTCTTTTGTGGACTTCTTCACTAATATGATGTACCTTCAAAGCCAGACAAAAAGTACATCTAATTATATAGAATAGAAGAAGAATTTATACTTTTCAAACATAATCAACAAGAGAATATACTTCCATACATCAACTTTTAGCCCAGGTTTGTTACAAACCCTAAATGATAGAAGATTGATTTTGTCATGTAGAGGTCCCTAGAAAATAAGTCAAAAGAAAAATAAAAGTATGTAAGAATTTTCGGAAGTCATACGATAGAATTTCCACTAGGGTTTTATGTAAACCCTTGATTTCACTAAAGCAATATGAGCATTATATGAATAGCTTCTACTAGTGTTTGATGTAAACCCTAGATTTTTCATCTATAAATTCTTACCAAAAATTATATATATTCAGATGAAGAAAAATTATAAATAAATATGATGCGTAATTAAAGACAAGTCTACTTATAACTTAATTTTAAGTCGACAATATCCTTGGACACCCCCAAAACCTGGAGAAAAGGGAAAAAATTTCTCGCACACCCACCAAAGCCTGAGAATTTGGAGCTTCACGTGTTTTAAAAAGTTGGACTCCAAATGGTCCAGGATGACATTTACTTATTGTTTAAATTGGATTTAATGGTTATAAGAATAGATGTAATAATAAGAAAAAATAGTTTGTTTAATGATTATGAATAAAATTATATTATTACTAGTCTAAATTTATTTTATTTTTTGACTTATCAGGTTTGAAGAGGAATCAAAATTTTTAAACTGTGAATTTATTTTTTGGGTGTAAAATTTGAGGAAAGGATTGTACCTGGAAATATTTGGTACATCTTAGTGCTTTATAGATCCCCAGTTTAGATGGATCTAGAATAGTTTAATTATTAAAAAATATTAACCAGACTAGATCCATCTTAACCCTATATGTATCAAGCATTGAGAGGGATCAAATCTTTCTAGGTACAAACCTTTTTTTTGAGGGAAAAACTTGTGGTAAGGTTTGCACCTCGAGAGATTTGGTCTCTCTTGGAATTTGATATATTTGGGATTAATATGTTTCTATTATGGTTATATAATACTATAAAATATATATAAGTGTAGTTATATGTCTCTTTCTCATTCCTTCTCTCTATCTCACCCCCCAAACATTCTCTCTCTCTCTCTCTCTCTTTCTATTCAATCATACCTCTTTTCCTTCCTCTCTTTGCCGTTATCTCCCACCTATATTTGTCTCTTTTCCCTCATAACTCACTCTCTCTCTTCTATCTAAATATGTCACTATCTCCCTCCCTATCTCCTTCTCTTTACTCAATCCATCTCTATGTCTCCCTCTCTCTCTCTTCCCTACATATTTATGTCTTGCTCTATCTCTCTCTTCCCCTTCTCTCCCTCTCTCTCTCCTCTCCTATTTCCTCTCTTCCCTCCTGTTGAGTATGGAGCCTAATTATCTTCTTTATTTATATCTATCACAATGTTGTACCCATGTTCTTAATGGGGTGGAAATGCTTCCCATCATTGAACACTGCCTGGGGGGTCGAGGGAGGGGCGGGTGATGGCGAATATGAATTTATGGAGCCCGCCTCCCTGGAAGTGGGTTTCGAGGGAAGCTAGAAACAGATGTAAAGCTTCCTTGTAAAATATTGTAATTTCTAGTCAATTAGGGATGTTCATTAGGTAGATCATTTGATGGTAGAAGTTATGTTTAATTTAGGGTTTTTATCCCTAGAAGGCAACCCCTCATTTTTTATGAGGGTATTGTATTGTGGTTATGTGTTGTAAGAGTATTATGAGCGAGAACCAAAAAGGGGGACTGTGAGAGAGAAAAAATGATATTATAAAGGCTCTGTTTTAGTTGTGTCTCTCCATTTTGTTGCATAATAGAAAGGAAGGATTGGCTATTCAGGGTGGACGTAGCTCAAATTTTGGTGAACCACATATATCTGCGTCTCTCTTATTTTATATGTTTTATCTGTTTGTGTTTCTGCATATATTTTATGTGTTCCATTGCTCTATAATATATAATTTTATAACACCTCCTCCCTCCCTCACACTCTCCCCATCTCTCCCTTGTCACTCCCTCTCTCTCTTACATTTGATTTTGTGATATTGTGTTTAAGAAAGTATCTAAATTAAAGAAACTCAATTATTTGTAAAATATTAAGCCTATATTTTGGATTAATCATATCAAATAAAATACAATAACCAAAAAATTAAAACAATCGTGCACTACCTTTCCTCTATTATTGTTAGTCAATTTGTTTTCCCTCATATCTTGGATCTTTAGTTCAGATGGACCTATGGTGTTTTTAGTAAAAAAAATTGTATTATATGTATTTCACATATATATATATAAGATATTCTCATTTTTAATTTTATTGAAACCTTGATCAAATATCTATGAGAATCTTCTTTTTCCTTTTAAAGTTATTTAAAAAATGTTATAAAATTAATTAAAATAAAATATTTATAAACTATTGTGATTGTGAAAAAATGTATGTCTTTTGGGCATGTGGTATTGATAAGCCATGGTATGGGCCCATGGTATTGTAACAAAGTCTATTTACATGTTCATACTATCCATGATAAAGTGGGGGTGAATATACATGGTTAAATTGCAAAATATTTTGATTATGAAATAAGTTCTTATTTTTGGGGATGTGGTATTCATAATCCATGGTATTGGGCCATGCTATGGTAGCAAAGGCTATTCAAAAGTTAATAAAGAATAAAAATACAACATTGAATTTAACTTTAAATTTGTATTATTAATTGAGGCCAAATTTAAAGATTTACATGCATTTGGCTTTGTATTAATTTTAAATTTTTACTTATTATTATTATTATTATTATTATTAATATTATTATAATAATTATTATTAATTTAGCCAACATATGAATGTTAAATGTTAAAAATGAATGCCTACATATTTAATCCTATACTTAGATGATATTGGCAATAGATTAAATTTGTGAAATATTTAATGTTAAACATTTATGCGTAGCATCTATCCCAGGCTGTGTTGTAGACCACCCCGATGCAATTAATAATTATTTTATTTTATTTTATTTTATTTTTATGTAATTTTATCGATTCAAAATGTTCGTTTTTCCGTTTAGATTGATGGCACACTGACGGCCTGGGCAAACAGATTTTTCGCCGGAGATGGGAAAACCGGCAAGCGAAGTTCGGCCGAAATTTGAGTTTGGTTGAACTTTTACTCTTAAAATGGTTCAGCGGCGCTATTTCTTATAAATGTATCGCCTACGAAGTTCATTTTTTTCCCGCTTCTGTGTTTCTTTTCTATGTTTCATCGTGTGTTTTCCATGTTTCTTTTCTTTGTTTCTTGGCATGTTTTGGTATTTCTGCTCTATTCGTTGAATTGTTGCAGTGCTTCTGCTGGTCTAGGCTACTTTCGCTCTATTGGTGATTATCTGCAGCGACGTCAAGCGAATCACTAGGTAGGAATTGTTTATGTTGATGATTCTCCACATGTGCATGAAAGTTTAGATCATGTTGAAATGTAATTCTGGGTTTATTTGGCTCATCTCTATTTTATGATTGCAAACTAAGTAAAATTAAATGTTTTTACCTATGGAACGTTGTCTCAGTGTATAGTTGTTTTTTTGTTTTTTGATGGATAATAATGGTCTTTCAGTAATGAAAATGGTCTTTCCCTTTATTTGTGCGACAAGATAGTTATGAGTAGGTAGCTTGAGATCATCCTTAGTTTTCCAAGAAATGTCGATTAGCTGATAAATAGTGTCGAAAAATTCTTGTTTTCTAGTGGATCCATCAATTTTATCCACTCTAGTTGATTCTTAGCATGTTACGATACGCACTAAGACAGTAGGAGAGAAACTAAAGTTCCTCTCTCGGTTGAGCTCCTTGGTTATTATTGCGCCCAGGATGCTAGCCGGTCAATAGCCCATATATCGCAGTCACATTTTCAGAGGGTTTCCCCTTGCCATACACAACCAACATGGATTCTCATTAAGTGCCCACCATAAGTTCATTGCTAGCCTAGGTCAGCCAATAATCTATCAGGACTAGAGATCATTGGATCAGCAGCTCCTTCGAAATGACTGGTAATACCACTTAGGGGCAGATAGACCATACACTCAGTGCCACTACCCACTTCTACTGAGGCTGGGCTTAATGGGAGCAACAACGAAGGTCAACCTAGCCGCTTCCCTAGAGTTTTCCTGGTAATCAATACGACCTGTCTCTAATAGAACCAATTTTATTATCTGAACAATCAGGATTCTCCACTTGTGCATGGATGTTTACCACCTCTGTTAAGCTTATGCCATTACTGAACCTTCTCTTGATTCCTCAATGCTGGAATGTGCGACCTTTAGTATTTTTTCTAATCACTCAGGGTGTGGATAGAGTGTAGCTAAATGACCATAATTATGCTTTAAATTTCATTACCTTTTGTTGTAAGGTGTATGTTGAATTTCTGGTAGTATGATATGCATTCGGTTGCTACAGTTGTTACTGTTCCTGTGGATCCATCAATTTCATCCGCTCTAGCTGATTCTCCACATGTGCATGGAAGTTTACCACCACTGTTAAGCTTATGTCATTATCGAGCCTTCTCTCGAATCCTCAATGCTGGAATGTGAAACCTTTATTATTTTTTGTAATCGCTCATGGTGTGGATAGACTGTAGCTAAATGACCATAATTAGGCATATGAGGGTGAAGGGAACTTTGTATTACAAGAAGAATGATTGAACTATAATTATCTACTGCTCTAATGTGACTACATATTGTCTTTTTCGGATGTGTTTCTTCATGAGGCAGAATTTGATATTTTATACTTGATAACCTATTATGGTTATATCAAGAGGATTTTGTATATGAACTGTTATCAATATATGAAACAAAGTTTTTTCTCCTTTTAAAAAAGAGTTGAAATCATTCTAAATTCACATATGTTTAGTGGTGTCACTGTTTCACTTCCGATATTATGTTGCCGACCTTGATGAACAGGTGGAGTTATTAGACTACATATCTTCATATAGAACTTGCATATATTCATATATAACTTTCAAATAGTATGATGGAAACCAAACATGATAATGTATTAGGACATGACAACTTGCTAATTAGTTATTAGACTACATATCTTCATATAAAACTTGCAGATAGCATGATGGAAATGTGAACTTGAAAATAGTATTTTGGAAATGTGGATCTCATGACTCTTCATGATTAATGCTTCTAGAAACCAATCATAATAATGTAGAAACAAAACATAATAATGTATTAGGACATGCTCCTTTAACTTACAAATAGTATGGTCAAAATGTGGATCTCATGACTCTTCATTATTAATGGTTCTAGAAACCAAACATAATTTAATGTATTAGGACATGCTCCTTTAGGCTTGGTGGAATTACCTTTGATTTTTATTTCTCTTTGACACACACATATATATATGAAGAGATGATCCCATTTTCTTTTTATTCATAGATGAAATATCATTTAAATACAAGATTTATCATAATGTACAATGATTCATTCCATATTACTCATAGATAAAATGTCATTTAAATACAAGATTTATCATAATCTACAAGGATTCATTCCATATTATTCATAGATCAAATGTCATTTAAATACAAGATTTATATGTGCAATGATTCATTCCATATTCATTTTTTAGATTCATTAGGATTCATTTAATTACAAGATTTATAATAATCTACAATGATTCATTCCATATTCATTTTTAGATTCAAGAGGAGCTTTTGAGAATGTTATGATAATTCCAATAAAGAATGAGCTAGACTCATCTTCAACATCTATTAATTAGATTTGAAAATTTATAATACTACTGTGTACATTTGAGAATATTTATTTACATGTTTATATAAATTATATATGTACATGTATGTACTTTTTTTCATAAAATTTTCATTAAAAAATGAACCCTTTAAATGATGAAACTAGCTAATGCTTCTTCTTCATGAAGAAGACTACTTGATCTTTCAATCTGAATTTGATGATGGGCTTTTGCTATCATTCTTGACTACTTTGTTATCTTTCTTCACTACTTCAAATTATTGACACAATCATATGCTTCTTGTTACTCTCTTTATTCCTTCCTTATATTGTATTCTCCCCCTAGATATTGTGTACTCTCCCACATATATATTGCACTCAATTTTGATGGTCCTTTGTTATCTTTCTTGACTACTTCAAAGTATCAAATTATTGACACAATCATATAAATATTGCACTCATTTTTTATGGTCCTTTGTTATCTTTCTTTACTTAAAATTATTGACACTTTATCATATAGATATCATATAGATATTGCACTCAATTTTGATGGTCCTTTGTTATCTTTCTTGACTACTTCAAATTATTGACACAATCATTGATTTTTGTTACTCTTTTTATTCCTTCCTTATATCTATTCTCCCCCTTAGATATTGTGTACTCTCCCGCATAGATATTGCACTCAATTTCATAGGCTCTTCTTTTGAAGTCAAATATATTGTATTCTCCCCCTTAAATATTGTGTACTCTCCCACATAGATATTGCACTCAATTTCATAGGCTCTTCTTTTCAAGCCAAATAAGTGACAATAATTTTCAAGAACTATCCCTAATTTGTTTCTCACATGTTCAAATGGTTCTCTAACAAGATAATTTACAAGAACTATTCCTAATTTTTTCCTCACATATTCAAATGCTTCTCTAACAAGAGGCTTTGTGGGTATGTATTCCATCTTCACTATTTTCTCAAAGACTTGTTGTGTGAGGAAGTCGTACTTTATGATGATATGTAAATAGTGATTAAAGGAAGTAGAATATTTTATTTTTAAAATTATTATTACACTTCTATTGAAACACTTAATAGATATATAGATTTACCTTAATACCTTGTAGAGCCCATTTCATCCAAAACACTCAAAAAGAAATTTACCTTACCTTAATATCTTGTAGAGCCCATTTCATCTAAAACACTCAAAAAGAAGTAACTACTATGTATTCCACTTCTACTCTAGATAGAGAAAGTAACGACTCTTTGCTACTTAACCATTAAACCAAAGACTCTTCTAAGTAGAATTATACATTGTCCACTTGTACTTTTCACAAGCTTAGTTGAATCTCTATATGTTGTCAATGTAAATTTCTACTAGTAAATTTGTCAATGTAAATTTCCTAACTTCTACAAGTTCTATAGGAAAATTCTGTAAAGGGCCAGGTAGCCTTTGGATCTCATATTTTATGAAAGGTGACATATCTAGTAAATTCCCCTATAGTCAATCTCTAGAATAGATCTAAATAGAAGTTCTTCATTTTAATATCCATAAAACACAACCACTTTAAGGTAAACTGTGTACATGTGTCATTTCTCCCACAAACTAAAGGCTTCCTCCCATTAATTTTAGATGTGAATTCTAGACCATAAACTTTTTAAGTCAAAATTTAATATAAACCATGAACATTTCATTTACCTCATGATCTTGTGTCATTTCTCCCATGTCATATGTATTTTTTATTGAAATTTTTTTTTTTCAGGGATAATAAAACTAGTAAATATGGTTGATAAATGGAAATTATGCATAGAAGTATCTTCCTATCACAATCCAGGGAAAGCAGTGATTAGATATGTGCTTTCCAATATTGCAACTAGCAAAGTCGTCCAAAGGAAAATGAATATACCGAGAAGAACAACAAACAACGAGGCATATTATATTCGATTGATAGAAGGCTTGGGAAGAACGATGGAGTATGTATCAAATGGAATTGTAGTTTTCACCAATTTTGAACTTGTGTGTAGCTAGATGAATGGTGTGTGCCAATTTAAGAATGACAAGCTAAAAGAACTACATGGAATAGCAAACAATATTGTTAGCCAATTTCAATTTTTTAGTATAAGACATTGTACAAATGTGAATAAGATGTCTGCTGATCTATTGCGTGGGAAAATGCCAATTCAGGATTCATATATCAAAGATGAATTAGAATTATATAGATAAATGCCAATACAAGATTCATCTCTCAAATATGAATTAGTTATGAGTTTCTCTTCTTCAAAAATTCAAGATTCATCTCTCAAAGATGAATTAGTGTTCAGACGCTCTCCAAAATTTATTGACGGACATTGTAACATATCTTGGATATGTGTGTGTTGTGTACTTATAAATGCGTCTTTTTTAATTTCCATGTGATTTTTTCAATTATATACCAACTGTGCTCCCGCCACACCATGTAAAGTGCAACTTGGTGAACTTCACATTTGCAACAAGTGGTGAACTTCACATTTTTGTAAAATTAAAATGCGAGGACTTCAACAAATTTTTGTTTAAATGGAGTTTCTTTAAATGCAGTTTCACTTATTTTTGAATGACCATGTGTGTTTTCAATTTTATACCAAGTGTGCTCCCACCATGTAAAACGCAATTTGGTGAACTTATCATTTTTATAATTTTTTTTTTGCTTAAATTGAGTTTCACACATCAATTAGTGCTTTGAAAGTTGTGTTCTACATAATTTGTGTACACTAAATTACATTAATTTTTTGAAATTTATTTTGTGTAAATGTCCACCAATGGATATATATATCGAGGATGAACGAATAAGATCAATTGAATCCCATATGCGGGATCAGGGATCGGGGAATGTTCATGGTATTTAAATATAATCTTAAATCTCCATATATGTGTGTACATGTGGAATTGATTTTTTATTAACTTTGTGATTTAAATTAATTGTTAATAAGTTTCATTTTTTATTTTTTAGGAGCTAAGAGGAGAAGGGTCTCTACCCCATCCATGGAGCATGCCCATGGTTCACCCAGTCGTGGTATGGTTCATGCAATTTAATCAATGAATATGTGCATGTATTTATATATACACATTAATGTATTTTTGAATTGATTATAAATTCGTATTTGTTTATGAAGCTTCTCTCTCATATCGAGAGGTTGGTGGTGGTTCAAATCCCCTTAGAGGGCCATCAATGAGTGGTAGTAGTTTGCACGAAGGTGGTGATATTTACTCCCCCGGAGGCCAATAAATAGCTTGTGGTGTCGGTTCTCAGTAGGGTCAGTCTGGGTCTCAACAGTTTGAGGGTGGAGAAGATGCTAACCAACCACGTCGAGGTTACCATCAATTTCAATATTCTTTTCATTGAATTTGTACAAATTTTTTTACATGTGTTTTTTCTAATATACAAAATTATATATGATGATGCAGAGGCTGAAAATGTTCCAAATATTGGTCAAAATAGAGACATGGCATAACTCTACATTCAAGAAGAAGGTTTTCTACCTACCATAACTTATCCGACCGACATTTCTAATATACCATGGGAAACAAACATGGTGTAATACACCTTAAAAAGGTGTCAAAAACTTCATGCAAAATTGCAGAGAGATCTCGTGGCTGTGACTCTACCTACTGAGAGTCGACAAAGCCTCGAAATAGTTACACATTCATTGGGCGAAATTGTAAATGTGTAAAAAAATCTTGGGCCAAGGACTGATACATTTGTAGAAGTGATGAGAAAGAGAAAGGAAACAGTAATGGGTCCCGATAAATGGGAGGATGTAAAAAAAAGAGTTACAAAAGATATGGCAAAGTCGATGTTTAATTTCAAGGAAGGGCCAAAAAAAAAAATGTTGAAGGTGCAATATTTCAAGCAACCAAATATAGCTCACTATTTGTATGATAGGCACCTTGCAACCTATGGAAGTCTCCCATGGAAGGATGAGGTTCCTGTTTATTTTTCACAATTGTTTTACACATATTTTTTTTTAATATGAAACCCAACTATAATGACCTTCTGTCAGAATTTTTTGGTTCGGGGAAAGGTCGATTGTATGACCGTAAGGTCGCTAAGCGAGATGCGGAGTAGCCTCACCCTAAGCCGCCATTGGCGAGTCAACCTGTTTAGGTCAAAATTCTGCAGTCAGAGATGGATGGGACTTATCAAATAAGTCAAGAAGTAAGAGATGTCACGATCGACAATGTTTACAGTAGATTGGGTTGAGTCAATGTTTGTCTAAATCAACAAAGATCACGTGAAAATGCATGTGCCAATTTTGTATATCGTACAGATGAAGAGACTGACAACATGAATGTTGAAGATCTCCGAATATATGAAAAGAATTGTCGCAATGGTTTTCAAGACCTAATTATTCATGTGGAAGAGGGCACGGGAACGGTATGTGTTAATGACCTTAGGGTTCAATTATTTTAACATGTTTACATGTGTACAATTTGTAATAAATACATGTGTATGTACATGTATGCATTTATTTGTATGTACATTAATCTAACAAAAATGTATCATTATATGTTAAAACACCATTTGCAGTTGTCAGGCATGATGAGTGACAAAAATTTTAATATCACGTTCAGGACCTCTGGTTCAAACAATGCAGATTGGTCTCACCATCAAGATATGTTGAAAAATGTTAGTGTTTTTTAAGTGATATTTTTAAAATAAATAATTGTGCACACATGTAAATGTATGTATATATAATGATAAAATGTTTTAATAGATTTGACTCCGTCTGATATTTTTGGGATGGTAGTACCTTCTTCTTCCTTGGGAGATGTACCTTCTACTTCCTTAGGAGATGTGCCACATCCACAAAAAGTATGGACAATTTTTCACTTTTAAAATTAATGTTTAAGTTATATATATATATCTTGAGTTATTTTAAATTTTTTGAATTTTAGGTTCTTAGAGACTTTCATTTGGACCCTCTCCTAGGAGATGTCCCAAATCCACCTGCAGAAGTATTCAATTTTTCTCTTATATATATATATATATATATATATATATATATATATATATATTGTATAGTTTACCATTGCAGATGTTCCCATGTTCCCATGGGGGGACTTGTAGCAAAAGTGAAAAAAGAGGGAACCTCGTGAGGTTTTGCATGATTTTTTTAATATTTTTTTTTTTTTGACATGAAGTTCTATATATATTCTCCTCATTTTTAAAACATCAAATTTTAATGTTAGTACATGTTTCATTGTGTACGGGTTTCCCATGCTTAGCATGATAGTGCGCAGATAAAGGACCACGATAGGAAAGACACTACATCCATATTTGTTTGATGGACATGATTTGTAGATTTGATTTCAAGATTTAGATAGTCTTAAATTTAGTTTTATATATTATCTAGATGCCTTGTCATATATATATAACTTGATACAATTTGATACTTGTGAGATCTACAATTTTTGGACATATTTTATTACAGTGCTAATATAATTTTCTTTGTTCTAAAAAGTTATTTTTTGGATGGTTTTAGTACTTTTTCCATGTGAATGTGAAGTAATGTTGTGATATAATCAAGAATTTTTTAAAACTATGTTTTGGATACCATTTTAATCTATATTTGATGTAAATAACTTTAATTTTGATTTAACGTTAAATGTTTTAAATGTAAATCCCTATAATTTTGATTTAATATTAAATGTTTTAAATGTTTTGATATAATATTAAATGTTTTGATCTAAGTTTTGGATGGTTTCAATCTAAATTTGGCCTATGGAAGACTCCCATGCATAGACATCAGATGCATTGCAGAAGGTGAGGTGGGGTAGGGGTGGAGGGGGCATGAGTGCTAGCTCTCGCCCACCTCTTCCAATCCATAAAACAGGTAGCCACGCTCCTCCGTCAAGCAATGTCACACAATTTCACTTCACCAACTCTATGGTCAGACCTCGAATTACAGCGACCATTTCTATCTTTTTTCAGGAGGAGCCACAAGATGAAGGTGCCTTTGGTTCCAAGAAGAGGTGGAGAAAGTCCACCATCCCAACTCATCAGCCCAAAGACACCAGGAAGTCAGCAGCTTTTCCAGTCAAATCCATCTTGACAAGCTCCAACGACAATGGCACAAGCAGCGAAATCTCAGCCTGTGTGGAGAAAAAGGTCAAAGATGACTCTGGCTCCTCTTCCACTTCGGAGAGCTCCTCCCAGCACTCCAAGGGAGTATATGATGATCCATAGGACTACAGTTGTCCAATTGTGGAGGAGAATCCTCCTACACACATCGATAGCTAGCCTAATGTCAGATCCTCTTTAGCTTTTTTGAACTTTTGTCATGTTTTGCAATCACTGTGCTTCTGAACACTCTATGTTTGCTAGTTTCCTGATATTGGGTAGCATCTTCTGGGCTAGTTTCCTGATTATGGGCAACCCCTTTTCTATTTTTTTGATTCAGACCCCCTTTTCAGGTCCCCTTTTCTAAGTTTTGGATGGTTTCAATCTACATTTTGCATATGGAAGACTCCCATGTGAAGTGTTGTTTTGATTTAATAAAAAAGAGTAAAGAAGTAGTTATATGCAAATCCCTTTAGTTTTGATTTAATGTTAAATTTTAAATGTTTTGATCTAAAAAATGGACATGTATTCAGTTTGTGTATGTATCAAGTACGTGCAAAATTTTTCATCAATGCACATAGAAAAACTAGTTCCAGTTAATTGCATTCTAGAATGTATATATTCAGTACGTGAATCATTTTTCATCAATGCACATAGTAAAACTACTTGAACAATTAATTTCATTCTAGAACATATATATATATCCAATACATGTAACATTTTTCATCAATTCACATGTATAGAAAAACTACTTTCAGTTGATACTAGAGCACATGCATGTACCAAAACAATTTGTACATGTGCAATCACTTGCACAAATAACATAAGCAACTCAATTTTTAGTTGAGTACTGGAAGTTCTAAAACACATTTAATCGAAAGGGAATAAATTGTTGGGTAGTTCAGTCAAAAAAATTCCTATGGAATTCCACCTTCAATAATCTGTTCTTGATCGGATTTTGACATTTTCCATTTCTTAATTTTCATTTTTTTCTTTGATTGAACCTCTATCAACTTTATGCGTGCTGCACACACCAAGTGACTATATTGAAAACTTATGAAATCAAGTTCATAGTCTTCAAAGTAAACAAATTCCCCACTTTGATTAGTTTTTCTGAAAAAATAAACTTTCAGTATAATAGATCCTCTTTCATATTGAAATCCGTGATCATTATAGTTTTCTAATAATTTCATTTTTTGTTCAATGCAACGCATGAAATGATACTTCACATTTTCGTTGTTGTCAATAGGTGCAATTACAACAAAAACATCTCCTGCACAATAAAAAAACTTAACAAAATTATACATATTTAAATTTATTTCTAGATCTTTAAATCATTAGAAAGAAATTCAAATGTTACCTTCTCTAACAAGATCATAAACTCGATCACCATCAGATGATATTGTAGTTTCCTCTGATTGCATTTATTCAAACATTGCAACAGACATTTTTCCCTTTGTATTTAGCTCTGTATGTTTCCAATCGTTTACATACATATTGTTTTCACAAACATCATTGTATTTTGTGTTGTCTATGAAAACATGACAAAAACAAGAATATTTTCTTTTATCCAACGCAAACAAATTTCTGGATGACTTTGTTTTAATTGAATGCAATTTTCGAGTCCCTTTTATTGTTTCAACATAATTTACAATTGATCTATCTATGTCTTTGATACCAATATGCTAGAAAAACCTTTATATGGAAAATTCAAAGAAGAATTTAAATATGATATCAAAATACAATCAAAGATAATCGCTGCACAATAAAATTAGATTTCCAATAAAAATTAAATTGAATGTACCTCCGCACTTCCGTTGATGGGTTCGTCTCATCACTTATAGTAGCGATGCACCATTGAACAACTTCTTTCATGTCCACAAGTCGTCTTGCAGAGGGTTTCATTTGATATCTTCGAACTGCTTGTTTTATGCATGCCCCTGCACCGTCATGTTATCCTTTTGCATGGCCAGTTTCAAAGAAATTCCAACAATGTTTAATGCATGTTTTCTTATGAAGACAACACAACCAAAAGAATGACCATGTATATTTGAATTGACTTGCACATCCGTCTGACCATATCAATGTTCATTGAATGTTATTCCACGATTTTTCAAGGAGTCATAAATTTTTCCAAAACAACATTGTACAAAATATGTATCATGTGTACGATTGTCACTGATATAAAAGTGATATTCTTTAATGATATGTCAATTTTCACTCGTGCTTTCTATATGATCGACGTTTTGTTAAGCATACCTATATAGAATATGGATGAGCATGGAGGCCTGGTCAGAATGATAGTATTCACTCTGAATTTATTTTTGTGGAACAAATGTGTAGTTTTCTGCAAAATTAATCACTGACAAAATGGTCCTTGGTGGAAAAAATTCACGATATTTTTTGAATTTCAATTCTTTCCATCGAGCTCTATGGGAATGCTTGGTGTATTTGTAAATTTCTGCCTCAAACTTTCTCAAAAATTCTATCACAAAAATTTCGTCTTCTCGTAATTCAATTCTTTTAACACTATTTGCACCTTAAATCAATGTATGGATATATTCATATCTCTTCCATTTCACTTTCATGTTGGACAATGATTGATCATTTATATCAGTATGATATTTGTTTTGAAATTTTGTCAAATTTCCACAATCATTGCATTTTTTACAACCAACACATTTATTTTTATAAAATAGTTCATCGCTTTCTCTTTCGCATCGAATTTGAGATATGAAATCATGGATAGTGGAAGGAGGAGGTGAATCCTTCCATAATGTTCTACCAAAATCAAGGAATGTGTCATAATATAACTCAAATTCCACATTATAACGGCAACAACAAGTGTCGTGTACGGTGATAGGTTTTACATACCATGGTTTTTGCTAAACAAAAGCACTGATTGAAACATGAATTTCACGATTCCCTTCTTCGAACTTGTTGAATAACTTTATCTGAGTGGTTTCCAAGAAATATTTTTCATGTTCTTCGTACTCATTTCATGATATTCTTCTTCATTTCGCATGCTTTGTAGTTGGCGAAGCATGCGAATTTTTCTTCCAATATTCATATATTATTTTTTTAACATTTTATCCAAGTCACTTCAAAAAATGTCACTTCAAAAAATGCCTCCAACATTAAAAAAAAAAAAAAATTCACTTTAAAAAATACTTCCAGAAAATGTATTTTTGAAATTAAGCCCAAATCCATTCTTTCGAAAAAAATGAAGCACAAAAAATATCCAAAAAAATGGATTACATACCTCCAAGAAATGTCCTTTGAATGTACATCCAAGAAAATTCCATAAACCCAAAACAATTCTTTGCAAAATCAGACTGCCTCCAAGAAATGTCCTCCAAGAAAAGTCTTTAAACCCAAAACAATTCTTTGCAAAATCAGACCGCCTCCAAGAATTTGAAATTAACCTCAAATCTATACTTTAAAAAAAAACAAAGAAAAAAAAGCATCCAAAAAAATGTATCACATACCTCCAAGAAATGTCCTTTGAATGTACGTCCAAGAAAAGTCCTTAAACCCAAAATAATTCTTTGCAACATCAGACCGCCTCCAAGAAATGTCTTCCAAGAAACGTCCTTAAATAAAAAACAATTCTTTGAAAAATTAGTTCGCCTCTAAGAAATGCCTTTAAACCCAAATTTCCAAGAAAAGTATTTAAACCCAAACCAAGACATTTGTAAAATCGGATGAAATGTGCGAAATGCGAAAATTATGAATGATTTCACGGAAATTTATATTGTCGTGAAATGTATCTTTGGAGGGGCTCCATGAAATTTTCCAGCCAATGGAAAATAAGGCAGAAGTTCGGCTGAAATATTAAGGCGTGAGACTTAACGGCCCATTTTCACAAAAACTATTTTCAGCCGAGCTAACACGTCACCAATTACACATATCCAAGATCTGAATACATTTCTGCAACTATGGATTGATTAAAATTCATGAAACTTTCTGAATTAACTGTCTGGACCAAGACACGCATTTTCAGAATTGAATCTACATTTAGGAAATATAACTTTTATGGAATTTCTGAGGGTCATTGTGATTCAGTGAAATCAAAATTTTGTATCTCCCAAATTACATTGTAAAAAAAATTGAAAAAATTATGGGGCATTATATTGGTCCGTCGTTTCTAATGGGTAGCTTTTAGATTTTTAGTTTATAACTTATATGTTAAGAAATTTCTTACGTCATGAAACATACTTGAAATATGCAGTTTTTTCATACTGGACGTGTTCAAAAAATTTTAGTAATTATGATAGGCATCCATTGGCTTTGTAAATATGACAAAACCAAAGTAGACTCTATCTAGATTGTTGTAACACATTTTGTTTTCTCAAAAATGCAAATTTTCAAAGAATACAACATTGTGTATTGCCATGACTTATTATGAATCCTTCGATTGTTAAAAAACACACCCTCAAAGAAACGCTAAGTTGACATATCAAATATGCATAAACAAATTCCAAATAATAAGTAATAGAAAGCTAAAAAAATTTCTGACAACTTTTATTTTTATCACAAAATGAAATTGTAAACAAAAAAAATGTTATAGTTTGCAGAAAGTAGAAGAATGTAAGAAAATTAAAGTTTTTTCTCAAAAAAGGGCTAAAAGTGTAACCCAACTTCACATTTTCACCCTATTCTCAAAAGAAAAAATATTGTAGGGTTACACTTTTTGCTCCTTTTTGAGAAAAAAATATCATTTTTTTTTGTTCTTCAACTTTCTACAAGCCAAAATAATTTTTCTTTTTAGAATTTCATTTTACGATAAAAAAAAGTTATAAGAAATTTTATTAGCTTTCTATTACTTATTTTTTGGAATTTTTTATACACATTTGATATGGAAACTTAACATTTCTTTGAGTTTGTTTTCTTTAACAATCAAAGGATTCATAAAAAGCCATGTTCAAACGCATTGGTGTATTCTTTGAAAACTTTGTGATTTTGAGAAACAAAATGTGTAACAACAATATAGACAAAGTCTACTTCAGTTTCATTATATTTACGAAACCAACTGATGTATATCATAATTACTAGATTTTTTTGAACTAATACAATATGAAAAAACTTCATATTTTGAATATGTTTCGGCTCGCACAAAATTTCTCAACATATAAGTTATAAAATAAAAATCTAAAAACTACCCATTACAGACGACAAACCAATGTAATGCACCATAATTTTTTCAAAATTTTTACAGTATATTTTGGAATATACAAGATATTGATTCCAATGAATCATATTGTCCTTGAGAAATTGTTTGCACCCATTTTATTACAAAATTTGTTAAAATTAGTAAATTTTTATGAAATTCCATAAAACTTATATTTCCTGAAAGTAGATTGAATTCTACAAATGCTTGTCTTGGTTTCCACTGTTGATTCATAAATTTTCATGGAGTTTAACTAGTCCAAAGTTCAAGAAATTTGTTCAGAGCCGAGATGCTGTATAATTGCAGATGTGTTAGTTTGGCTGAATTTTTAAAAAAGTTTGGCCGAATTCTTTTTGGTCCGAACAGTGTCAATTCTAACGACACAAAATTTCGGCTGAAGTTTTTACAAAATTTCGGCCAAACTTTTAATCGACTTTATGTCAGACAAAATATTCGATGAAGCTCCTCCAAACAAACATTTCATGGCTATATAAATAGCCAAAAACGAAATCATTATTTAAGCATAATTTCACACATTTCTTCATTTGCACTAATTTTTCAAAGGACTCTTTTTGGGCTTAATTTTCAAAGGACTGTTTTTGGCTTAATATAAAAAGGACATATTTTGGAGGTATGTGATACATTTTTTGGAGGAATTGATATTTTTTTAGAAGATTTTTGGACTTAATTTTCAAAGGAAATTTTTTTGGAAGTATTTTGTCTTTATAGATTTTTGGGCTTAATTTTCAAATGACATTTTTTGGACTTTTTTTGGACTTAATTTCCAAGTGATTGTTTTTCGACTTAATATTCAAAGGACATTCTTTGGTGGTATTTTTTGAAGTGATATTTTTTTAAAGGCTTTTTGGGCTTATTATTCAAAGAGAATTATTTGGAGGTATTTTGTTTTTAGAGATAGTTTTTAAGATGTTTTTGGGCTTAATTTTGAAAGGACATTTTTAGGAGGTATTTTTTAAACTGAAATTTTTTAAGCAGTTGGGCTTAATTTTCAATGGACATTTTTTGGAGGTATTTTTTGAAGTGAAAATTTTTTAGAGTACGTGTTATGGGTTGAAGTAAATATTTTATAATGATGTTTTGAAATGAGTTTTTTTCTAACTTTTTTAAATGAAATTTTTTTACAGGACTTGGAAGGAAATATTTTGAGCTTCATTTCATTTTTAGAAGACATTTTTTCTCGGATTTTTTAAAGTAAGTGTTTTGGATCGAAGTATGTGTTTTGTGAAATTTTTTTAAAATGAGTTTGATTTTAAATTAAATCTTTTGTGATGTTTTTTTAAATTGATTTTTTTTCTAAATTTTTGAACGAAATTTTTTGAGCTTCATACTCAATTACTATAGGAAATCAAAGGAATTGCGAGAGAAAATATGATCGAACAAGAGACCCTGAGGAACTTAAAGAACAAGGGAGAGAATATCACAAAAAAAAGAGAGAAGAATGCTCAAATATTGAAAAGGGAAAATTAACTTTAACTAGAAGATGAAGCAGGTATGTAAATTTAAATATTATAAATTAGATATTTAAAATTTTCCTAGTGTAAATTGTGAAACTTAATTTTTCTTTGATGAAGTAATTTGAAATATATTTTGCAACGTAAATAGAGAGAGATATTCCTCAAAACATTGATGATGAGATAAAAAAATTTGAAATAGAAAGTGAAAGAGATATTGAACCAATGATTGAAGATGGTGAAAATGTTGAAAGAAATTCAAGTGAAGAAATGAATCACTAGGTATATATATATATATATATATATATATATATATATATATATATATATATATATATCTGTGTGTGTGTGTGTGTGTGTGTGTGTGTGTGGGTATTCGAAGATGAAAACAAATAAAAAAATGAAGGAAAAGTTTATACAAAATATAAATAGTGCTCTAGAATCAATTAGAAGATATAGAAATAAAAGTGTTTCATATGCACGTAGAGCAGTACATATGGCAGTGGTTTTGTCAAGTATGAAAGAGAATCAGTTGGTAAAATCTATGGCATGAAGCATTAGGAACCTCACGAAAAACGTTTCACAAACATCTGAAAATTCAGTTGCAAATAGATGTAAATGATGAACATGCTTGTTGGACAACTATTTGTAGGAAACCATACAAATATAGACTTGGAGAAAATGTTAAATAAAAAATATATGAATATTGGATGAAAAATTCACGTGTTTCACCAAAAGCAAGGGATGCGATGCGAAGAAGACTAGCATGAAATCAATATGAAGAACATCCAAAACATTTCTTGGACACCACTCAGATATATTTGTTCAACAAGTTTAAAGAAGAGAATCGTGAAATTGATGTCTCAATCAATGCTTTTGTTCAACAAAAGCCATGGTACGTAGAACTTATCACTGTACGCGACACTTTTTGTTGTTGTTATCATGTGTAATTTCAGTGATATTATGATACATTGATTAATTTTGGTAAAATAGTTTGGAAATATTCACCTCCTCCTTCCACTATCCTTGATTTCATATCTCAAATTCTATGTGGAAGAGAAAGCCATGAATTATTTTACCAAAAGAAATGTTTTGGTGGTAAAAAATGTGATGATTGTGGAAATTTGACTAAATTTAAAAACAAATATCACACTGATATAAATGATCAATCATTGTCCAGCATGAAAATGAAATGGAAGAGATATGAATATATCCATACATTGATTCAAGGTTCAAGTGCTGAAAGAATTGATTTAGAAGAAGAAGAAATTTTTGTGATAGATTTTTTGAGAAAGTTTGAGACAAAATTTTATAAATACACCAAGCATTTCCATAGAGTGCGATGGCAGGACTTGCAATTAAAAAAATCCTGTGAAGTTTTTCCACCAGGGACCATTTGTCAATAGTTGATTTTGCAGAAGGATACACATTTGTTCCACAAAATGAAATTCAGAGTGGATACTATTATTCTGACCAAGTCTCCATGATCGTCCATATTTTATATAGACATGTTGAACAAAATTTTTATCATATAGAAATCACCAGTGAAAATCGGCATTTTATTAAAGAATATCACTTTTATATCAGTGACGATCATACACATGATACATAATTTGTACAACACTATTGTGAAAATATTTATGACTCCTTGAAAAGTTGTGGAATAAAATTGAATGAAAATTAGATTTGGTCAGATGGATGCACATGTTAATTCAAATCTTCATGATCATTCTTTTGGTTGTGTCATCTTCATATGAAAATCTGCATTAAACATTGTCGGAATTTCTTTTAGACTGGTCATGGAAAAGGAAAACATGAGGGCGCAGGGGCATGCATAAAACAAGCACTTCGAAGATACCAAATGGACCACTCTGCAAACCGACTTGTCTCCGTTAAACAAGTTTCTCATTGGTGCATCGCTGCACTAAGCCATGAGACTAACTGATCAAGGGAAGTATGAAGGTACATTCAATTTAATTTTTATTGGATAAATCTAATTTTGAATAGTATCTTTATCACAATTATTATCATTGATGGTATTTTTATATCATTTTTATATTATTATTTGAATTTTCCATATAGGTTTTTTTGGCATATTGGGGTCCAATATGTAGATAGATTGATTGGAGATGACGTTGAAACAGTAAAAGGGACTCAAAAATTGCATTCAATTAATAAAAAATTTTCCACAAATGTGTTTGCATTGGATAAAAGAAAATATTCTTGTTTTTTCATGTTTGCATAGACAACACAGAATCTAATGATGTTTGTGAAAATGAAATGTATGTAAAATATTGGAAACATATAGAACTAAATACAAAGGGGAAAATGTTTGTTGCAAGCTTTGAAGAAATGCAATCAGATGAGTCTAAAATATATTCTAATGGTGATCAAGTTTCTGATCTTGTTGGAGAAGGTAACATTTCAATTTCTTTCAAATGATAGAGATCTAGAAATAGATAATAAAGTCAAGTATACATGTGTTAATTTTAAAGTTATTTTTTCATGTTAATTATGATCTAAATTTAAATACAGAAGTTTGTTTTATTGTGTAGGAGATCTTTTTGTTGTAGTTGCACCTAATATGAATGATGAAAATGTGAAGCATTATTTGTTGCGCTGCACTAAATGAAAGATGAAATGATTATAAAACTACGATGATCACTGGTTTACATATGACAAAGGGTCTATTCTATCGAAATGTTATTTTTTCCAACAAACTAATCAAAGTGGGGATTTTTTTTTACTTTCAAGACCATGAACCTAATGTCATAAGTTGTCAATATAGTCACTTGGTGTGTGCAACGCGCATGAAGTTGATATAAATTCAATCAAAATTAATAAATGAAAAATGTCAAAAGTCGATCATGAACAGATCATTGAAGATGGCATTCCATTGGAAATTTTTTTATTGAACTGCCCAAAAATTTCCTCTCTTTGGATTCATCTTTTAGGACTTCTAGAACTCAACTAAAAACTTAACTTCCTTTTTATGTTATATGTACATGTGTTTGCACATGTACATTGTTTTGGTACATGCGCACGAGTAATTTATACACGTTTATACACACACATGTCCAGGTTTTCTGGTCTAAATGATTTCATACATTCTCTGGTACAATTTTTCATCATGTTATTGTTGCAAAATGTACATATCTGTGTATCTATCATAGTTGATATAATGAAAATTTGAAGTTGCATGATTTTTTTTTAGACATGTGTCTATTAAAATTAAATTATAATATTCATTCTTGAATGCAAAATGTGTGGTGCGTGTTTTGTAATTTTCAGTTTACTATCAACTAAAAGTAGCATTTCTATGTACATTAATGAAAAATGTTGTGCACTAGATATATATGTTCGAATGAAATTGTAAAATTATATGATTGTTTGACACATCTAAAAACAACTAGAATTTTATGATTTTGTTTAGATATATACATCGATATATATTTTACTTTAATATTTTTAACATATATTCAAACATGTACTTGAATCACTTCTATGTACATGTATTCATGTGATTTTATTTTATTTTTGTAACTTGGGATAAACTATATTAAAACAAAAAAATATATATATATAGAGGCAATGGGCAGATATCGCAAGCAGTGCTTAGCGTATACATGCCTTGGTAGTGTTCAAAGTAAAACAATTTTGGGGGTGCCTCAAAGGAGGAAATGAACCCCTTAAGAATTTCATTCATTCTTGTAATACAAAATATTCAATGGCCAATATAAAATAAAAAGAGCTGAAGTATATCCTGAGCTGACAATCATGGATTTCATTCATCTTCGTCCGTCGCCTGGTCCTGTTCCTCTATCAGGAACCCATATTCTCTAACGATGGCTTCCTCCTGAGCTGTGGGCATTCAAGGAGGCTTTAGAGGGGTCACATGGATGACGGGAGTGACTGGGTACTCCACATCGTAATCTCTGGTTCAGACATTGTCCGAGTCCATAACCCAAATGGCTATCTCCTCCATCGTGGGCTCATAACCTGGAAGCGGGTTGGTTTTCTGGGGTAAAGGCTACATGGGTTATGAAATAGTGGATTTCCCACCTCTTCTACCCTTGCACTTCTCCGGAGGAAAAACAATCTCCCCATCAATGCTATCAAATGCTTCAGGAGCCAACACCTCATGGCTGTCAAATGAAGAGCCTTCGGTGGATTAGAATCATTGGTCATTGCTATAGTGAGAGCGGCCTAAAAATGTACCTTTGTAGCTACGTCTGATGGGTTTTTTACGCTGGCGCAACGCCATGGTATGGCTTCTGACCTGTACATTTTATGATTGTTTTTAGATTTTAAAACATAAATATGTATTGTACTTAAATATCACCTAAATAATAGATGTACATCCTAAAATTATATAACATTCACACACATGTTCAATTGCATAACATACATACCAATGTATGTATGTCTTAAATATAATTTGAAATTTCCAACTAGATTCATTTTATATTTAACAAGTAAAATGACAACTTGAATTTTAAGAACAAAGCATTATATCACAACATGTGAGTACATGCCAAATGTAGTTCAACTATCCAAAATATACACATTTGTGTGTAAAATGTAATTGGAAATTTCCATCTAGATTCATTTTATATTTAGCAAATATAATGCCAACTTCATTTTATATTTAAAAAATATAGTGAAATCTTGAGTTTTGAAAACAAAACATTATATCACAACATGTGATCACATGCCAAATGTAGTTCCACTATCCAACATATACACATGTATACATGGTTTGTAATTCGAAATTTCCACCTAGAGAGACTCATTTTATATTTTTAACAAATTTATAAAATGAATTTTTTTTAAAAACAAAACATTATATCATAATCACATGCCAAATGTAGTTAAACAAACCAAAATAAATATACACATTGTGAAAATGTAATTTTAAATTTCCATCTAGAGATTCATTTTATATTTAACAAATAAAATGACAACTTGAATTTCAAAAACAAAACATGATATCGTAAAACAAAACATTATATCACAACATGTGATTACATGCCAAATGTCGTTCAACTATCCAAAATATACACATGTATGTACATGGTTTGTAATTTGAAATTTCCATCTAGAGAGATTCATTTTATATTTAACATTTATAAAATGACAAATTTTTAAACACAAAACATTATATCACAATCACATGCCAAATGTAGGTCAACCCTCCAAAATATACACATTGTGAAGATGTAATTTGAAATTTCCATCTAGAGATTCATTCTATATTTAACAAATGAAATGACAACTTGAGTTTTCAAAATAAAACATTATATCGGAGCATGAGATCACATGCCAAATGTAGTTGAACTATCCAAAATATGGACGTGTTTTGTAATTTTAAATCTCCATCTAGATTTGAATTTTATATTTAACACATAAAATGACAACTTGAGTTTCAAAAACAAAAAATTGTATAACAACCTGTGATCAGGTGTGAAATGTAGTTCAACTATCCAAAATATACACATGTACACGTGGTTTGTAATTTGTATTCTCCATCTAGATTAATTTTATATTTAGAAAATAAAATGACAAATTGAGCTTTAAAAACAAAACATTATATATCACAACACGTGATCACATGCCAATTGTAACTATCCAAAATTTAAAATCATTCTTGATAAAAGTAAATGTAGTTTAAAACTATATCCACACAGTAAAATATGTCTGAAATTTGTATCTCACATGAACAGTAAAAGTGTATATATATATATATATATATATATATATATATAGTTCAATAGTATATCATTACAAGTATCAAGTTATATAAAAAAGTAAATATGACTGCATAGATAAGACTATATATATAAAAAGTAAATTTAATACTAGATATATCAAATATAATGTTGCACACATGTGCATCATCCATCAAATATAGATTGATCTAATGTCTCTACTAGAAAATTCCTGATCCTTGTGCTATCCTGTGAAGAATGGGGAACCTATACACAATGTGTACAAACATTAAAATTTAAAAAAAATGAAAAAAAATCACGCAATACCTCATGTGGTTCCCTCTCCATTGTGTTTTGTTGCTCGTCCATTAAAACATCCTCCATAGAAACATCTTCCACAGTAAACCGTACAATATACATGTAAAATTTTATATATATATATATATATATATATATATATATATGTATGTATGTATGTATGTATGTATTAAAAATTTTAAAATGAAAATGCATATAAACTAATTTTCAATAATATTAAAAAAAATTTAGACAACTTGTTCAAATGGTGTGGATGTTCCTATCTCCATCATACACTCTATCGCTAGAGTCTGTGGAGAAGGGAAATCATCTCCAAAAACATAAAATTCAAAAATTTTAAATGAATAAAATAATTGAAGATCTAGATCTCAATTTATAATAAAAATTTTGAACTTAAATTTATAATTTATAACTTAAACATATTTAAGTGAAAAATTGAATACTTGTGAGGGTGGATTGGGAACATCTCCTAAGGGTTGCTCCGAAAGAAAATGTCCAAAAACCTAAAATTCAAAAATTTAAAACTGTAAAATAACTCAAGATCTAGATCTCATTTTTTAATGGAACTTTTGAGTTTCAATATATAACTTAAAAACATATTTAAGTGAAAATTTGTTCATACTTGTGATGGTCGATTTGACACATCTCCCAAGTAATAATAACGTACCTCCATCCCAAAAACATCGGACAGAATCAGAATATGTTAAAATTTTATTATATATACATGTACACATGTGCATGATTATTTATTTTTAAAATTTGTCATCATGTTTTGATATATATATATAATAATAGATAAAAAATAATTTTAATTCATCCTTTTCACTTTTAAAACACTAAAATTTTCCAACAGATCATCTTGATGGTGAGAACCATCTTGAGTATGTGAACTAGAGGCTTTCACCATGATATTAACATCTTCATTCATCAAGAGTGAGAACTGCAAATGGTGTTAACATATATCACACATTTTTGTTAGATTAATGTATACAAATAAATTTATTTATATATATATTTATTACAAATTGTACATGTGTTAAAATAATTAGCCTAAGCATTAACACATACTGATCCCATGCCCTCTTTCTCATGAATAATTAGGTCCTACTAACCATTGCGACAATTCTTTGCATATGTTCTGAGACCTTCAACACTCATGTTGTATATATCTTCATCTGTATGATACAAAAAATTACCATGTGAATTATCTCATGCTCTTTGTTAATTCACACAAACATCAACTCCATGCAGTCCACTCTGAACATTGTCAATGATGGAATCCCTTGCTTCTCGATTAATTTGAGAAGTGACATCCATCTTTGACAGCAAATTTTTGACACGAAGAGGTCAACTAACCAATGATGGCTCAGGTTGAGGCAACTCAGTATCATGCTTAGCACCCCTATGGTCACATAATCGACCTTTCCCAAGACCAAAAAATTCAGAGGGAAGGTCATTATAATTGCGCTTCACTCTAAAAAAGAATTATGCATAAAATATTTTTTTTAAATAAAGCATAACCTCGTCATTCCGTGGAAGTCTTCAATAGGCTGAAAGGTGCCTATCATACAAATATATAGTTATATGTGGGTGCTTGAAATATTGCACCTTTAGCATATTTCTTTTCAGACTTTCTTTGAAATTAAAAATAGAGTTGGCCTTCTCTGTTGTAACTCTTTGTTTGATAACCTCCCATGTATCAGGACACATCACTGTTTCCTTTATTTTTATCATCACTTCAACAAAAGTATTAGTGGTTGGCCCTGTTATCACCCTAGTAGTTCTCAGGTCATGGTATTTTGGTTTATAGTTAAAGAAAACTAGGGTTAACCAAGAACCTCTTTTAGAATTCAAGATCTAGCCTTCCTGAGTTCCGGAGAGGGATCTCTCCTTAAGATTTAGCTTTGTTTTGCAATGGATTTTAGGCTAGATATGAGTGGAAAATATGGTTGTATTTTCTGAGTGTTGGTTTGAATAAAGGACTACAATAGAAACCATAGAAATATCTACCTAACCATTGGGAAATGGAGTCAAATTTATAGAAAACAAGACTAGAAAAATAAGGTCAAAAGAACAAATATACTAAGGGAAAGAGAGATGATCTTCAAAGGGTTTTAAAAGGCTATTTTGATGAAGTGGTATGATCTGGACTAAGGGCAGTTAAGAATCCTTAGATCACTGAAAAGGAAGAGGAAAATTGAGGTCAAACAAGACTAAAGAGCAATTAAGAATTCTAATGTCGGAAATCAGCAGAAAACATAAACATGAAAACTAGTAATAACAGAGAGCTTTTTACAATGATTCTGTAATATCGTTATAGTTATTCATTTAAGATGTAAAATAGCACAAAATGTATGAATGAAACTTAAATAAATGAACAATGAAAACTGGAAGATACAATACTCATCTGATCAGCATGAGGATCATTAGTTATGATGTCTATTTGATTCAGTTTCCAACCTGCTGCTTAAACTTAACTCACATAAAATCCAAATGTTTTGAACAAAAAAGTATATATTAGTCTTTATAATTTTTATTCCACCCTCAATACTTCAAAGAGTGAAGTATTTATACAAATTCTAAACTAGAATATCTTGAAAAAATAGCAAGATTGGTTCACAAATATCTCTAACTGTTTTACATAAATAGAACTTAAGTAAGGGAAACTCAAGACTAATGCATATATTTGACACTATTTTTTATGGATAGGTGATGACTAAGAGGATAATTCGAATTTTATCCAACTCTTAGTTGATGATGAGGCATCCAAGTCAGTAACTGCTTCCTTTCTTTGTGCATTCTGCTCCAACAATTCTGCAAACTTCGAGTCCCATGATATATTTTTATTTCTCAATTTGTAATAGATATGTAAAAATAGAAAGAGGTTATTGTATATAAATATTCTATTGAGATAAAACTCTTTCATTTTCCTAAAATTATGCTCCAACTGTTCATAATAGGCTCTACAAAACAATGTGTAAAACAGAGTTTTAAAGAGTCTGAAAAATAGGCTGTAAATATATGCATGTATCTCTCATTCGGAAATGACTCTGCAAAAAGTGAGATAGGTTTTTGTATATGGGTTGCTTGGGAACAAATACCCCCTTCATTTTTATAAGATGTATTTCTGATTAGCCAAAATATTCTCTGCAAAATGATGACTTAACATGAATGTTCTGTAAAAAGTTATCTCCAATATTGTTTAATATTTCCCAATATATAATGGATGTTACAAAAGTGAGAGATTTTTTGTAGATATACCTATTAAGAACATAAACCTCCTTCAGTTTTGCAAAATTCATCCTAGATTGGTCACAATAGTTTCTGCAAAAAAATGGCTTAAACATGAATTTCTGCAAAAATGTTCCTTCTTGTTGTGTTTTCATCTCTTCACCCTTTTGTTCTTTTAACTGTTTTAATTTCACTTTAGATATAATTCTTTGTTGGTGAAAGTATTTTCATCTCTTTTTACCATTTACTACCTATGTATTTACTTTTATTGTTTATTGTTGACTTCTATGTAACTTTGTTTTAACTTTCACTCTGATTTTTAGCCGATACACTTTAACCACTGATACTCTTTGACTATTATGTTTTCAGTGTCATTATGAATTTTGATCTCACTTTTACCATTCACTGTGCAAATTTCATCATTATGATCTCTCTCTGACTTGATTTTATTCTTTCTTTGTATACAAACTATTTGTTCAATGAAGCTTTTGATATAAGATCTAAGAATTTGGAGCAAACAATTTTGTCAACTAGTATTGAAACTGTTGGACCAAATCCATATTATGATAATAACCTGCAAAAATCAAAGAATTTTTATTGAAATCTAGGTCTGCAGGGAGGTGTTTGAAGGTTTTTTGAAAGTTCTGTGGAATGGGATCTTTCAGTGCAGGTTTTAACTCTGTTTTTTAGTCATTTTGGGTAGCTACTACAAGATTAGACTATTTGCAGGAGGTATTCACTTTAACAGATATGAAACATATCAACGTAGGCTAAAGATGGCTTCTTTTGGGATTTTTCACTCAATTAGGTTTTTTTGAATGGGTTTGATTGAAAATAGGGAATATCAAGTTCATTCAGAGGTTTTAGTTGTTCAGATCCTTGAATTTAATCTTTAAACTGTGAAAATTGATGAAATTGGCTTTAAAAAGGTTCACAGTCGAAAACAAAGCTTTCTGGGTTTATACTAGTCTTCAAACTGGTCGCATTTGCTTGGTGGGAGGCACAGAGAGTATTCGGAGGTGAATTTCAGAGGGGAAATGGGTTTTAGGTTCGCAAAGGCTTAGCAATGGTGTCCGGAGTAGCTTTTTGAAGGACGAAGGCACAAATGATATCGAAAAAATGTAGAAATAAGGTTAAAACCTTAGGTTTAATTGATATGCAGGGTATTAATTATAGGTCAAGTTGGCATGGCAGGAATGGTTTTTTTATTAAAAGTGAAAACAGTGGTGGTTATCACATTGCTCTAGGGCAGTAACCGGTTTTTAACTTTTGCAATGTGATCCAATAACAATATGACACGTAACAAGCGGTGGTTTCATAAAATAATTTTTATCGCAAAATTTTTTGTGAACATCGCTTGATCACTTAAGAAATGCGATATGGGATCTGCGCCGTCAGATTTGGTTGGGTGAAGCAAATGGCTGAGATGCGTTAGGAAGCTGTGGGCAAACAATAAGGTGGGGTCGAGCTATCATTGTGAGCTGTTGATCTTAAAAGTTAAATATCTATGGTGTCAAATAAATGCGATAGGAAATGGTGGGGGCGGGAGCAATGAGTTATTGGGCTTAGTTTGGACCATCAGATTAAAGATATCAGGATGATCAGAGGGTCAGAAATGAATGCGAAGATGATTCATTCTTTTTTTAATGAAATTTATGTATAAAAGGGGTTTATACATAGAATGGGTGGGTTATTAAAGGTCTATCAAACCAGGGTTTAGACTGTGATAAAATGATATGTATCGGGAAAATGGGATAATTTTAAAGCTTTAACCATGGGTAAATCTTATGAGGGGAAAGGTGAATAAACTCTTTTTCTTCGTTGTTTTATATACACAATGTGTAAATAAGTTGTGCATTTTCAATATCATTTATATTATATATTTTTAGATTTATCAAAGGTCTTAAACTATGGGGGAGAGGGAATATTTTATTATGGATAAGTTTCATGTCAAAGAGGTAATTTCGGGATGCTTTTCAACATGTGTTTAATATCTTTGACATAAAAATTATATAATAAGAGGGTTTTGGGAATATTAAATAAAAGGGAGCTATATTAATAGGACTAGGATAATTGATAGGGAGTTAATAGAATATGTTAAGTTTTAATATGAAAAGGGACAATGAATACTCAAAATTCATAAATAAAACTAAGGAAAGTGAAAATTAAAGCAAATCTTCATTATCATAACTTAATCACTTTTACTTAGGATATCATGTTTTTGAGGGTTTTATGTCTTGTAAACTAGAGTAAGTTAATCAAATGGGTATTTTGTTCGGAAAAATACTAAGAAGGGGGGGGGGGGGGGTGAATTAGTATTTAGGGCATACTCAAAATTTAGGGTTTTTCTTCCTTTAAAACCCATACGCTACTTTCCTGAAACCAACTCGCATATACACGTAGATATCCTTTATAAAACTCGCGTATATACAGAGATCTTATCATGTATTTAATTCTTTACTTAGATCTATGCATAATTTATTCATCATATGTTTAGTTAGCAGTAAGCATGTGTAGTAATAACAGAATAAACCATCACACATAAACAACACACATGAACACCAGGATTTAAGGTGGAAACCCAAGTCGGGAGAAAACCACCGCTGTCATCGTCTCAGTCTTAAATATTTTATTATAAAGAAAACATCATACAACCATGTACTAGCGCAGACTCATCCCAGCAAGCAGGCACCCACCTGCAGAAGGCTACAACCTTCTCTCGTTTACTAGCCTCTCCTAGAAGGGAGCTACTACCCCCTGCTCTCATTTACCAGCCTCTCCTGGAAGGGAGCCACTACCCCCTGCTCTCGTTTACCAGCCTCTCCTAGAAGGGAGCCACTACCCCCTTCACTCGTTTACCAGCTACCATTGGAAGGGAGCCACTACTCCGTCACTGAAGGCTTCGACCTTCAGCACCTCTGCGGACCACGTTTCATCAATTTTCATACTAGATCCAACAGCTTCCATACAAAACATCTTGTAGGCCACTTTTCATCATATATTCAGACTGGACCCACTCCACACATTTAAGCTCAACATTCATCAAAATGAAACTTATAACCCCATCAATTCATTCATTGAATCATCAACCAATCAACCATCAACTTGATCTTCAATTAACATAATCAGCAGCATATTCAACATTCAAACAACCCAGTTCTCTATGAATACATCATAGACAGATAGTAGTAAAACAACAGAACAGATCAGACATTTCATTCCACTTACTACAGAAAACCCTAGATTCCATACGCGCTTTTACTTCACTGAACCGGCGTATGTACGCGCTTTCATACACACCAACCTATGTATACTTCTGTGCATTCTTCAGAAAACTCTATCTTCCCATACGCGCTTTTCCTTAGGCAGACCCGTGTATACACACACTTTTCTTGAATAAAACCTATGTATACATCTGTAACTTTTTAGGACTGTGCATCTCTTCAGATCAGATAAGCAACCCAGATTTCATTCTTTACTTCAGAAAGTATTTCGCCTCATCTCAGATCTAAACCTTCCATAAACAGATCTAGAAAATACATATAAATTTCAGATCTAGAGATCCTTCTTCATCATTTTCTTCATGGGTGCATCATAGATTCAGATCTATCAATCAAGAACAAAGTTCATCCATGCAGATATTCCTTAGAGAGATTTTTTTTCATTCACAACCTTTACTCATGCACACCTGCACAATGATCTTCTTCTCCTTATATAGATTTAGCCTTTATCAATACCATGAGTCAAAACCACACCACTTCCGATGGTATTCCTGGATGGGATCAAATAGATAATCAAGCGCTCAATACAATGGGTCAATACTATGGTATCACCCCTTGGTATTCTAAATTTGAAGCGCAAAAGGGCATACGCGACTTGGCACGTACTTTTCCGCATGCATACGCTACTTCACCTTAACAAACCCGCGTATGCTTTGTAGCATAAATTATTTATCATTAGTCTGGCACTTTCTGAATTCCTTTCTTCTGCTACTTCTGAATTGATCTGTAAATACATATTATTAACAACTCATCAAGTCAGTTTCCATCACGAACAACTTCATTAAGCAGGTTCCATCAAAGTCAACACATTGTATCACATTTCCAACAATCTCCTCTTTAACTCATCAAGAAGGTTGTCATTAACTTTATCAATTAGGTTGCCATCTAGGACAAAACTCTACATCATATTGCCAACAATCTTATTTCATCAAGTAGGTTGCCATCAAGGACAACATATGCCAACAATCTCCCCCTTTGGACTTGATGGCAACTATGATGGTGTTTGATCATCACAACAGATAGATGCATTGAATATAACCATTATTCAAACACCATGATGCTCTCCCCCTATTAAAACACCATGCTACTCTCCCCCTTTGACATCAAGGGCAAAGGGTGGATCAAAACCAAAACAAGGTTTTTCTCCTCATGTAGAAGGAAGAGCTCTGTAGATCTGATGTGTATTGAAGTTACCATGCTCCCCCTGAGTTCATGCTGAATCTTCAAACATATTTTTCAATGAAGTACATGACTTTATGACCTTTCCTATCACCAAGGACTCATACTTACATCAAATATCCAACCAAGTGGATTTACATATATGACTCATGTACCCAACCAAGTGGGTTTACACATTTTGACTCAGCTACCCAATCAAGTGGGTTTACAAATTTGACTCAAGTACCCAACCAAGTGAGTTTACTCATTTGAAAAAGTCCTTACATGACTGAATATTACAATTTTACATCATAGGTCTCAACATGACCTTTTCATCAAATTACAAATATGACTTTTTATAATCAAGATCAAGGAATCTCAATCATGAGATCAGATCACAACAAATCAAGAGAATGCCAACAATGCATTCTTTCCACATGACCAATGCTCCCCCTTAGCTTATGCATCCTAAACACTTTCAACAACAAATCATCAAGGCATCTTTATCAACAATATCAAAGAATGAAACAGAATCATAAAAACTGGAACACCACCAGAGATACCAAACAGTACAGCAGCTGTGCTGAAAGAATGCTGACCCAGAAGAATTTTGTCAGCAAATACCCATACGCGGTTTTCTGTGTATTAACTCATGTATATACGCGACTGTCTTTCAAGAAATCTGCGTATCCAACTTAATCTTCTGAAATTTAACCAGATCTGATCCTCTGCATGGCAGAGACTATTCTCAACTTCTGTCTGAGATATTCGAACGCTTCCCAGAACAACTTCTTCAATAGACAAGATGTGTCAAGCAATCATCCATGTGATCTGTTATCACCAAGATATTCAAGATTTATCATGATGTAACATTATGTCAATAGTCATCAGCAACAAACTCTGCATGATCTATCCTTATCTCTGCATCATAAAACTTTCATCTCATCCATGTGTGAAAACAAAATATATTCTTCAGCAAAAATCAATCAGGGCTCATCTAAAATCTCATCATAAGAAACCATGTATCATGTCATCATCATTTGAGCATGAGTATTACAAGAACTAAGGAATAATCAGATACAATGCCAACAATGCAATAGATAGACTGGTCCTCCCCCTGAACCAGTACTCTTGTTCTTGAGCTGAATCACTGTTTTCCTTAACAGAAAAACATATGCTTCTGTCTCCAAAGGAATTCACATGTATACGCGGCTTTTGTTCACAAAACCTGCATATGGAAAGTGAAACACTGAAAATTTCCACAACTTCATCTCCCCCTGAATTTGTACCACCTGTACCTGTCTTCTTTACATCAGATGCTCTGTCAGAAATAAACATAACCAGAATTACCAAACCAACCATGGGAATCATCATACATTGCTCCCCCTGTGATGATACATTACTAATCTCTATAATGTATCTCACATCATCCTGCAGTCATTATTGAGAAGTAAGCTTTAGAAGCATATGACTGCAGTAGCATCAATATTCCCTACGTTTCTGATCGGTCCTCCTCCTTTTTCGAGCTTTGCTTGAACTTTCTAATTGTGTGCTGGAAATTATCCAATTTCTCAGATCTATTCATCTTGCATTCTTTTTCTACATGTCCATACTTGTTATAAGCATAACATCTTATGTGACCATAAAAATAAGCATAGGGATCATAATGTGTTTTTCTATTCTTTCTTTTATTGCAATCAGCGGCTTTATGACCATATTTGCTGCATGAGAAACAATATCCCTTGAAGAAACCAGAGTACCTTTCTGTGTAGAATCTGTTTGTATGTGACTAAAATGATCTTCTTCTGAAATTGGCTGCAACATGCCCATAATTATGACATTTAAAGCATTCAACATTATTGATGCTTCTATAGTTAGGAGGGAATGATTTCTTTTGAGAGTTCATGATTGTCGGTTGACCTTTTGTTTCTTCTAACACATCAGGTTTTGCATTGATATCCTTTGAATATTTAGCACTTCCTTGTGAACTAGATTCTCCTTTAACAGTTTCATGAAAACCAAGACCAAATTTAACATAAGGAGACCTTTGACTGCTAAGAATATTGTCCAGAATCTTAGAACTATCTTGAAACCTCAAGAGTTTATCTTTTTCTTCTAATTTACCTTGTAAAATGTTTACCTCAACCTCCAATCTTTGGCATTGTTTCTTCATACTTTCTTCAGCCCTTCTTCCTTCTTCTAGTTGATTATTCAATTTCAAAATCTCTTCTTTCAACCCATTTTCTTGTTCTTCAAATGTTTGTAGAAGTTCTTCATTCTTCTTGTTTGATTTTTCCAAATCTTCTTTGAGAGAGATGATTTCTGCTTCAAGTCCTTCTTTTTCAAATGATTGAAGAGGTTCCTCATTCTCCTTATTTGATGTTTCGAGATCTGCTTTTAGACAGATGATTTTTTCTTCAAGTTTTTCACTTCGATTGGTTGCATAAACGTACAACTTTTGATACCTGTTTATCTGTCCATTTTGTATTTCTATCTTTTCATTCATTCTAGAAATCACATCTTTGTAGATAGATTCCTTCCTTTTAAATTGATCTCAATAATTACTTTCATCATTGATCTTGAGATTTGCTTCTAGAATTATATTGTTACTTTCACTATCTTCATCATTGCATGCACAAGAAAGTGTATCACAAGAACAACAGTCAATACCTGTTTCCTCTTCTTCATTTCCTGCTGCACATGTTTTTTGAGATATCTTCTTTCTTTGAGTAGCCTTCTTCTTTTGCTTCCTTGCCATGAGCACTTTCAAATCTTGGTCAGAATCTTCTTCATCTTCACTTGACATTTCATTATTATCTTCATTTGTATAATAACTCTTTCCCTTTTCGAATTATTTCCCTTTAGCATGATTTTCTTCATAAGGACATTTAGCAGCATAATGACCAATTCTTCGACAAATAAAACACTTGAAGGGAAGCTTACCTCTGAATCTTCTAGTACCTAGTTGAAGTCTTCTCACAAAATTTTCTTCTTCTTCTTCTGATATATAACTCGATTCCTTGACAAATTCCTTTTCTTTTCCTTCTGCACACGCCTTAAAGGCAACTTATCTTTTTTGAGAGAGACCTTCTTTTCGCATTTCAAAAGCAGTTATAATACCATGTAGTTGAACAATAGTAAGAGTTTATAGATCTTTCCTTTCTTCAATAGCTGATACTTTTGACTCAAATTTTGAAGTCAAAGATCTTAAGACTTTTTCAACCAGAGTAGTATCGGTTATGGTTTCACCCAAACTTCTCATACGATTTACAACATCATCTAGACGTAAAAGGAAACTGGCAATACTCTCATCACTATGCATCCTTAAATTTTCATATTCAATTCTGAGAGTTTGGAGTTTTGCACTTTTTACCTTTGTATCTCCTTCATAGCTTAGAATGATTTTGTCCCATATTTCTTTTGCTGAATTTAGCTGTATCACTTTAGCAAATTCTGGTTCAGGCATGCTTCCTAATAAAACATTGACTGCTTTGGCATTGATTTCATATTTCTTCCTTTCTGCTGCATCAGTAGGAATACTTGCCGGATACTGATAACCTTCTTCCACGATTTCCCATAATTCTGCACCAAGACTTTGCAAATATTCTTTTGTTCGTATCTTCTAGAATAACATATTACTTCCATTGAATAGAGGTGGCTTTAGAGACAATAATCCTTTATGACTTCCCATTGCGACGGATCTCCTTCAAGCGATCAAGCTTCTGCAGAAGGACCTGCTCTGATACCAATTGTTGGGAAAAATACTGAGAGAGGGGGGGGGGGGTGAATCAGTATTTAGGGCATACTCAAAAATTTATACCTTTTCTTCCTTTAAAACCCATATGCTACTTTCCTGAAACCAACTCGCGTATACACGCAGATATCCTTTATAAAACTTGCGTATATACAGAGATATTATTATGTATTTAATTCTTTACTTAGATCTATGCATCATTTATTCATCAGATGTTTAGTTAGCAGTAAGCATGTGCAATAATAACAGAATAAACCATCACACATAAACAACACACATGAACACCACGATTTAATGTGGAAACCCAAGTCGGGAGAAAACCACCACTATCGTCGTCTCAGTCTTCAATATTTTATTATAAAGAAAACATCATACAACCATGTACTGGCACAGACTCATACCAGCACACAGGCACCCACCTGGAGAAGGATACAACCTTCACTCATTTACCAGCCTCTCCTGGAAGGGAGCTACTACCCCCTGCACTCGTTTACCAGCCTCTCTTGGAAGGGAGCCACTACCCCTTGCTCTCGTTTACCAGCCTCTCCTGGAAGGGAACCACTACCCCCTGCACTCGTTTACTAGCTACCACTGGAAGGGAGCCACTACCCTATCACTGAAGGCTTCGACCTTCAACACCTCTGTGGACCACGTTTCATCAATTTCCATACTGGATCCAATAGCTTCCATAAAACACATCTTGTAGGCCACTTTTCATCATATTTTCAGACTGGACCCACTCCACACATTTAAGCTCAACATTCATAAAACTGAAACTTATAACCCCATCAATTCATTCATTGAATCATCAACCAATCAACCATCAACTTGATCTTCAATTAACATAATCAACAACATATTCAACATTCAAACAACCCAGTTTTGTATGAATACATCATAGACAGATTGCAGTAAAACAACAGAACAGATCAATCATTTCATTCCACTTACTTCAGCAAACCCTAGATTCCATAAGCGCTTTTACTTCACTGAACCGGCATATGTACGCGCTTTCATACACACCAACCTATGTATACTTTTGTGCATTCTTCAGAAAACTCTATCTTCCCATACGTGCTTTTCCTTAGGCAGACACGCGTATACATGCGCTTTTGCTGAAGCGAACATGCGTATACATATGTAACTTTTTAGGACTGTGCAACTCTTCAGATCAGATAAACAACCCAGATTTCATTCTTTACTTCAGAAAGTATTTCGCCTCATCTCAAATCTAAACCTTCCATAAACAGATCTAGAAAATACATATACATTTCAGATCTAGAGATCCTTCTTCATCATTTTCTTCATGGGTGCATCATAGATTCAGATCTATCAATCAAGAACATAGTTCATCCATGCAGATATTCCTTAGAGAGATATTTTTTCATTCACAACCTTTACTCATGCACACTTGCACAATGATCTTCTTCTCCTTATATAGATTTAGCCTTTATCAATACCATGAGTCAAAACCACACCACTTCCGATGGTATTCCTGGATGGGATGAAATAGATAATCAAGCGCTCAATACAATGGGTCAATACCATGGTATCACCCCTTGGTATTCTAAATTTGAAGCGCAAAATGACATACGCGACTTGGCACGTAATTTTCCACGTGAATACGCTACTTCACCTTAACAAACCCGCGTATGCTTTGTAGCATAACTTATTTATCATTATTCTGGCACTGTCTGAATTCCTTTATTCTGCTACTTCTGAACTAATCTGTAGATACATATTATTAACAACTCATCAAGTCAGTTTCCATCACGAAAAACTTCATTAAGCAGGTTCCATCAAAGTCCACACATTGTATCACATTGCCAACAATCTCCTCTTTAACTCATCAAGAAGGTTGTCATCAACTTTATCAAGTAGGTTTCCATCAAGGAAAACACTCTGCATCATATTTCCAATAATATTATTTCATCAAGTAGGTTACCATCAACTTCATCAAGTAGGTTGCCATCAAGGACAACATATGCCAACATTCATAAATAAAACCAAGGAAAGTGAAAATTAAAGCAAATCTTCATTATCATAACTTAATCACTTTTACTTAGGATATCATGTTTTTGATGGTTTTATGTCTTGTAAACTGGAGGAAGTTAATCAAATGGGTATTTATGTAACACTTAAGTAAGAAAAAATTTCCCACTTATGAAGTTAAATGGTGATGAGTGCGTGAAGGGGTAAATAATGAAAATTTATAGGATTAATATAGAAACTTAACATTTTCAACTAATCAGTCAGTGAGCCTTGGGTCTGGTCCCAACAGAAGTCAAGGAAATGCCTTGATCCTCTTTGAATGATAGTATAGAATATCAAATTTCTATGGGGAGGGGGAATTAGTTATTTATAGCCTGGTGAAAGATATTTACAATGATGTTTCCCACCTTCTTCTACTTATCTAGTTATCTCTTCTAACATTTTTTCCTTCAATTTTAATCAGGTGCATTTGAACTAGCAACCTTACAACTTTCTATTCTTTTTTTGAAAGAAGTAAACTACCTAATTCTACACTTATTGCATCCCAGAATCCAGATTAAATTGTTTGATTATTTTATTCTCTACCTAACTACTGAATTGTCATGATTAAACTGTATGACAATTCTTTATTCACTATCTACAACATTTGAAATTGAAAGATGACAATTCAAGATTAAATTGTTCAAGTCATCACAGATTATGGAATTTATTGAAACTCTACCATAATCATCTGAAAAAAGTAAAAGTAGTGGCATTTAGACTTGCACACTTTCATGCTTTATTCATCTTTTCTCTTTTGGGGTATATTATTTTTTCTAAGTCCTTTGATCTTTCTTTTAGGACACTTTACCCTCTTTTTTGATTTTTTATTTTTTACAAAATATGGAAACACAACTTGCAGAAAGTAAAATATGTAGATATTTACAAGACTATCATCAGTTAAGTCGAAATTATGAATCCTATATTTATAGGTTGCTAACATCGGCTTCACCCGGGGATGGCATTTCCTAGTGAAATGTTAAGAACTTTGAGATCAGTAGCCTTCATCTTTGACCTTTCATGATCTTAGTAAGTGTCTTATGTCTTCTGCAAACTGAAATTTGATCTGAAACTAAAACAACACACAACAATTTTCAAACCAACTTATAGATCTTAAACATCTTTAGGACCTCATCCTTGGCTTTAAATCTTAATGAAGAAACTAGCTGAAAATTAAAAACTAAGAAGAAATGCTCAAAATTCTGAGCTTATTAGCACTCATATACATACTTTAACTTACTAAAAATCTTATTGAATCAGGTAATACAAAAATGCCAATGAAGCGAATCAAGTAGTTGTAAAAATAAATGGATAACTTGATTGCTTGTGATCAAAATTGGAAGTATATTATGATGATGTGCCTTTATAATAAATGATACGATGTGTAAAGGCCACTTTTCATGTATTTTATCTTTATAGAGAAAACATGTTTGTAGATTTGAGCTAAAAATATTCTCCATATAATCTGATATAGGATCAATAAAAGCATGATGTATGTTATTTACTTCTAGGCCTTCAATGACTAATTGTTCAGTTGAATTATGAATATTAGACCATGAAAATATTTCTTCAATATTGTGTCTGAAAGAATAATCATCTTCAATATGCAAGTCAAAAGTTATTACAATCTCTTCTTGCTTTGGAGAAAGAAGATTTTCAAAGAATTCTTTAGGATTTCAGAAATTGTATGACTGAATTTGAGAATGCAAAAGTTTAATTTCAGTTTCATAATTTTCAGAAATTATATCAAGAAGCCATTTTTTAACTTCAGTAGAAAATTTTCATGATTTAAAAATAAGAAAAATAACTTTTATAAAATCCTCATCAAATTGAAAATCTAATATCTCATCCTTCAAGCTAGCTAGTGTTTGTTCTGTGAAATTATCTTGAATTGGGAGAACATATTTATCATCATACTGATCATGTTTAGGAAAATATTCAGAAGAAGGAATTTCGTCAATTATAAACATTGGATCAGCAAATTTCTCTTCCAACAATCCTAACATATCTTGATTAGATTGGTTGCATTCTATTTGAAAGTCATTATTTTGCTCAATAGGAGTGCTATCAAGCAATGGGACTTTTTGGGAAGGTAGAATAACATGAGCATCAACTTGTTCTTCTATCTCTTCATGGATAAAAATTTTAGTACATTCATCAACATTAGAAGAAGTAGAAACAATTTCTTGTTTATGTAAATATTTTGAGGATGGTTGCATGTTTAGAAGAAAATTGATTTCTTCTTCAGTGGGGGGGGGGGGTGGGAATCTCTGAATTCTTAGATTTGAATAACAATTATTTTTTCCCTTATGTAAAAATTGATCGTGAGGTTGAATATTTTCTTTAACTTCATTCAGAACATTAAATGAAACATCATTTGTTTGTAGAGAGGGGCTTTGTGGATATTGATTCATCTCATGATCTATTTCATCTTTGTTTAACTCCTCTTGATTATTATGACATTTAATTTGAGAATGACAGTTCTAGACTTCTTCTAATAAATCTTTAGGATGCCAATTTTCAAAATCTTCATCAATATTTTTAAGTTAATGTAAAAGATCTTCAGCTTGATCACAACAATTTTCAGCTAAGGACAAAGATGGAAAATGATTTTTGTAATGCTCATAAAATACCTTATGAAAATATTTTAGAGAGAACAAACTTGTTGGTTTGACAGCTTCGTAACATTCCCTTGCTTTTCCTTCTAAGGTTGCCATGAATATTTTCATGAGGCAATCCTTATACCAATCACCCTTCAAACTTGATGAGTGTATATGAAATTTAATGAGATGTAGTAAAGGATCATCAATGTTATCATCTTGAGGCATGGGCAGAATGTTACCCCAATTTACCTTTGGGAGCTTGTGTGGAAATCCAGGTATGTGATCTCTGCTCATGGGAGCATATCTTCATTTTATTATTGGATCATCTTGAAAATTAGCCATAACGAAAGGCCATTGTATATGTACAACCAAGTTAGATCCTTATATAAAATACAATACATATTGAAAAAATTTCTTAACGAGAAAGAACGCAATGTCTTGGATAAGATCCAAGTTGAAATCTTGATCTTTAGATATTGTTCTTCAGGTTCATTCCTCCAGTGGAGTCTTGATTGTGAAATTGTTGTGGAGTCACCAGGTGGATGATTTTAACCTTTGTGTGTCTAATCACTGTCCAAAATCATAGATCACATCTGAACTTGTAAAATATTTGTGAAGAAAAGGTTAGTTTCTCTAGTAGAGTTGTCATTATATTACCCACAACCTTTAAACTTAATCTTAAAGTAGAAAAGATATGTTTTAAAAATATTCCTATAAGATTAAACTTAAAAATGGAGAGTGGTTAGTTCCGCAGTATGGTCACAAGTATGTTATCACCCTAGTAACTCTTAGGTCGTGGGATTTTGGTTTATAGTTAAAGAAAACTAGGGGTAGCCAAGAACCTCTTTTATAATTCAGGATCTAGCCTTCCTCAGTTCCAGAGAGGGATCTCTCCTTAAGATTTAGCTTTGTTTTGTAATGGATTTTAGGCTAGCTATGAGTGGAAAATTTGGTTGGATTTTCTAAATTTTGGTGGGAATAAAGGACTATAAGAGAAACCATAGGAATATCTACCTAACCATTGGGCAATGGAGTCAAATTTATAGCAAACAAGACTAGGAAACTAAGGTCAAAAGAAGAAATATACTAAGGGCAAGATAGATGACATTCAGAGGGTTTTAAAAGGCTATTTTGGTGAAGTGGTATGATCTGGACTAAGGGCAGTTAGGAATCATTAGATCACAGAAAAGGAAGAGGGAAATTGAGGTCAAACGAGACTAAAGAGAAAATAAGAATTCTAAAGTCTAGAAATCAACAGAAAACATAAACATGAAAAATAGTAATAACAGAGACCTTTTTACACTGATTCTGTAATATCTTTCCTATTTATTCATTTAATATGGAGAATAAAAAAAAATGTATGAATGAATCTTAAAGAAATAAACAATGAATACTAGGAGATACAATACTCATCTAATCAGCACGAGGATCATTAGTTATGATGTCTGTTTAATTCAGTTTCCAGCCTGCTGCTTCAAATTAACTCACATAAAATCCCAATGTTTTAAAAAAAAAAATCTATAGTAGTCTTGATAATTTTTATTCCACCCTCAATAATTCAAAGAGTGAAGTATTTATACAAATTCTAAACTAGAATATCTTGAAAAAATATCAAGATTGGTTCACAAATATCTCTAACTAATTTACATAAATAGAAATTAAGTAAAGGACACTCAAGACTAATGCATCTATTTGGTACTATTTTTTATGGATAGGTGATGACTAAGAGGAGAATTCGAATTTGATCCAACTCTTAGTTGATGATGAGGCATCCAAGTCAGCAACTGCTTCCTTTCTTTGTGCATTCTGCTCCAACAATTCTGCAAACTTTGGGTCCAATGCTATCTTTGTATTTCTCAATCCATAATAGATATGTAAAACGTGAAAAAGGTTATTGTAGATAAATATGTTGGTGAGATAAATCTTATTCAGTTTCCTAAAATTATGCGCCATCTGTCCATAATAGGCTCTGCAAAAATATGTGTAAATCAGAGTTTTACAGAGTCTGAAAAATAGGCTGTATAGATGTGCATGTATCTCTCATTTTGAAATGACTGTGCAAAAAGTGACATAGGTTTTTGTAGATGGGTCTCTTAAGAACCAAAAAAATCCTTTATTTTTTTAAGATGTATTTCTAATTGGCCACAATATTCTCCACAAAATGATGACTTAAAAATAATTTTCTGCAAAAAGGGCTCTCCAATATTGTTTAATATTTCCCAATCTGTAATAGGGCTTTCCGGGTTTGCACCAATCTTCAAACTGGTCACATTTTCTTGGTATAAGGCACAGAGAGTATTCAGAGGTGAATTTCAGAGGGGAAATGGCTTTTAGGTTTGCAAAGGCTTAGCAATGGTGTCTGGAGTAGCTTTCTGAAGGACGAAAGCGCAAATGATATGGAAACAATGCAGAGCTAAGGTTAAAACCTTAGGTTTAATTGATATTTAGGGTATTAATTACAAGTCAAGTTGACATGGTGGGAATGGCTTTTGTATTGAAATCGAAACTAGTGGTGGTTATCACACTGCTCTGGGGAAGTAACCGGTTTTTAACTTTTGCAATGTGATCCAATAATAATATGACACGTAGCAAGTGGTGGTTTCATAAAACAACTTTTGTCACAAATTTTTTTGTGAACATCGCTTGATCACTTAAGAAATGCGATATGGGATCTGCACCGTCAGATTTGGTTGGTTGAAGCGAATGACCGAGATGCATCGAGAAGCTGTGGGGAAACAATAAGGTGGGGTCAGGCTATCATTGTGAGCCACTAATATTAGAAGGTAAAGATCTACGGTGTCAAATGAATGCAATAGGAAATGGTGGGGGTGGGGGCAATGAGTTATCGGGTTTAGTTTGGACCGTTTGATTAAAGAGATCAGGATAATCGGAGGTTTAGGAATGAATGCGAAGATGCTTTGTCTTTTTTTTTTAATGAAATTTATGTATAAAAGGGGTTTATACGTAGATTAGGAAGGTTACTAAAGGTCTATCAAACCAGGGTTTAGATTGTGATAAAATGATATGTATCATGAAAATGGGATAATTTTAAAGCTTTAACCATGGGTAAAGCTTATGAGGGGAAAGGCGAATAAAATCTTTTTCTTCGTTGTTTTATATACACAATGTGTAAATAAATTGTGCATTTCAATATCATTTATATTATACAGTTTTATATTTATCAAACGTCTAAAACTATAGGGGAGAGGGAATATTTTATTATGTATAAGTTTCATGTCAAAGGGGTGATTTCGAGATGTTTTTCAACATGTGTTTAATATCTTTGACATAAAAAGTATATAATAAGAGGGTTTTGGGAATATTAAATAAAAGAGAGCTATATTAATAGGACTAGGATAATTGATAGGGAGTTACTAAAATATGTTAAGTGTTAATATGAAAAGGGACAATTAATACTCAAAATTCATAAATAAAACTAAGGAAAGTGAAAATTAAAGCAAAGCTTCATTATCATAACTTAATCACTTTTACTTAGGATGTCATGTTTTTGAGGGTTTTATGTCTTGTAAAATGGAGGAAGTTAATCAAATGGGTATTTATGTAACATTTGAGTAAGAAAATATTTCTCACTTATCAAGTTTAATGGTGATGAGTGCATGAAGGGGTAAATAATGAAAATTTTTGGGATTAATATAGAAACTTAACATTTTCAACTAATCAGTCATTGAGCCTTGGGTCGGGTCCCAACAGAAGTCAAGGAAATATCTTGAGCCTATTTGACTGATAGTATAGAATATCAAATTGCTATGGGGAGGGAGAATTATTTATTTATAGCCTATTGAAAGACATTTAGAATGATGTTTCCCACCTTCTTCTACCTACCCAGTTATCTCTTCTAACATTTTTTCCTTCAATTTTAATCAGGTGCATTTGAACTAGCAACCTTACAACCTTTTATTCTTTTTTGAAAGAAGTAAAATATATAACTCTACACTTATTGCATCCAAGAATCCAAATTAAATTGTTGGATTATTTTATTCTCTACCTAGCTACTAAATTTTCATGATTAAACTGTATGAAAATTCTTTATTCACTATCTACAACATTTGAAATTGAAATATGACAAGTCAAGATTAAATTGTTCAAGTCATCACAGATTATGGCATTTATTGACACTCTGCCATAATCATCTGCCAAAAGTAAAAGTAGTGACATTTATAATTTCACACTTTCATGCTTTATTCATCTTTTTTCTTTTGGGGTATGTTATTTTTTCAAAGTCCTTTGATCTTTATTTTAGGACTTTTTACCCTCTTTTTTTATTTTTTATTTTTTATTTTTTATTTTATACAAAATATGGGAATACAACTTGCAGAAAAAAAAGTATGTACATATTTACAAGACTATCATCAGTTAAGTCAAAATTATGAATCCTATATTTATAGGTTGCTAGCAGGCCCAAGCCTTAGTTACACATCTACTAGTTCTACATGCCTTAAATTTTTCCTTAAATTTTATGGGGAAAATGACAGATGTATGGCAGAAATGACCCATGTACATGGTTTTCCTTAAATTTTTCCTTAAATTTAATGGGAGAAATGAGATAGAAATGACATGTACATGGTTTCAAAATCACTAGAAAATGTCTTAAAGTTTATGGGAGAAATGGCATGTACAAAATGGATATTACAATGAAGAACTTTTATTTAGATCTAATGCAGAGATTGACTGTAGGGGCATTTACTAGATATCTCACCTTTGAGAAAGGATGAGATCCAGACACTACCTGGCCCTTTACAAACTCTACCTTTAGAAATTGTAAAAGTTAACACTCAACAAAGTGAATCAAATCCTATGGAAGTTCAGCCACTTTAGGTTCTTAGCAAGGTTTTTACGCCTTAAATTTTTCCTTGAGTTTATGGAAGAAAGCCTTGAGTCTGTGGGATAAATGACATTTGCATAGTATGCCTTAAATTTTTCCTTAATGTTTATGGGAGAAATCACCTCTACAAATGACATGCCTTAAAGTTTTCCTTGCCTGGAGTTTAAGGGAGAAATGACATGTACATGGTTTTCCTTAAAGTTTGTCTTATAGTTTATGGGAGAAATGACATAAAAATGAAAGAGAAATGACATATAAATGACATGCTTTAAAATTTGCCTTAAATTTTATGGGAAAAATGATACACGTATGGGAAAAATCACACATGTACATGGTTTTCCTTAAATTATATGGGAGAAATGACATAGAAATGACATGTACATGGCTTCAAAAACACTAGAAAATGCTATAAATGACATGTACATGGTTATACTTAAAGTTTTCCTTAAGTTTATGGGAGGAATGGGAGAAATGACATGTATGTACATGGTTTGAATTAAAGTTTGCCTTAAATTTTATGGGAGAAATGACATAGAAATGGCATGTACATGGTTCCAAAAACACTATCAAATGCCTTAAATTTTTTCGTAGAAATGGCATGTAAAGATATGGATATTACAATGAATAACTTATATTTAGATCTGTTCCAGAGATTGACTGCAGGGGAATTTACTGGAGATGTCACCTTTGAGAAAGGTTTAGATCTAGAGCCTACCTGGCCGTTTACAGACTCTGCCTTTAGAACCTGTATAAGTTAACACTTAACGTAGTGACTGAAATCCTATAGAAGTTCAGCCACCTTAGGTTCTCGCCAAGGTTTTTAGGCCTTAAATTTTTCCTTGAGTTTATGAGAGAAAGCCTTTAGTTTGTCAGAGAAATGACATGTGGATGGTTTTCCTTAAAGCTTTCCTTAAAGTTTATGGGAGAAATCACATCTACAAATCACATGCCTTAAAGTTTGCTTCGCCTAGAATTTAAGGGAGAAATGGCATGTACATGGTTTTCCTTAAAGTTTTCCTTATATTTTATGGGAGAAATGACATAGAAATGATAGAGAAATGTCATAGAAATGACATGCCTTAAAGTTTTCCTTAAAGTTTATCCGAGAAATGACACATGTATGGGAGAAATGATACATGTACATGGTTTTCCTTAAATTTTATGGTAGAAATGACATTACATGGTTCCAAAAACACTAGCAAATGTTACATGTACATGGTTATCCCTAAATTTTTCCTTGATTTTATGGGAGTAATTGGAGAAATGACATGTATGTACATGGTTTAACTTAAATGTTTTCTTAAATTTTATGGGAGAAATGACATAGAAATGACATGTACATGGTTCCAAAAACACTAGAAATTGCCTTAAAGTTAATAGGAGAAATGGCATGTACAAAAATGGATATTAAAATGAAGACCTTCTATTTAGATTTGTTCTAGAGATTGACTGTAGGGGCATTCACTGGATATGTCACCTTTGAGAAAGGATGAGATCCAGAGGCTGCCTCGACCTTTACAGACTCTACCTTTAGAACATGTCAAAATTAGCACTCAACAGAGTGACTCAATTACTATGGAAGTTAAGCCACTTTAGGTTCTCACCAAGGTTTTTAGGCCTTAAATTTTGCCTTCAGTTTATGGGAGAAATCCTTGAGTTTGTGGCAGTAATGACATGTGCATTGTTTTCCTTAAAGTTTGTCTTAAATTTTATGGGAGAAATTACATCTATAAATGACATGTGTTCAAGTTTTAATTCTGTAGAGTTTAAGGGAGAAATAACATGTACATGGTTTCCCTTAAAGTTTTCCTTATATTTTATGGGAGAAATGACATAGAAATGACATGTGCATGGTTCCAAAAACACTGCAAAATTCTATAAATGACATGTATATGGTTATACTTAATGTTTGCCTTCAATTTATGGGAGAAATGGGAGAAATGACATGTATATAGATGGTTTTCCTTAAAGTTTTCCTTCAATTTTATGGGAAAAATAACATATAAATGACATGCACATGGTTCCAAAAACATTATAAATTTCCTTAAAGTTTATCATAGAAATGACATGTATAGAAATGGATATTACAATGAAGAACTTATATTTAGATCTGATCCAGAGATTGATTGCAGGGGAATTTACTAGATATTTCAACTTTAGAAAAGATGATATCCAGAGGCTACTTGGCCCTTTACAGACTCTACCTTTACAACTTGTAGAAGTTAACACTTAACATAGTGACACAAATAATATGGAAGTTCAGCCACTTTCGGTTCTCACCAAGCTTTTTAGGCCTTAATGTTTGCCTTGATTTTATGGGAGAAAGCCTTTATTTTTTGGGAAAAATGACATATGCATGGTTTGCCTTAAACTTTCCCTTAAATTTTATGGGAGAAATCACATCTAGAAATGACATGCCTTAAATTTTGTGCCTAGATTTTAAGGGACAAATGGCATGTACATGGTTTTCCTTAAAGTTTGCCTTATAGTTTATGGGAGAAATGACATAGAAATGACAGAGAAATGACATAGAAATGATACGCCTTAAATTTTACCTTAAATTTTATGGGACAAATGACACATGTATGGGAGAAATTACACATGTACATGGTTTTCCTTAAAGTTTATGGGAGAAATGACATAGAAATTACATTACATTGTTCCAAAAACACTAGCAAATGCTACATGTACATGGTTATCCTTAAAGTTTGCCTTAATTTTATGGGGGTAATGGGAGAAATGGCATGTATGTACATGGTTTTCCTTAAATTTTTCCTTAAATATTTTGGGAAAAATGACATAGAAATGACATGTACATGGTTCCAAAAACACTAGGAAATGCCTTAAAGTTAATTGGAGAAATGACGTGTACAAAAATGGATATTACAATGAAGACCTTCTATTTAGATTTTTTCCATAGATTGACTGTAGGGGCATTAACTAGATATGTAACCTTTGAGAAAGGATGAGATCTAGAGGCTGCCTCGACCTTTACAGACTCTATCTTTAGAACATGTCAAATTTAGCACTCAACAGAGTGACTCAAATACTATGGAAGTTCAGCCACTTTAGGTTCTCACAAAGGTTGTTAGGCCTTAAATTTTACCTTGATTTTATGGGAGAAAACCTTGAGTTTGTAGGAGAAATGACATGTTCATGGTTTTCCTTAAAGTTTCTCTTAAATTTTATGGGAGAAATCATATCTAGATATCACATGCCTTAAAATTTTACTTGCGTAGATTTTAAGGGAGAAATGACATGTACATGGTTTCCCTTAAAGTTTTCCTTATAGTTTCTAGAAGAAATGACATAGAAATGACATTGAAATGACATGCCTAAAATTTTTCCCTAAATTTTATGGGAGAAATGGAACATTTACTTGGTTTGCCTTAAATTTTACGGGAAAAATGACATGTACATGGTTCCAAAAACACTAGAAAATGCTATAAATGACATTTATATTGTTATCCTTAAATTTTTCCTTTAGTTTATGGGAGAAATGGGAGAAATGACATGTATGTACATGGTTTGCCTTAAATTTTTCCTTAAAGTTTATGGGATATACAACATAGAAATGACACGTACAGGGTTCCAAAAACAATAGAAAATTCTTTGAAGTTTATCAGAAAAATGGCATGTACAGAAATGGATATTACAATGAAGAACTTCTATTTAGAATTTTTCTAGAGATTGACTGTAGGGGCATTTATGGGATATGTCACCTTTGAGAAAGGATGAGATCCAGAGGCTACCTCGCCCTTTATAGACTCTACCTTTAGAAATTGTATAATTTGACACTAAAGAGAGTGACTCAAATCTTATTGAATTTCAACCACTTTAGTTTCTCACCAAGGTTTTCAGGCCTTAATGTTTTCCTTGAGTCTATGGGACAAAGGCTTGAGTTTGTGGGAGAAATGACATGTCCATGGTTTTCCTTAAAGTTTATGGGAGATAACTCATTTAGAAATGAAATTCCTTAAAGTATACCTTGCCCAGAGTTTAAGTGATAAATGACATGTACATGGTTTTCCTTAACGTTTTCTTTATAATTTATGGGAGAAATGACATAGAAGTGATAGAGAAGTGACATAGATGTTAGTATGAATCCTTTGTCGAAGTGTACGAAAAAGGACCACTTTAGCTACGCATAACTAATAGCCCTAACAACAAAAGTGGCTGCCAATATCTTCAGATCTGTGGTTAGTTGAACATAAAAGAGATGCAAAAACCAGATCTATGCATGGAAAGACATTAAGCAGAAAAAACAAGGGTTTGCTCCATATACCAATAGACAAGACAAGAACAATTTTTGAAAGAATTTTTATATTAATTGGGCACCTGGGAGGAAAACAAGAAGGCGTATCCAATTCTCCTCGGTGGGATGGGTTCTTGGAAGTCCTCAGCACTTCAGATCTAAGATTTCTCTCTCTTGTTGGTGTAGAAAACCCACACAAAGAATGGAACTCAAAGGGAGCTCTCACAGCAAATGGCAGAAAATGGTGACCAAGTGTATAGATACAGAGTGATCTAATAGGCAACAAAAGGTGAAGAATTGTAGGAAAAACCCTCCTATTTATAACAAAATATTGGGTCATTCTAGATCTTGGTGCATGGGTTAACCAGATCTAGATCCACTTTTTATGGAATATTTTATTATATTTGTTGGAGGGAAAAGGTATTTGACTTGGGTCAAATCTCTTAATTTGTCAAAAATAAATAAATAAATGATTTATTTATCTTTTTAAGGAAGCGGTTAGAAGATAATAAAATAAATAATGATTTATTTAATTATTTAAGGAAGTGGTTGAAAGATAATTAAATAAATAGTGATTTATTTAATTATTTGTGGGTGATTTGGTCATATTTAACAAGGAATATCATCTAAATAAGGTTTAAATGATTATTCCTAGAAAATAATAAGATAAATAAAGGTTTATCTAATTCATTTCTTTGATTTTGGGTTAAACATGACTGGGAATAATAATTAAATTATGGTTTAATTAATTATTCCATGAGGAAAATCAAACAAATATGGGTTTGTTTAATATTTCCTTTTGAGGTTTCCTGTTTTAACATAGTGAAAGCAGTTTTACTTAGGGTAAAACTGGTCTTACATGGTGTACTTGGGTCCATCTAATGATAATAGGTTAGATGACCAAAAAATGGTGTAACAGATTGCCCCCCAGCGTGCGAGTGTCGGGAGCAAATCGTATGACCGAAGTACGTTGTAAGAACACAATCACTAGACAACAAAAGGGGTGTCAGAGAGAGAAATGTGAGGTAGATAGTGTGCTGAAGGACTAGACCCTGAGGAGACGAGACTCGCAGGTGCAACAAGTCTCTTTTATGAGAGGGTACCTGTGCTGAAGGCGGCGGGGGAGGCATACCTATGCCCGCCGAGACAAAGTACAAAAGAATAGTGTGTCCAGTAAACAAGGGACCGAACCATAAAGTACAACTGGCATAATCATGAGCCAGATTAAAATATAATGAGGAATCCCACATACATGATGTGCCTGGGATAATAGTCAGGAATTATACAATAATATCTGAGTACATGAGATACAAATACAACCCAAATGCCCCCTGTAAATGGTGAAGGGCTCACAAAATCTAACTGATACATGCAAGTCAAAGAGGTGCTGCAAGTGGCTACGGCCAACATCATCAAATATGTGGAGCTGCATCGAAGGCTGCAATGAAGAGGTCATCTGGGCATGTGGGGGGTTACCTGCAGGGCCACCCCCTCCTGAGGGTTGAGACATCTCACACACACCCGGGGAATCATCAAGAGCTGCTGCTGGATCACTAGACCATCAAGTATACGGATCTCAATCATGCTGAAAGGAGCTGGAGAAACAATCAAGCCAAAGGGAAAGGAGATATCCCTTTGCTTGATCCGAGGCACCGAACAATAGTGGAAGCTGGAACCAAGGTACACCGCCCTATAGACCTGGCTTCTGGAATGAATGAGCTGATGTTGATAGAAGGAGGTCCGCCATAGGTGAGGCAATGAGAGACCCTCAACTAAGGCACGAAAGAAAAGAGTAGAGTGACGGAAAGACTGACACTAATGATGATAGTGAAGTGGAAAGGACTGAGTAGCTAATGGACGACTTCCCTTGCTAGAGCATAAAGGGCATGAATGACATGGCAGCAACTGACACAACATCATTAGGGATGGGGGACAGTGAGACTGAAGGTCATAATGTGCGGCACAAGAGAGAGATCAAGAAATGAAGGATGGAGGGCTATAGCGGGGTACAGAGGGACTTGGGATAGACTCCATGAATGCGATGATGACTCAACTTGGATGCTCTAAACAAGGGCAACTTGATGGTGTTGCCACACAGTAAAGGCCCAGTGGGGGACCATAAAAACATGAGTTTAGGATGGGAAATCATGACTAAAATCTTCACGAACAAAGGCAAGTAAGGAGGCAAAGTGGTGCCCCGAGTACAAGTGTCGTAAGTGAGGAAATTCAATTTTAATGAGAGGGGAAGTGACCCTTTTTGGACAAAAGTTGTCCTGGTGAAATATCAGATCATAAAAAACTAATAGATACCCATTTGAGGGCTCGGCGATAGCTTTCGAACGGTGCAGATGGTTCGTCAAACGGGGCTACGGTGTGGTCGCAGCAGTCGAAAGAAGAAACAGGGGTTCTCTTTTAATAAGGTAGTTTTCCCTCCAAAATCACTCATTTGCTATTGTTGTTGTGGTGAATGTAGAGAGGAGAGAAGGCCCTAAATCTTGCGGCGAATGTAGAGAACAAACCGACTGTTGGAATCGAGATCCGTCAGTTGCAGGTAAGAGGCCTAACCTTTCTCTTGCAGTTTGATGGACTAAACTTTCAGTTTAGGGCCCAGAATTCTAGAAACAACCCCTCCTTCATCTATACGGATGGGTCGCACTTCTTGGGCCAAAAAGTGCAACCTGGGAAGCAGGTTTCAGGCAAAAAAGTGTGACCTGTCCCAGAAATGGGCAGAAAACTGCGACCTGGGAGATGAGGGGGTTTTGGTGCTGTTTTATGGCTGGAATTTGGGTTGTGGTGTTTGGTTATGGTTTTCCCGATCTGTAAGCTGACAAAGATGATGTGGTTGTGCAGGTATGGTATATTTACGGGTTAACTAGAGAGAAAGAGACCTGGGGACACTACAGGCAGAGATCCAGGTGGATCAGGGCATCCGTCGTGTATTGGCCAGGTTTGGGGTTCTAAAGTTTTTGGAGAACCCTTTGATGAGAGCAGGAGAACCGTTATTGGTCGGGATTATTAGTTACTGGGATCCAAATCAGGAGGTCTTTGTAGTGCAGGGGCACAGGATCGAACTGAAGGTCCAGGACGTGTATTTCCTGACTGGTCTCCCGCCATTGGGGATGGTAGGAAACACACAGCCAGTATTGCCGCAGGGGCGGCATATCATGGAGTTTGTGGAGTGTCATTGTCGACCGGGTCTCCAAGTCAAGGGGACTCGAATATCGATCAGGGATCTAGAGAGGCTAGAAACCCGTGTAGTGGCCGCAGCTGTGCTATGTATCCTGGGAAACCAGGCACTCCATCACATCACTGGGGGGCAGATGATGATAGTGGAGAGTGTGCTGGGTGGGACCTACTATGGGTGGGCCCAAATGATGTTGGTGTCACTAAAGCGACAGTTGTCGCTATGCAGGCGGAAGGTGAACCATGATTGCTCATATGGGACTTTATTGTGCGCCTTTTTCTTTGAGAAGATCCCAACCTTGAGGCCTCGTGTACAGCTTCCATATGGGGGCCCGAGAGAGCCCAGGATGCACCGTTTGGGACGGCTACTGTGCAGAGGAGGAGGAGGGGCGGTCGGGCGAGTGTTTCAACCTGATTTTTTTGCCCATTGGGATCAGATGCCATTGTACATAGACGACTATCCCTATAGTGGGATGAGCTACTGTGGAGACCCGAACCTGCCACTTCCGCCTGGTCGAGTCTAGGGGCCCGATGGTAAGTGACAGATTGCTATTCTTGTATGGTCATGTTACAGTGTTTTGAATAGTAGCTAGGGTACTGATTCATGTACTGTTGGTATGCAGATATAGCACCGGTAAAGCCAGCCAGATATATGGGACGACCGGCAGCAGCTGGGGCTGCAGGTCCGAGTGGGTCGAGAGCAGCGCAAATTGAGGATGCATCTACCCTTCTGGAGGTAGATGTGAAAGGTTGCTGACCGGAGTATCAGAGCGCGGGTGGCGGGACTTAGACGACCAATACATAGAACCATGTATTGGTCTGCCCTCAGAATGGTGAGGGGTCATGCGGCGCATGGCGATGGCTGGTCAGGGGATTCGTGATCTACAAGCTGCAGGGGCAGAGCCATTGGCTTGGGATCCGCCAGATAGTGATTAGGTGTGGGGCATGTGGTTCCCCTTAGTGTGTATGTAGGGGCAAGTGGTGCCCCCAATTTTGAGTTTTTTGGAACATGCTATGGGCATGTCATATGTATCAAAGTAGATGGACTCTAAACACATGTTTTTGCGAGACATACTATGGATATGCATCATTTTTAATGATTATGAATGTTATTGTCTTGTATGAAATGCGTGTGATAAATGCCAATCTAGAACATGGTTTTCAATACTATCTACATAGTGATTCTGTTCTCGAGGTACATGGTTGAAAGTTACAGTTTCAAATGCATGTATCAAGAGTTTCACTTGTAAATAGCATCTAAACAGCACAGGGTTATGCACATGATAAACAAAATTTAGTTGCATTACAAGAAGTAGGGAATCCAAACGAACGTGCAGATGGAGGATGCAATGAAAGAGGGCATAGGCTAAGAGACCATGCACTGCATCATATTCGGCCTGATTCTTGGTGGCAGAACCAATGCAGACCCCGTTAGAGAGAACAAGGGCATGCAAGGGGGTGAAGATGGCCTAACCTACCGAGGCTAGATTACGGGAGTAACGACTTGCACCATCGGCGTAACCGATAAAGGGTGTGGACGGGGGGTCCTGCGGAATGGTGTTACAAGACAAAAAAAGAGGGGAGGAGAGGCAATGACGGCAGGGTGCGTGCACAGAAGACATCGGGCGGAAACTGCGGGAGGGAGTGCAAGGATCAGGATGACTGTGACTCATATACAAACTGGAGGGTGGTATATGAAGGCTATCGGAAGTATGGAGAGGACTCGGGCTGCGAAGGTCAACAGAGACACGGGTGGAGTGATCTCGCGTATGGGTAGAAAAGGGGTGGTCAGGTGACACAACAGGGGAGGATGTAGGGGGGCTAGGCTCCAAGTGTCTCGCAGAGGAGGATAGGTAAAGAATGGTTATAGTAGACTCCGTCATCTGAACATCAGCGGGGGGAATGTTGATGGGAGCGGGGGGATCCTCAGGCTGACCTGAAGCATACTGCGCGAGGATGGGAGAGGCAGATCGATTTTTTTCAACCTCATACTCTCGAACCACCTCTAAAGAGGCGTGGTAATGCGTCAAGTGAGGACAATGGTGGGATTAATGGCCACGAACGTCGCACAAAGGATAGGGTTTGTTGGTGCGAAGAGTCTTGGGGTTCTTGGTTACGGACGAAGAAGGAATGGAGGCTTCAGGGACCGTAAACTTGGGGAACGCGACTTTAACCATGGGCTGAATACGGGGCAACTCGGGACAAGCATGGCTGGCATGACCGGTGACATCACATAAGGCACAAGGCTTTGTGGGCGGAGGAGGGGCCGGGTTAGTCATGGTGGTCTTATCTTTAGGTGCCCCCTTGTGAGCTGTGCCTTTTTTCCCGGGAGCCGTCACAACAGGAGAAGGGTCCTGTGGAGGTGTTGGGGGCACAGTGGCAACAGAGGAAGCGAGGGGGACTGGTTGAACCAGTGTCAAAGCCATGTAGGGTTTGGGGTGACCAGGAGGGGTGGCGGCTGGGGGATCGAGGTACCAGATCGGTATGCCCAAGGTTAGGTTAGGGAGAGAGAGGGTGGCCATGACGAGGACAGAATATACTCCGGGAGGGGGAGCCAGGAAAGGGATCTGCCCAGCACGGTAATGACCAGGAGGGATGGCTTCGAGATGGTTAAGGCTAGGAGGAACCAATCCAGGAGGATAAAGGGGTTCAGGGATACCAGCTGTAGGGGGAGGGCCAGAAGGAGGAGGTCCGGCTGGCTGAGATGAATGGCTAGGAGCGGGTTGCGGAGGGCGAGGGGGAGGTTGCTGACTAGCCGAGGCAGGCCGCTTATGGGCAGCCTGAGACGATTGCATCATGCAAACATTCGATGAGCTGGGATAAGTGATGGGATGAGGAGGAAGGTTAGGGAAAGTTCCAAGCAGGGAGGAATCTTTGTAAACGTCGGGGTAGACACTAGTCAAGGAATTGACGGTTTACTTGTTGGCTACAGAAGAGATGGTCGTCTTAGGTGAGGTCTGAGATTTGGGCTCATGATACGTCAACTGGTCAATGGTGACTATCTTTTGATTATGGGGTAAAGACATCTTGCGGAAAACCGCGGATGGGACAGCAGACATAGCATAGGTGTAGCTTCGCCCCAATAGAATGTTGTAGTTTAGTGGGGCGTCGATGACTTTGACGTCAACGCAAACAGTCTTACCGACGAGGGTGATAGGACAATTACGGAAGAGGTAAATGGGCTCGGAGGCATGGCCGTCCCACGCTCGAAGGGTGATCGTGGAAGGGGCCAGCTCAGGAGATCCGAGTTGTTTCCAAACCGAAGTGGACATCACACAGGTGGATGCCCCCTCATCAATTATACACCGGGAAACATTGGCGTTCCAGATTTTTACTGGGATTTGGAAGGCGACGGAAGGAGGGAGAGGAGGATGGTTCGATTGAGTGGCATCGAAAACAATCATTTGGTTATCAGCAGGATCTACAGCGCCCATAGCAGATAGTAGAGCCTTCTTTTGGGAAGGGCATGACTGGAGGAGTTCCAGTGTGGAAATGGAAGCAGGGGATTGCTCCAAATCATCTACTATATTATACGAATGAGTAGCTCGACCGGAAGTAGCGTTTCAACATAGTGGTCCCTTAGGAATCTTGTTATGAACCTCAACTTTGGGTTGAGGGATATGTAAGGGGCCATTCGGTGTCGAAAGAGGCTCTGTAGAACCTGAAGAAGGAGGCTCGGAGGCAGACTGAGTTGGAGGCTTGGGGTACTGGCGAGACCGAGTTTGAAGGTGAAGGTCGACGGTCGGGGAGGGATCAGAGTGCATCATAAGGATCTGGTAATCGGAGGAACCAGAAAGGGAAGGTGGAGTGGCGACCTGGCTGTCAGGCAGTTGGGTAGCCAAGAATCCTTGCTGAGGGAAGGGATCGGTAAACACAGCTGGTTGAGTAGTGGCCACATTAGGAGGAGCATGAGGGGAGGCGTGATGTCCGCGCAATGTGGCTTGAGACTCCCACATCTGCCGCATCTAGGGTAAGAGGGGACAATCGTGGGTGTAATGACCATAAACACCGCAACACGAACAAGGCTTGTTTGTGCGAAGCGACCTTTCCGGCTTGGGCTGAATGCCCTATTGCTGGTTGGCAGTGTTAGGGTCCACACCAGAATTGGGTCCACGAGTACCAGGGGCAGATTGGTTTGGATTGCCTCTCCACCTTCTTTGAGAAGAAGGGGGAGTAGTCGCGCCCCGATGCGCAAATACTTGCCCTGGAGGGGGCTGTAAGTGCTGTTGTGGGTTTGGAGGAGGCAAGGGAGATGGAACCGCATATGCTGGAGGAGCTGGCGCACCAGGCTACGGATAAAGGTAATGGTTAGGTTGGGCAACATTGAGGTAATCAAGAGGTTGGGCAAAAGGAGGAGGCATGTTGTATCTTGGATACATGCTACCGAGAGGGGGAAGAGTGATAGGGGTGTTGGCCCCTTCATGAGGGAGACCATAGCCCACAGGAGGTTGAGCATACGGATGGGAAAGGGCTCCAACGATACCGTCGGTGGAATGAGATGCCCCCGGGGCGTTAGTGCCACCGATCTTGGGGAGGTCAGGAAGAACGATATAAACATAACCAGATTGAGCGTAGATTAGGTCATATTTCAAGGCTATTTGGAGGGCGGCTTCTTTGGTTTGAGGAAAATGGGAGGCGACATCTTTTCCGATGGGAGCTGGAAGGGTGCAAAGGAACCAGTCGATATAAACCCGATCTTCGAAGGGAGGGGCTCGACATAAGCTCTGTCTTCTTCGCCATTCCTGAACATGGGAGGAAAGGCGTGTTGAAGAGGATTGCTTGAAGGAAGTCAAGAGCTCCGTGCCAGTATCGTATCGGAGAGGGAGCTGGAAATAAGATAAAAAGGTTTGGGCAAGGGTCGCAAAGGTGGTATGGGAAGAGGTGGCTTGTTCAACATACCATTTAAAAGCTTCACCGGTAAGCGTGCGTTGGAACAAACGAAGACGGATGGAGTCATCAGTAATGGAATTGGAGGAACACCACATGTGGAAAGATCATACATGATTGGTTGGATCTTCTCCAGCAAGGCCTTCAAACTTAGGGATGTCGGAGGGGAGTTTGGTTGGTATGGAAGGAAAACCAACATAGTGGCGGATAGGTTCATTGATCAACTGATTGAAATTGGGGAGGCTGAGGCCTGCAATGTACGGTAGCAAGGGGGTGGCCGGGGTAGTTCCTGTGGCGGTTTCGCTAGTAGTCGGGCTGGCATTAGGGCCGGGAGAACCGCTAGCGTTAGGCCTTAGACCAGACATAGTGAAGGTGGTGGGGGGAGAACCAGGAGGAGAAGGAGAACCCGATGAATCAGGAGAGGAGTTGGAGTGCGGACTCGAAAGAGGACTGGCTCGACGACGGCGGGGCGGAGCAGGTCGATCAACCGAAAACTGAGGGTGAAGGCCAAGAAGTCTCCGGGAAAGGCGCCTAGGGGGCGCAATGATGACAGGAAGAAGGAAACCAACAGGGGCAGAAAGGGACAGAATCAAGAGAGGTCAAGGGCAGACAAGGTGCAGTGACAATTGATTTTAGAGTCTTTTCTAGGCGGTGTTAACCAGGCGCTTCTTCACTTAGGGTCAGTGTGTGGTGTGCGTTAATTTTAATTTTTAAACCCTTTTTGTTTTGAGAGCAAGAAAAAGTGTGCTGCGTAACTGAAAATAAATCTGCAGAGAACAGTATATAATGCTGAAATAACAGAACATTTAACAGCTAAACATGCATCAATCTAACCCAAAAAGGCGAGTCTCTCAAAACTACTCTAAAGGAGGGAAAAAATCTACTCAAAACACACATAAATAGGCCAATAGATCTAGGGTCAAAAGAGACAGGGATCTAAAGGATAAAGCTACTGAAAAGAGGTGCAGATCACAGCCAAGAGACAGAGGCAAGGTGGCTAGAAAAAGGAAGGTAATCAGCAAGAGCGGAGGGGGCAAGGAGGAGGCCCTAAAAGAAGATCCAAACAAATATTCAGGAGGTGATTTGAGAGGTAGAAGAGTTGATTACAATGGATCTGAAAGGGAGGTAACAGATCTGGAAAAAAGGAGGTTGAAGCTCTGAAAAATAGACGGCTGAAACATCTAAAACTCTTCCAAAAAGAGTGGAGGGTACTAAAGCCTTAGGGGGCTAGGTTCCCACATAGATGAGTAAAAATAGATCAGAACTTGGTCAAAGCGGGCTGAGACAGAGGCTAGAAGACCCTGACAGAAGCTGCAGCAAAACCCAGAAAAATTGCAGAAAAATTACTGAAAAATTGGCAGGTCCCAGGTTCTGACCTGTTTTCAGTGCAGGTCGTAGAAAAGGGGCAGAAAAGTGTGACCTGGAGGTCCAGGTCATAGGTTATGGGCCAAAAAGTGTGACCCCCCATTCCAGTTGTCTCGGCGACAGATTTTCAGAAAATTTGTCGTCTTAGTTGCGGCTGGTGTCGCTTACCTGCGCAATAGGGCCAGAAACACACGGAAGTTAGAAATTTTGATGTTTTAGGGTTTTATGTGAGAAAAAAAACATAAAAATAGAAAAAATAAAAAGCTGAAAAGAAACCCTAGGGTCTGAAGTAGCTGGATATGTAGGAATATAAAAAACGACAGTGGTCGTAATTTAAAACCAATGTGGAGTCGCCATTTGTTAGTATGAATCCTTTATCAAAGTGTACGAAAAAGGACCACTTTAGCTACGCATAACTAATAGCCCTAACAACAAAAGTGGCTGCCAATATCTTCAGATCTGCGGTTAGTTGAACATAAAAGAGCTGCAAAAAACCAGATCTATGCATGGAAAGACATTAAGCAGAAAAAATAAGGGTTTGCTCCATATACCAATAGACAAGACAAGAACAATTTTTGAAAGAATTTATCAAGAAGTCGGGCACTGGAAAAGCAAAGGCGTATCCAATTCTCCTCAGTGGGATGGGTTCTTGGAAGTCCTCAGCGCTTCAGATCTAAGATTTCTCTCTCTTGTTGGTGTAGAAAACCCACACAAAGAATGGAACTCAAAGGGAGCTCACACGGCAAATGGCAGAAAATGGTGACCAAGTGTATAGATCCAGAGTGATCTAATAGGCAACAAAAGGTGAAGAATGGTAGGAAAAACCCTCCTATTTATAACAGAATATTGGGTCATTCTAGATCTTGGTGCATGGGTTAACCAGATCTAGATCCACTTTTATGGAATATTTTATTATATTTGTTGGAGGGAAAAGGTATTTGACTTGGGTCAAATCTCTTAATTTGTCAAAAATAAATAAATAAATGATTTATTTATCTTTTAAGGAAGCGGTTAGAAGATAATCAAATAAATAATGATTTATTTAATTATTTAAGGAAGTGGTTGAAAGATAATTAAATAAATAGTGATTTATTTAATTATTTGTGGGTGATTTGGTCATATTTAACAAGGAATATTATCTAAATAAGGTTTAAATAATTATTCCTAGAAAATAATGAGATAAATAAAGGTTTATCTAATTAATTTCTTTGATTTTGGGTTAAACATGACTGGGAATAATAATTAAATTATGGTTTAATTAATTATTCCATGAGGGAAATCAAACAAATATAGGTTTGTTTAATATTTCCTTTTGGGGTTTCCTATTTTAACATAGTGAAAGCAATTTTACTTAGGGTAAAATTGGTCTTACATGGTGTACTTGGGTCCATCTAATGATAATAGGTTAGATGACCAAAAAATGGTGTAACAATAGAAATGACATGCCTTAAATTTTGACTTAAATTTTATAGGATAAACAAGACATGTATGGGAGAAATGACACATGTACATGATTCTCCTGAAATGTTATGGCAGAAATGACATAGGTGACATGTAAATGGTACCAAAAACACTATATAATGCCTTAAAGTAAAGTTTGGCTTAGTGTTTATGGGAGAAACAACATGTACATGGTTCCAAAAACACTAGAAAATGCCCTAAACTATGTGCATGGAGTTTTTGTGTGAATATGTACATTACCAAATTAAAAATCAGGTAATCAATATAAATATATATCTCAATAAATATTAGATCAACATTAATATCAATGCATTTCCAATTTTGATATAAAGAAAAAGGTGTGAGAAAATTTTACATAATCTAGGTACTCAATTAAATTTTCAAAATGTTAAATCTATTTCTAAAACAATATTTCACTATATTAACCAAAAATAAAATAATTACATTATACCAGCTCAATCAAGCTTAATTATGGAAATCCTGAAGAAGTCCACACTACAAAAACACAATTAACCGAAGACAAAGTACTTTTACTGGATTTTCAGAGCATAACTAATGGGACGTGTAATGTAAGAACACCAGTAAAAAAGCTTATTGGAACAAAGGCTAATGCTGGTACCTTGATGGAGACAATAATCCTACTTTGCATTAATCTTTTCAGTTGACACAATTTACACACTACATTTTCACCAACAATATTTTTATTGTTGTGTTTTCATCTAGGATAGAGCATTATTGACCAGAGATTGCTTTTCATTTTACTGTTGTGGTTTTCTAAGGAGATAGGTGGTCTAAATATATAGGAAGTCTCACTATTTAGAGAGATTATATTTTTTATGAAAAAATTGGGTGAAGGCAACAATATTACAATGGAATGATGTAGATCTGCATCAATTGACTGTAGGATTGAGAGACACACACTGTAGAGTGATGCCACCCTCAAGACTAAATAGATATTTTTTCAACCTCTTTCTTGACCTCATTAAGATGACACATGTATAAATCTCATGATGTCAGGAATAATACTTGTTGACTCCTATAGATTTGATACGACATGAGGAATAATACTTCTATCTATAATATAGATAATCTAGGCAAAACAAAGCATGTTGAGTTCATATTACAGGACCAATATTATCAATAAATAAATAAAAATGGTATCTATGCTACAATGATTAGGAAATTAGACAGACCTAATATAGATAAGATATGGTGAACAAAGCATGTTGAGTTCATATGATAGGACTAGTATTATTAATAAATAAATGAAACTGTTATCTAAGATGCAATGATTAGGAAATTACAAAGATCTCATGTGCAATGAATCAACAACATCAATGCTTATTTCTTACTATCCCTAATATTGGATATAGCTTCTATGACTTATTTACTTGCCTCCATGTAGCTCCTAGCCATCCAACAAACTCCAATCCATGTTTTAGTTCTCATGAGCATAGTAAAGCAAGTAAGAAATTAAGTAAGTTTGTCCATGAAGCAAAGGAGATTGTTTTGTTTTACATTTTCCTGTTGTGATTTGACGAGGAGATAATAGGCCTAAATATGCAGGAAGACTCACTCTTTAGAGAAATCAATTCTTTTTTTTAATGTAAAAATTGGGTTAAGAAAACAGTATTATAGTGGACTGATGTATATCTACATCATATACTGAATAGATATTTTTTCCATGTATATAACAAAGGAATGTAGTGGCTTATTTTATATCACCATTCATCCGACTACTCCTAAAAAATCTACATTTTGGAGACCTCAAGGTTATTGGAACAATGGCTAATGCTAGTACCTTGATGGACACAATAATCCTACTTAGCATTAATCTTTCCAGTTGACACAGTTTACATGCTATGTTTTCACCAACAATAGTTTTATCAATACGTTTTCATTTAGGACAGAGTAGTATTGACTAGATATTGTTTTCCAGTTTAGTGTTGTGGTTTGATGAGGAGATAGGTAATCTAAGTATGGAGGAAGACTCACTTTTTAGAGAGATTATATTTTTTCTATTCAAAAACTTGGAAGACAATAGTATTACAATGGACTGATGTAGATCTACATCACATTGACTGGAAGATTGAGAGAAACACCTTGTAGAGTGATGCCACTCTCAAGGCTGAATAAATATTTTTTCCACCTTTGTCTCGACCTCATTAAGATGGCACATTTCTAAAGATCATGACAGAAGGAATAATAATTTTTCCATCCTATAGAACTGATGCAACTTCATGAATAATAATTCTATCTATAATATAGATAATCTAGGGAAAACAAATAATGTTGATTTCATATGACAGGACCATTATTATCAATAAAAAATGAAACTGGTATCCAAGCTGCAATGATTAGGAAATTAGACAGATCTAATATAGTTAAGCTATGGCAAACAAAACATGTTTAGTACATATGAGAGGACCAGTATTATCAATAAATAAATGAAATTGTTATCTAAGCTGCAATGATTAGGCAATTACATAGATATTAAGTGTAATGAATAAACAACATCAATGCTTATTGGTTACTATCCCTAATATTGGTTACAACTTCTGTGACTTATTTACTTGCCTCCAGGAAGCTCCTAAATAGCCAACAAACTCCAATCAAAGGTCTCAGGAGCATATTAAAGCAAGTGAGAAATTAATGAAGTTTGTCCATGAAGTAAAGGATATTGTTTTGTTTTCCAATTTACTGTTGTGGTTTGCTGAGGAGATAAGAGGTATAAATACGGAGGAAGACTCACAGTTTAGAGAAATTATATACTTTTTATGCAAAAATTGGGTGAAGACAACAATATTACAAGGGAATAATATAGATCTGCTTCACATAGATATTTTTTCCAAGTATATAATAAAGAAATGTAGTGGCTTATTTTACATCACCATTCATCCGACTACTCCTAAACAATCAATGTTTTGGAGACCTCAAGGTTTTCACACCAATGCAAGGGTATCATAACAATGTAATTTCTCATGAGTTATTATAGAAAGGCTTACATAAAACCACACAAATGCAACTCCATAGAGATAAGCGCATGGTATAAGATAGAGTCGTCTAAATGATCTACGTTTGAATGACATGATAAAATTCACAAATTACTTTTCAATCCTATATTATGGCATTTATTGTAAATTTTATCCATTCGAATCACATGAGAAAATTCACAAATTAGTTTTCAATCCTATATTTTGGTATGTATTGTGAAGAAATATCTCCACTTGAGCACATCTCTAGAAGGGAACATGACCATTTCAAGAAAATCAATTGAAAATTTCATTATCCCACTCTCAATTTAAAAACGGAAATTTTAAGGGAGGAGGGAAGATTATCAATACATGATGCATCATTTATGGTGTGTAACATGACATAAACAAATGTTAATTCTTCACAAAATGAAACAGAGGTCTATGAATGAAAGGTTTTTTTTCCTACCTGTAAATTCGAGAAACTGAGACACTGAGGCCACAACGAGACAATGAGATGAACCACAGATTACAGAGGAAGCATATTATAAATAACCTGTGAAAACCGAACATAAATATTAAAAACTAGAAAAAAAATAAACAAAAATAATAAACCATAAACAAAACAATTCTCACCTTCGGTTGCTCCCCTCCTCGCCCTTGCAATAGCGAACATAAACATAGCACCATTGTAACAGAAAACATAAAAAGAGTGAGACAGAGTGATATAGCAATGAAAACAGACAACATAGCGAGATAGACTGAATCACTAAAAAACCAAAACTTGTTCTGGTCCACGGGCCTGCATATTTATAAAAAATAGTTTAGCGGAATTATTTTCCAAAGTTTGACCGAACTAATACTTCGGCCGGACTATTAGTCTGATCAAATTTTTTTTGCCACTTTTCCAACCTTCAGCCAAAAATCTATTTACCCACACCGTCTATACATCGTCAATGTAAATGAAATAACTAGTTCGTCCGAATTATTTTCGAAACTTCGGCCGAACTTTATAATAGTTCGAACAAACGTTTATAAAATTTCGGTTGATCTATTGGGAAAATGAAAATTTTGACCGCGTTTCTCATGAAAGTGTAACCCACCTTCACATTTTTACCCAAAAACTTAAAAAACATAATTTAAAACTAGAGAAAACTATCCTTTAGTATTCATCCCAACATAAATACTGACTTTAGAATTCATAATCTGAGGTTGGGAGGGAAGAGAATCAAAAGCCATAGTATCCTCTCGAGTTGCCATCACCGGAAGAGATGGAACTTCACTTTGATTTTCAATCAAATTTGTATTCAATTCCTTTTCCACCTCTCTAATACATCCTTCAATCAAGGATATCAATTTATCCATATTTAGACGTAGAGTATCAAATTCCATTTGTAGCCTTTCTACATTCATCTATAACAAGTTGGTTTTTTATGCAAGAGAAAAAAATGGGCTTGAAATTCAACCTTTCGCATATTCCTAGTTTGGATATCAAGATCAGAATGTACTCCATTGAAACCATCAAATACTCCAATTTTTGATTAAAATCCTCCTTCTTAGGATTTACCAAGCACTCCATTTTGTTTATCACTCCATAATCTACCCTCGCTACTAAACTTTTGAACATACAATCTCTAATTTTGGCTAAAGCCAAAGTGCAACAGTAGTCCTTATATATTTCTGAGTCTGACTTATATAACTTGTTACATTTCAATGTTTCAATGAAATAGCCATCAACCTCACACATTATCTATCAAAAAATCACAATCGTAGAATTAATGTCTCTCGATTTGAAATCTTGTTTCATTAAAACTATGATCATCCAACATGTTGTTTGAACTTCAACGATTGAAATACTAAATATTTTCCTCCATTCATATTTAATAACAAGAAAATGAACCTTCAACCTATCCCCTATTACCTCTAATATCCTCTAGGGTGTGCACTTGTACTTTTGATCTCAACACCTTGCCATGGAGTGGATCCACTAAATCCATAGGGTGAGAGAATGATTGGATTACAAACCCACTTTGATACTAGTAGGATGATGTCAAATTTCCAACTACTTGTAGCAACTACAGCCACCCTCCAAAGGTTTTCCATTGCTTAGATTTTGGTCCCTAATTTCCCTTAACGGGAGCTTACCTCACACTATTATCAGGGTTCATGCTTTAACTGTTGTTTATCTTTTAGTTTTTCTTATGTTTACTTTCTTTTCCACTTTGAAATTTTTCAAAGTCTCAAGTTGACCTCTTGTCTAAGTATTACATAGAAGTTCTGGGCTTGCCTTTCGAAACTTCACAATTCATAAATCCAGTCTTGTCATTGCTGATCAGAATTATGCATTCATTACTATAAGCCCATCCTTAAGCTCGATAATTACACAGTAATGATAGGAAGCCTAGTACTAACCTTTGAAATTGCGTAATCACTAACTGGGCTAAAAAACTGCGCAGTGCACTGAGCCGGGAGATGTTAGTTCCCCAAAACTTCACAATCCTTCCCAGTGAGCTGCATAGTCATTTTTCTAGGAAAAAGTAGAAAAGAAAAAAAAAAAAAACATCCCTAAAGTCTAGGGATCTATTTTTAGTAACTTGAAGGTGGCACACTTTCTATTTTTGGAAACTATCGCCAAGTGTCTCTCTTCCCTTTATTTGTGGCATGCACGTCATAAACCTTAATTTCTCATGTCTATTTAATAGACGCCCCTAGAGCTCATTCTCACATTCCATCTTGGAGCTCTAGCATTCCTAAGGAGATCAAGGAACCTTCGGTGCGATAGTCATTTCTTTTCGAAGTGATTTTTGCATTTAATGCTTTTAGTCGCTTTTTTGTCGCTTTTTTCCATTTCTCTTTCATGAGTGGTGTTTTTATTTTTTCCCTACATGAATATTTTCGTTTTAGCATGATTTAGACTGTAAAAGTATCGTTTTAAGTTTTCATTTTCCTTTCACAAGGGTGACATTGGTTCTGGCATTTTTGCACTGATGGTCGTCGTTGCGACAACTCTCCTCACTGATCTCGTTCACTTCTCGTTCTTTTATTTTTTGCACTTTTTTTGACTTGTTCCATAATAAATTAGTCAAATATGAACTCATTCATTCACCATCTCTCATATATGCTTGTTTTCACGCTTCCCTTGGGCATATTTGTCTTTCCCTTGGCCATAACTTAGTTTTCCCAATTGTGCATTTCACCATCTAGAAGCTGAAGCTTCAAGCCTTGCCTCTAGAATTGTGTAATTCACAATATTATTTGGATTCACTGCGCAGTGAAGAGTGCTAGGACTTAGCCTGCAACCTTGGCCATTAAGACTACAGAATGTGCAGTCTCTCCTAACTCACTTTTGAGGTTGAACTTCCTATTGCATAGTCTCAAGCCACATGATTTTAAATTGACCGCTAGGAGTGCATAGTGCACAGTTTCCCCATCCTTCAGACCCTCTTCCCATAGGAAATTACTTAATCCTTCCTTTCATTTTCCCAGTGTGTTGCATGAACATGTCCTGAAAGTTGTTTTTCTTATATTTGACATTTGCTTGCCATCGATGTCTTTTCTATGCCACAGGTACAATAGTTGTTGATCATCTCTACAATAGTGACTTTCACAATGGAATCAAATAGAGCTACCTCAAAGGAGACCATTGAACAAAGTACTAGGGAGGAATTTGATCAAGTTTCATTTAACGTGCCATTTTACTTGCACACTCAATTGTTCATAAAGAAGGGATATAAATTGTTATGGCAATAGGATTTTCAGGGAAACTTATAGGACCTCCAGGTGTATCTCATCATAATGTAGTCACAAATTTACAAGTTTTCATTCACGTATCAAACCTTCCCATGTGCGGATGTAATCAGTTGGAATATCTCAAATATTAATGTAGAAACCATGAATTTGAACAACACTAGTGGGAAGAAGCTTGCTACATTCCTGGTAGAAAAATTCAAACATATGTACCATATTATTGAGCTAGTGAAGAACATGGACTGACTATATTATGCCACTCAAAGCTACATAAATACGAGATATATCATCAAGGTCTAGGTGAAGGAGCGAAACAAGTTTAGACAGAAAATCGCCCACATGTACAAGATGAGATCTCTCAAGAAAGCCTATCAGCTTTCGGTCACACTAGATTGCAGAATCTATGGACAGTCAGCCTATCAGTTAGATATTTGGTTCGCCTTACCAAATGACACATTGAACAGGGTATTCAATGGGTAGAAGCTGCCACATATTTTATTGAGATATGCCACCGACAAACTAGTAATGTAAGAGATATATTATCACCTCTCCAAAATATTGTCAACAAAAATGCATAGGACGAAGAACACACCATGGCCAACTATTCCTTTGCAGTTTGGATTATACAATATTAATAATATCAAGGTCATATATTTCAAAGGAAAATACATGGAAAAATTCAAGTTCGGCACAAAGAGTTACAATCTCTATGATTCGAGGGGAATTTGCAAAGAACACTATGAGATAGCATACCTCAACTATATTGGTGGGGTATACCAGTGGTTGGAGGAGGAACCATGGAAGAAATGTTATAACTCCTCCCAAACCCATGATATGATCAGTACATATAGGACTTCTTAAGTTTCTCTGTAGGTGGCAGCAGTTCCAGTAGTAGAAACAACAATAGGATATATTCTGGCACATGAAAAAGGAGAGAGGAAGGTAACAGATCATATGAAAGAGAAACAAATATGAAAAATGAAATAAGATCCTCTCAATGAGAAGGTATATTTTGAAATTTAAATGAAGAGGGAACGAAGGCAATAAAGAGTAGAGTGAAGAAAAGGAGATATCAAAACGTTAGAAGAAGTAGTACAAAGAGCACACTGAGCAGAACAAGAGTCAAAGGAAGAATGAGATCTTAGAAGAAGAGATAAAGAGGAGAGATAGAGGAAAGAATATGAATAAAGGAAAGCTTCCACAAAAATAGATATGACACCTATATAGGTTGAAGAACAAGTATATGATCAGCCGATAGTAGAAGGAGTTAGCAAACATATGTAGGAACAAGAGTTTTCTCAAGAGATTGAACAAATGATTGAACTCATAGATATGGAAGTGGGACTCGAGCAATAAAGAAAAAATGTGGACTTTATTCCCAACACACCTTAAGCCACCATTCCAACTCCACCACATCAATTTAAAGAGAAATCACCGAATGAGAAACAGGAGGTTATTCACGTTGATGATGATCCAGTCATGGACTTGTACAATCATTCATTTTATGATTTGTAGAAGAACTTTGTATAAGCGTGAAGAAAATTTTTCCCAGATGATCATGCATCACTCGCATTCATGAGATAAAGAGTGATCATGGTATACACGAGAAGGAATGAAAATTCCATTGCAGATGCTAGCTGGACCTTCACAGGAGAAGAAATATTAAACACCCAGTGCTTGGTGGCTAGGAACAACCAGTTAGCACAGAACATACAAAAACTTTTGCAAGAGAATGAACAAATTTATGCAGCACTACAGAGTGCATCATTTGCACAAGTCTACTTCGAGGAGATAAGAGCAACTATACTTGTTTAAATATCCACACTTGGAGACACTATGTGCAATTTGTATGAGGAGTTAGTAACTGTTCATAAGGAAATTGTCCACCTGAATGACTTGCTATCACAGGGTAGAGAATTTGTTAGGATCCTTAGGAATATACAAATTTTGATCATTTCCATGCATGTGTTGGAAATGAAATACAAGGTTGCACCACTCTCATTGGTAAAGAAGATGAAGCCACAAGAATATTATAGAAATCAAGAGTTCAAATGCTAATCCAGAACAACAAGAAACTCACCTCGTTCATTATAATAATTCAGGCCACATATGGACATATAAATGGCAACTTGGATTTGATGGTGAGAACCCACCGGATCACATAAATTGGTACACTCACTCACCGAGGCTAAAGACAAGTAGCAATTCCAGCAAGAGATTAATTAGTACATGAAGTAGTTGGAGAAGATGGCCACCCAAGATGAAATGGAGATCAATATGCATATTTTGAATACCTACAATTGTGTCTCGGTTCATATCAAAATGATTTTTCACCTGATTGAAGAATAAGTGAAGGTCGGTGCTAATAGATTGTACTTGGATGCATTGGAGGCAAGATTCTACTTCTAGATTAATATTATCTCATGGTTTGGGAAGACCATTACACAATAGAAAGCTTGGTATGAATATGTAAATGAGAGACACCAAGTCCAAGAGTCCTGGCTTTATTTCACCCGAACACCAACATCATAGTAGTTTGTCTTGTTAGGTTGTCATGTTGTCTCTACCCTATTTTGTCTTATGTGGTTACTAGTGGAAATTGCAATATTATTTGTAATTATTATATGAGTTAAATTCCATGTGTCCATGATGGAATGTGAAGATTCATATGTAATGTGAGGAGTCATGAGGGGATTCCAAAAGTCACAAAGGGGGAATTACAAGAGTCACACCCATTTTTTTATAAAGGCATCCTCATAACTCTTATAAATTGATTTATGCAGCAAAGAGTTTTGCTAAAATTAGGCTTCGATAAGGCTTGGGAGTTTTATGTCAGCCTTGGCTTATCCATAACGTAGAGGGGATATATTTCTTTAGGAGGAGCAAGTCTGGTTGACCTCACGTTCCAATATTAGGGAAAGTGGTTCATCATTTTGTATGTATGAATGAAAATTTCACTTATAATATGATCAGAGTCAACCTAGCTTCATGTATATATTGTAGATGTAGTTGTACTATTATAATTATGTTTGCGATGTATGTTGTTTAACTTATACATATTCTTATGAACTATTTTGTTTAATTTGTACGAACCTTTCTGAATGCATGCTCATGTTTTAAATCATCACCTTAAAATTGTTGATTATTCTACTTTTATTTTCTGTGATTTCTTTGCATCTCATGTGTTCTTTTCAAGTTGCAGAATATTACAAGCTTCTCATGAGCTGGCTTCCTTCCCCCTTTTTCTGTTAGAATTTCTCATGCATCATATTGACTTTTTGGAGGGTTACACACTAGCTTTAAGAAAAGACATCGTACACCAATCTATGCTTTTTGAAATCCCAGGCATATCATTAAACATCCCACTGTTAGGACTCCTACTCGAAATGCTGTGAGGGCTAGTTGGGACATCATAACGGTGAGATCCCCTGAATGTTGGCGGGTCCAGCACCATGAACAAAATCTAATATTTTCCCCTTTAATGTTTATTAGTGTTCTTATAACTTGTATTATCATATTTGTAAATAATATTTTCATGGAATATGTTTAAGAAATAATATTATATCATCCTGAGACATCATTCCTTGGTCTAGAGATACTCCTTTTTTGACCAGTGAATCCACCATTTTGTTGAGGTGCCTCTTGACGTGGAAGAAATTAACAACCTCAAACATTGAAATTTGCAAACTTATTCTATGAAAAATATGAGATATACTCTATGCCTATTTATCTTTGATATTAGATACCTATTGAATAAATATCATAAATATTGAAAACCATTAGTTGTCACAATTTTTTTTTATTACCAATTCAAGCCCATGCTATAATGCTAAGAATTTGACTTTAATTTTAGAGTATGCCAAAATCTCCAAGCATGTTTGGTCTCTGATTCTTCATTGGGTTGAAAAAAATCCCTCCTTATATTTCCTCCATGGGGTTACCTTTTGGAGATCCATTAAAAATTAATGAGAAACAACCATTACTTCTTATTTGATTTTGGAATTCCTTTCAGTCCATTCCGAGAGTGTATAGTAATTTGATAGGTTACTTGGGAATGATGCTACTAGCTTGATTTGGTAAATTTCCAATATTGATACAATATTTCTTTCCTGGAAACAAATCACCTACATCCCCTGATCATAACCTATATCGAAGATTGAATTAAAGAGTATCTGAGTTTCTGTTGAGTCTGGTGTACTTGAATATAGATGCACATCATTAAATATAGATAGTTTATTATGAGTAATACAAACTACTTAGAATTTTTTTTTGATAAATCCATCCAACATCTCATGGTTATTGAATAGAATTTTCACTACCATGGGTCTTTAACTGTCTATTTCTCAAAAATTTCTTTCCAATTTTCTCGAATGGATGTGATATATTTGACCTTGTCCAAAGCGATTTTGTAGATATAGAAAGACAAGGAGAATTTCTGAAAGATATGAGGGATGGCTTCATATGCGTTCTCATACATAACACAACAAGAAGGGAGTTGAAACTTTATTTTCTTGAGCTTTTATGTTGTCAACATATTTCCAAAGATCAATTCCCAAAAAAAGAGATTAAGTTTTGGAAATCCATCCTTATTCCAAATTCTTGCCCATGTTTTCTCTGAAGGTGAGTGCAATAATTTTATAAGTAACAATTCATATCCTACTCTCGCAATGTATATATTCTTCTTACTACCAATACATATACATTGATCCAATCTTCAAGTAGCAATTGGGGGAAAAACTTTGAGTTATTTGTGTATCTTTTAGCACTGATTTTGATGATTTGAGGGGACATTGGTACAATTCCAACCAACCCATTAACCATTGAGATCTCATAAAAATATATCGGTGATCTTGTGGAATCCCTTTACCTCCATCTAATTGCCTTACTCCTTCATTCTCTCTCAATAGATCTAGTAAAGATATTTTATCCTTCCAAATACTAATGTGCATGCCATTTCCAACTTGCCAACCCAAAAGGTCCATGATAATCAAGGCCCCCACTTTATATAATTTCCAATTTTAAAACCTTGTTCTATCCATGCTTTGTTCTTGGGTCTCAGTGAGCATATTCTTATGGAAATATTTGTGTGGAAAGGCCAACTTCCACCATTCTTGAGAATATGAAATAACGAACCAAACTATATTCAAATCGAAAGTTGGATTTGTGATCTCAAGATATATTATCTCTAATCCACCAAAGTTTCTAGGAAGGCACATGGTATTCCAATTCGCTAAATTAAATTCGTTTTCATTTTTATTTTCTCCTTTATAAAGAAACTTCCTGAATATGCCACCAATTTTATGGATTAATCCAATGGGGCCAAGTAAAATTAAGCCAAGATAAACATGCAGACATGACAACACTAGTTTTATTAACACATTCTTTCCTACCACATTTAACCATTATGCTCGCCAAGATTTTATTCTATTTTTTATTTTATGCAAGAATGATCTAATTAAGGTATGTTAGTAATGATGTGCTAATTCCTCTTTTAAATTTTGAATCCAATGTTTTACATGTGCTTAAGGGTTCAAGTTATATTGCAAGTTATTAAGTCTTATGAGTGATTTTTATGTTATTTTTATGAAAAATTTAAAATAAAATAAGTACTGAACATCAGCCAATAAAAGTACAGTACATCACCATACAACACATCAAAACATGGATTTGATGAAGTAGTTCACCCCTGCTAGGCTACATGTCCTTGGTTTAGCTTCCATGGTTTGGGCTTCTATATTATTCTCAAATTTGCAAAATGATGTGTTTACAATGCGTTTATGCTCCTGAAACCTACACAAATGAGTTAAAAACTCTAAAAAAAGGTACCTTAGCCTCCTTTTGATCTTGACTTGGTTGAAAAATGACTGAGTTATGACCTCGACCAGTTTGGTTCACAATTTCCTCCCTAAATTTAGCTAATTGTCACTAATCTGACCTAGTGGCTGCGAAAAATAGTTACTCCACTGGATTTAGTGGGACCACTAAGTTAATCCAATTTAATTTAATTAAATAGAGTAGAATTAACTAATCCATTCTAACCTTTAAAATCGAAATTTTGTTGATAACCTGCATTAACAATAATTAAATGAGGTTAGTGTTAATTAATCATAGATTACTGTTGATTGAATATGATTAAGGTTTAAGTGTCGAGTGCTTCCTCCATGGTCTCTAGTCTTGGTCACGTGTATTAGGGGTTGGTCCCACGAGGTTGATCCCCTCTACCCCCATTGGGAAGTTTGATAAAATTTAAATACATATGGCAAGCATAAGGGGTAAGAACCAACACCCAAGCGGGCTAGTGGCATGGCTCGTTAGCTTGACGAAGGTCTTCTGTTCCACCCCCATGGTATCCTTCCACTCCATTACAACCATTTTACACAGTAGTGAGGAGGTCATGTGGCAGCCCTAGGCTAAGTCACATGCCCCCTCCACATTGGCCCAATAAAAACCAATAATAAAATTTCAACACACCAAAATCGCACAAATCCATAGCTGCCACTTGGAAGTCACCCATTAGTTGGATGAGAAATTGACCAAAATTGACCTGTGCTATCACCATTTCCACATAGGCATGTCGAGTCAGCAGTACGGATTCTTGACTGGGTCTGTCTGCACATTTTTTTTTACAAAATTTGCATGTTTAATAAAATGGACAGACTTTATTTCTGAAGCCATACAGAGTCCATTTTGTGTGGAATGAGTTGTGTTGGATTCATTACGATGAGAAATATGTGGTTGTTCAAGTTTTGAGTCATTCTCAGAAATTTGATTTTTGAGCATAATTTTTAGTACCTCATCATTCCTCCCCACTTGAAGCTTTTGGACCAAAAAATATCATATTGAGATGTTGAACAGGTGAGGGTATAGTTCCATCGCCTTCCCAATTTCCATCCATTTGGATTTTGAAGGATTTATTCCTTTGAGCCTGAGTCAAAGATAGTCGACACTTCCTCTTATCGATGTCCTTGTTCTTCTATCAAGTGTGGTATATTTATAAATCTCAACAAATAAATTTAGATAAAAGTCTTCAATATATGGAAGCTGAAATTTATATCGTTAATCCTAAATCAAATATTTTGAACATTAGTAACACAGTAAATTTGCATGTATGAAGGAAAATGAATCTTGAAGGCATTGTTACCAACCTTTTCCAGGATTTTGAAAGGACCATAATGGATTGGCTTTAGTTTTTTACCTTCTCCTTGAAGCCTCTCCTTGCTAATGTGAAGCCAAACATCAACACCAATTTGAAACATATGATCCATACGACCTTTTTCATGCCTCACTTTGTATTTGACTTGACCTTTTTCTAAGTGATCTTGAACTATTTGATGGATCAACCAAATTTGATCTATGAATTTATTTACTTTATCTTTGTCACTATTACCATCTATAGCCACATCTCTCCCAACAACGAAATTAAAAGGAGATTTTGGAAAGTACCCAAGACATGCCTCAAATCGCGATGTTTGTGTAGAGGAGTGTTTTGCACAGTTGTAAGCATGTTGAATGTAATGCAACTGTTCAACCCACAACTTAGGATGTTTTATGTAATATCCTCGAAGAAGATGAATGATTGTTCGATTGAACAAATTCTGTTTGACCATCTATTTGTGGATGAAAGGTTGTACTATTCTTCAACTTAGTGTGCATCAAGTCCCACAATCTTGACCAAAGATTCCCAAGAAATCTAGAATCTCGATCACTTACAATAGATGTAGGAAACACAAAATGAACCCAAAATTTTTGAAATAAAATATGAGTTGTTTGTTCAGCAGTAGCTTGTTTTTTACATGGCATCAATATAGTCATCTTGTTGAACCTATCCACAACTATATACAAATAATCATGACGTATTTTTGACAAAGAAATACCTCCTACAAAAACCATAGAAATACTCTCCCATGGACTTGAAGGAACTGGAAGTGGTGTGTATAGTCCTAACTTCCTATTACTAGGCTTACTAACTGCACATAATGAACAACATTTAATAGAAGTTGACACAATTTCAACCATATGAGGCCAATAAGAATACCTATGAATATTTTCCACTATTTTTCTTGCACCAAAATGTCCAACAATAAGAGAAATATGTGCTTCCCTTATGACATTTACTCTCTGCCCCTGTGGAATACAAATCTTGCCCAAATAATACAATAAGTTCTTATATACATGGTAATCCAATTCCTCAACTTGGAAACCTTGACTCAAGTTTTCATAAACATCTTTAAACTTATTATCAAATGCATATTTTTCAATGTAACTTTCATGTAAAAAAAAAGTGTTCTTGAGTAATGTAGCTGCATTAATAATAGGCCTAGAAAGCATATCAAAAACCTTGTTGTCTATACCTTTCTTATACCTGATGAAAAAGTGGAATTGCAGCAAGAAAACCATCCATTGAAAGTGGCTTGATTGTTGCAACTTAGTTTGTGATTGTAAGTATTGCAATGGTTGGTGATCGGTGTGAATGATGGTTTCCTTTCCCATTAGATAGTGTTTCCACTTCTTCACACTTTGAACTAACACATATAGTTCCTTTTCATCAGTGGGATAATTTATCACTGCAACATTGAAAATTTCTGAATGGAATTAAATGGTCTACCATGTTTTAAGAGGAATGTGCCCATGGCATAATCACTTGCATCGGTTTAAATATCAAAGGGTTGTATCAAGTCTGGTAGTGATATTATTGGGGTTGAACTGATCTTCTCTTTCGAAGCATCAAATGCCTTTTTTTTCTTGCCTCCCCACTGGAAGACCTTTCTAACACTAGTTAATTCATGTGACGGAGCTACAATAGAAGAAAAAGTAGCAATGAACTTCGTCCAATATTGTGCTTCTCCTAGAAAATTCCTTACCTCAGTGATTGTCTTGGGTGTTGGCCAATTCACAATGACCTTAAACTTAGAGGGGTCTATCTTTAGCTCACCTCCCTCAACAATATGTCCCAAATACACAAAATAAGTTTTACCAAATTCACATTTTGACATCTTCGAAAAAAAATATTATTTTCTTAAGAAAATAAGCACCTTCCTTACATTCATGCCATGTTCATCTTATGATTTGTTGAATATCAAAATATCATCTAAGTAGACAACGAAAAGCTCATCAAGAAATGGCCTTAATAAATCATTCATAACTCTCAAGAAAGTAGGTGGAGTGTTGCAAAGACCCAAAGGCATAACAACCCACTCAAACAATCCTTGTTTAGTTTTAAATGTGGGCTTCCATATGTCATCTTTAGCTATTATAACTTGATGATAACCACTTCTTAAGTCTATATTCGTGAAATAATTTTCATAACTCAACTCGTCAAGAAAATCATCAATTCTTGGGAGTGGATAACAATTCTTTACCCTAATTTTGTTTAGTGCATATAAATCCACACACATGCGGCATGCTCCATCCTTCTTTGACACCAACACAATTGATGAACCACATAGCAAGTTAGATGGGTGACTGATACCTTTATTCAACAAATCTTGGATTGCTTCTTGATTTTTTCACTTTCCATCATCTACACGTGATACATGCCAATATTAGGGAATGGAACATCTTGTTGTAGTTGTATCTCGTGTTGGATTCCCGTCTTGGGAGGTAACCGCTTTGGTTCCTGAAACATCTCGCCATGCTGACTTACCACATCAAACAAATCAGATTTCAATTTATCATCACAACCTTCAGGATACTCATAATAATTATCATTATTTTTTTTATCATAAGAAGAAGAAAGTTTTTTCTTGAATTTACTAGTCTCTTCACTTTCGTGGCTTTAACTAAAGAAAGGTTGAGTTTTTAGCGATGATCTCTCACAATATATTCCACTCCACATGTGAACAAATGATACTTGTTCTCATGGATATATAAGACTTATTTCATATCATATACATAGGTACTACCCAAAAAAATTCTTGATATGTCAAGTGGTACAACATCTAGCTCAACTTCATCAATAAATTTTGCAGTAATGGAAAACTGAAAATACATTTTCTTTTAAACTGTAAATTTGTATCCTTTGTTATCCAACCCAAAGGATATGGTTTGTGATGAGGTATGGTTTCAATATTAATCTTCTTGACTATTTCTTGAGATATTTAGTTCGCTTGACACGCACTATCAAATAATTTGTCAATTTTTGTATGTTTTGAGATCACTCTTACATGAAACAACTCTATTCTTGTTTCATCACTTGGAGCATTATTGTGACAATTCGATGAACTAGTACTTGATATGGATTGTTTTCCCTTTGTCACCATGGCTGCAATTTTAGTCTCATCACCTGAATTGGATCCAAGATCATGTTGCATGGTAGCATTTCTCTTTTGTTTCGGCTTGCTGTTGAATTTCTTAGGTCTCAATTCTTGATGAAGCTTCCAATAGTGGGCTTCATGATGACCCTCTTTGGAAAAATGGTTACATGTTTTTATCTCCCCTTATTTCTTTATGGATGCATTTTTTATTTGTTTTTCCTTTAAACCCTTCCCTTTTTCACCACCCTTAAATAGTTTCTTTCTACCTTGTTCTAGTACATTTTTCCCTCTTCCCTCAAGGTGTGTAGCTTGCACACAGACCTCATCTAGACTAGTAGGATTAAAAATTAGGATGGTATGTTTTAGGTAACTATGAAAATCCCATATATACTTCAGAAAGGTATCTTGAGAATGAAAATCAACACCTAACATAAGAGCTCTTCTCCTAAATTCATGAGTGTAATCTTGCACACTTTGACCTTTCAATTGTCTAATGTTTTTCTAGCTCATAATGGCTTTTCGCATGTAAGCTCAAGGGCATAATTTCCTTTTAATGGAAAAAATAAAATTAGACCAAGACATTGAGATCTTACTGTGTTTTTTAATCTCATATTGTGTCTTTATTCCCACCATACAAGTGATGCACCCTCCATTCTCAAGGAAGCCAATTGAATGTTTATGTCATCCTCTTGAACATTATGAATTCTATAATAAACCTCAAATGGAAGAATCCAATTATCCATCTCCTTTGCATTCACTTCACCATTATACATCAGAAGCTCAAATTTAACATCAAGTTTAAGTAAGGGTGATTTACTGGCTCCTCTTGAAGTATGTGTATGAACAGATAAAAGGGTTATTGTAGTGGAAGATTATGAAGAAGAAGGTGTACATAGTGCTAAGGATGATGGTGGAGTGGATGGTAGTGTATTACCATCTCCATGGCCTCCTCCTCCTCGATAACCCTCTCCTCTTAGAGGTTTAGAACAATCTTCTTGCCTTCTTAAATTCCTCTCCTCGTAGAGGACCTTTACCATCGTATCCATATAAAAAAATTCCTTTTTTAATGCTCTCTCATCTTCTTTCATTGTAGGTTCTCCTTCATGAGACATGCTCACCGAAGAATCAAATTCAACTTGAGGATGTGCTAGTGTTGAAGACTTTGGAAACCTTGCCCTTCTTCCTCTTGACCCAACTACAGGGCTTTCAATGAGCTTCCCTTCTCCCGTTTTGAGTTTCAACCTTGTAAGAATAATAGAGAATTGAAAAAAATTAGACCCCTTCTTGAAGAAAAAACCTCAATATTTGATACCAAAAATGATCAAGTTAAGGCATGTTAGTAATGATGTGCTAATTCCTGTTTCAGATTTTGAAACCAATGTTTTACATGTGCTTATGTGTTCAAGTTCTCTTATAATTTATTGAGCCTTGTTAGTGTCATTTAGTTCTTCCTATCACCAGTGATAAAAAATTCTCTTAAAATTTTTTTGTTACAGTCTCAAGTCAATTTTTTATGGTTTGAGTTGGTCTTCAAATAAAAATTTGGTCACTCGCTAGTCTGTCTAGGTCTGTTACTACTGCTTTCAAAAATTTCATGTGTTGGTCATTACCATCATTAATTTGGATGATTCATCACTGCAAATTCTTCATTATCATCTCATTCATACCACCATGTTCATCATTCATCTCGTTTCATAACATGTCACCATTAGGTCTTAGGGTGTAATTCATAAAAAATATGTCATTTCACCAATAAAATTGGCATTGAAGGAGTAGTAGTATGAAAAATTTCTCAATAAAGCTATTTTAAGTGTAATTTTATCTCAAAAATGATGTAATATGTTTCTAATTTTCCAAAACTACAAAGTTTTCAAGTCAAAGGTGAAAAAAAACATGGTGGGCCACCACAACACTATGAAGAGAATTTGATTTCCACAAGCTACAAATCACCATACAAGACATATATTTCACTCATTTCATTGAAATTGAGCACTTAATCACCATAAAATACCATCTCATCATAGAAATCATTGAAGGACACTGTCAAAAGGTGATTGGCACCCTCTCCAGGCAACCACATTGTGTTTTGAGGCAACCATGCTACGTTTTTGACCCTTAGCTATGTTTTCAAACCTAGAGGAAAAAATTAATCTTAAAAGGTTTCCAGGGGAAACCTAAGGTTTCATCAGCTGTTGACAAGTAATTTGAACCTCCTGTCACATCCTATCATCATATATTTCATTGTTTCATTCCTAAAATCCTCCTACAGTCCCCACGCTGCCTTTTTCATGATTAATCTCCATTTTCTGAATTGCAAGAAAAAAAAATTAATATCATACATAATATACCCTTCCCAAGATGAAAATTCACTTATCACAGCCCTCATAGCCTCTCACTATAATTTCCCTAACCCCTACACGGAGCCCTAACTCCTAGGGTGCATTTTTGTTAGTTTTAGGGTCAGGACCATGTTTAAATTTCCTACACCAATCCGTTCACTAATTTTATCATTTTCCACTCCCCTAAGCTTAATAATAACCCTATCTACCTCCCTATATTTTCCTACCCTCATAAATTCTCCCTAATCCCTTCATCCCCACCCCTCACCTACCTCCAATATTTTTCACTTAGGGGTTTTCTTTGAAAATTGTAAACACGGAGAGATAAAAGAAGCCATACAATAATGGAGGTAAAATATCAAGGTTTTAGCCACTCAACGCTGAGGATTTGATGTAGTCCTCATTTGACAAACAATTTTTTCAAAATGTAGGTTTTTTAGGGTTTTGTGAGAAAATCCAACAAGTGAGATATCATGCCAAGTTAACAAGTCTATTTGCCGCAAACCTTAGGAGAGATAAGGTGATCATTGCATGAGTGAGCATCACAATTTAAAGTCACACTATAGCTACGCGGATACCAAAAAATGGGGAAAATTGGTTCAAAAAATCAGATTTGGATGTTCAGAATTACAAAGCTTTCATTAAAAGACAATACAAGGATGCCATCAAGAAGATTTCTCCTTTTGGACAATTATTGGATACGTTTTCCCCATTGATGAAGGCCATAATAAGGTATTTCACATGTGAGGGTAGATCCTTAAGGTTGTACAAATATAATGTAAGATTTTCAAATCATTTCACAGGGGTAAAAACTCTCAATCTACCCTACTATATGTACAAAATCTTTGCTAAAATGGGAGAGAAAGTGAAACATAAAGAGAGTGATAACCAAGATATTATTTTCCACCATGGCCTCATCAAAATCGTATTCTTACACCACCTCATATAGATGGGAATGTCTTGGGAAGAATTCATGCAGTCCACTGTCTTTTTGCCCCCTTCTAGTCAACCTACTAGCCAAAGTACACCACCATCAACATCCAAACAAAGGGAGATTGGCTCATCTAGCATAATTTTAGTCAAGAGGAAACCTAGGGCTTAGGTGACTCAAACATATAAAAAATTAAGGAGGATTTTTTTATCTCCAAACATTTTTGGAAGGGCCAAGCCTACATCAGCAGAACAAGGAACATCATCACAGGATGAAGCACCTTTGCAAGATGAGGATCCATTCCATCCTGACACTGACATGGAAGACTTGGAGATCAATGAAGAGCATACAAAATTAGAGAAGGTCATCATGGAGAAATATTATGATATCATAGAACTTAAGTATATATTTTTAATGGCCAACTTCTTGATTTGATTCCTTGAACAAGAGAATACGCAATTAAAGGTAAATAAACCATTCTGGAATAGGCCTGGAGTTGATTTGAACAAAGAATATGTAAAGTGAAAAGAAATATTTGACATAGACGATTTAAATGGTCAAGAATAGTATGTAAGAAGAAAGAGGCCAAGGAATAGATGCCTCAAAAGGGAACTTTGACAATAAAGAGAAGCATTGCCACCAAGGACCCAAATGATAGTTAATGAGCTCATATTGGCAGAAATTGACAACGATAGGGAACATTGGCTTGATAGAGTCAATTTTTACTGGGAGAAATTCTTGAAGAGGTACAATAAGAGAAAAAACATACAGAGGCACATGGGCATGCATTACTATATAATAAATTAGGTCTCCAAGGTAAGGATCAAGCAATTGAAGGAAAAACTCAAAGAAATCGTAATGAAGAAAAATGAGAAGGGTAAGTTGGATTTACTTGTTGATGCTTCCCTCATAGCATAAAATACCATAACAGGTCTTCATGGACCAATTTTGGCACAATTTTGAGAAAATTTGGAGAAATTTTAACAAATTTTGAATTTTTTGGACATCTTTACATATTTTGCATAGTATTTGGTCCAAAAACACAGGGAGCCTGATGCTGCACTTTTTGGGGAGACAACCAAATCAAAATTTTTTTGTATTTTTGGATTTATTTTTAACACTACATCAACTTTATTCCTTGGGAGATGTATGTAAACAGATTATGGCTGGTGAAAAGGAAAAAAAACCACCTAAAAAACGCCTTTCTGCCATGTTTTTCAGAAGCTCGTTGCGCTTTTGGAGTAGATGTAGTATAATTAATTTTTGGAGGGCTACAAGCCATATTTTTCAGTGATTGAGGGTTTTATGCTATATTATACAGCCATAAAATTCTCTATCATATTTTAGATCTTGATTTGGACCTCGAGAAGTCTCCGAAATTCATTTGCAGCCAACATGTTGCGTTGTCCCCTCACACGTTACACTTTTCAGATATTTCATTGCACTTTTTTGCAGAAGCCTTTTTTCTCAGTTGACTCTATCCAATTCGACTTCTACTAATGTAATTACTCTTTTATGATGTTTTAATTATGAATTTAGGTGTAAATAAGCTGGTTAAAGTGAAAAATAAGTGGAATCATGCTTGTAAATACTTTTTATGGTCAAATGTATCAGTTTTTCTATCTTCAGAGAGTTTTGTTAACCTCCCTAGTCTTTCGGTTTTAGGTGAGGAAATATTGTGAATTTCTCCTCCACTCTATGATTGGACCCCTAAGAGAGGGTAAATGGTTTTTTTTCTATAAGTATGGATTTCTTGGTAATTTCTATGTTTGGACAACAAAGGGTGGAACTATTGTAGCTTGTACTTTTGCTTTTTATTCAGAAAATGAAAGGACCATTTGCAACTATTATCTAGGAATTCTCATGAAGTGATTTTGTGATGTTGTATTTTCTCTCTTATAGTTTTATATAGATGATATACATGTCTCCTTTCCATATCTTCTTTCTTCAGTGATTTTCATAAAAAAATTATAAGTAGAATTCTTTCATGAAAGTTTTGTTTTGTTTGGGAATGCCATTTTATGTAATTTTCCTTCATGTTTAATGAATTCATGACACATGCTCATTAATATATTATTTCATCTTCAAACCCTACACTACACTGAAAAAATCCTAATACCATCATAAAAGAATTTCTATTTTTCTCCTCCATATCTTTGCAATTAAAACCCTTTTGATACTTTGACCTCGCTTCTTGGTTTTCATCCTTGATCTAGCAGAAAAACCATCAATTTTTTGAAACCCTAGAGGTGAGCCATCTAGCATAAAATCCATTATTCCTCTCGTAAAACCCTTTGGTTGTGATTTTCATAGAGAAAGTCATATCTAGTTTGGTAGGGCTAGCTACCAAATTAAAATCTTGGTTTGAGGTTACCTCTGTCGATATCCTTTCTTAGCCTTGGTACATTGTGGAAGTTAACATTTCTTATTCCATTGTCAAGCAATGAGGTGATAAATCTTCCCCGGGAAAGAAAAAAAAGGATAAGATATGATTGCTAATGGTGAAGAACGATCAGGTGCAAGAAGGGTGTGCACCTTTCTCCTAGCGAGTCCACAGTCGAAAAATCTAAAGGTTCAAAATTTTCACGGTGACTCCACTGTTCAAAAAAAGGTAGTTTGAAGAAATTCTTGGTGACCTTACTGTTTTCAAGATAGACTCAACTGATTGAAGGTATGCTCCTTTGAATAAAGCTCATATTCGTGGTTTTCTGAACTGTATTCATTTTATATATTGGCAGACATGGCTGCAAAAATTTAAAGGTTGGGATGGAGAAGATAGTAGTTTGCATTTGGTAAAAAATTATTTTCATCTTCAATGAATAAAGATTGAGTTTCCTGAAGAATTTCAGATGAATATGTTCATGGAAACCTTGTAGGAAAAAGAGAGATCATGGTATGAAAGTATACCATCTGCTAGTTTATATTCTATAAAGTATTTCCATTCAATTTTCTTTCAACATTATCAAATCTATATTTTTTTATTATTGGTGATTGATAGTTGTTGTAAGGTTTCTGAAAATTTTATTAAATTTCCTAAAAATTTAAATGGGGATGAAGAATTTTTGGAAGAATAGATGTTAGAATCTCTTTATGATTTTTCCTCCCAACAAGAATTAGTAGCTTCATCTTTGGATAAAATATATTGGGACCAAAACAGAGAAAGTCATATTCCTGATCTTGAAAATGAAAATCACCAAGCCAATGTTAACTATTATAAAAATCAGTCTTCTCGTTTATCTGAAGATGAAATAGATCAGCTCCTGAATATTTATGTTACAAAAAAATATAATATAAGTTTGTAGCTCTTACAGTGTTCACATATTTAGGAATGTGTAAGTGAATTTCTTCCATTATTGAAAATGAAAATTTGGGTTTAAATGATGAAAATCATGAGACTGATGAAACTATATAGGAAGTTGTTTTGTGTAAGCCAATTTCTGATGATGATTGCCTACAAGGAGATTGGCTAACAAGGACTGTTTTATTTCATTAATAGGATAGCATTGTCATTTTTAATAATCTTGGGGAATGTTTTACGTTCAAGCATGATTTAGAATATGAATTGGAAGAATATGAGTGTAGGATAGAAAATATGCGAAAGATAGAATCAGAGTTTCTCATGCTTGAGTAATTTACAACCAACACTCAGGTAGCAGAAAGTCATACTTCCCTATGCCTTCCTATGAATCAACAACCAAGTATTATTTCATATCAAAATGAAAGGGGTACTTGTATTTTTTCCTCATTTCAAGACAAGGTAATATTTCAAATTATTAAGCATCCTTACACTAATATTTTACAGTCAACATGGGAGATGACTTTTCTTGTATTTATTGATCATGAGCACATCTTTAATGGTCACTCGAAGTGGCGTATCTATTTTTTTCTTTACCTCCTCAAGGAAAATGTGAGTGTGATTCTAGTAAGTAGCCATTTGTTGGATTGGTTACACTAGAGGGATCATTTCACATGATGGTATATATATGACTTTAGCAAGTGGGAAGTTATCATCAGGATTTGAAGCCCTCAAGTCTTGATGATATGCTATGATCAATAAGTTCAATAAGTTTTGTTTCAGTCAAATTCATTTCAATTTGTCAGTAATTTTTCAATTTGGAGTTTGGTATTTTTATTTTTTACTCCATGCCTAATGGATAAGGCTACTTGGTCTACGATGTTCTTAACACCTCCAAGGAGCTGCCATCTCCACATGGAGCCAATTTTAGTGTCAGTTAATTCTTCCTGTCAAAAATGATCAAATATTCTCTTACAATGCTTTTTTTAGGGTCTTAATTCAAATTTTTATTGTCTCAGCATGTCTTCAAATAAAAATTTTGTCATTTTCTTTCGTGTCTAGGTTTGTTACTATTGCTTTCGAAAATTTCATGTGCTAGTCATTGCCAAAATTCAGTTGGATGAGTCATCACTAAAAATTCTTCATTATTGTCTCAGTCATACCACCATGGTCATCATTCAACTCATTTCATGACATGTCACCAGTTGGTCTTAGGGTCTAATTCATAAAAATATGTCATTTCACCAATAAATCTGGTAATGAAGGAGTAGTAATATGGAAATTTTATCAATGAAGTTATTTTAAGTGTATATTTCAAATATGATTTAATATGTCTATAATATTCCAAATATACAAATTTTTCAAGTAAAAGGTGAAAAAAGACAACATGGGCCCCCACACCACTTTGAAGAGAATTTGATTTCCACAAGCTACAAGTGACCATAAAATCCATATATTTCACTCATTTCATTTTCATTGAGCACTTACTCACTATAAAATACCATCTCATCATAGCAAGAATCAAAGAAACTCTCAAAAGGTGATTGGCACACTCTCCAAACAACCAAACTGCGTTTTTAGGCAACCACGCTGCTTTTTTGGCCCTTCGCTACATTTTCACTCGTAGAGGAAAACAAGGAATCTTCAAAGGTTTCACCAGTTGTTGAAAATTAGGTTGAACCTCTTGTCATATCCTATCAGCATCTATTTCATTGGTGAAATCCTCCCACAATCTCCACACTGTAGTTTTGGTGGGTGAGCTCAAATTTTTAAATTTCAAGAAAAAAACTTAATCGCATACATACTTTACCCTCAGCCACACCCAAATACACTTCCCACATGCCTCAAACCCTCTCAACCTCATTTACCTAAGCCCTACACCTAATGGTATCTCCTATGCAATGTTTTTGCCAGTTTTAGGGTTAGCACTGTGTTTAAATTCCCTACACTAGTCCCTTCACTCATTTGATCATTTTATGCTTCCCTAAGCTTCATAATACCCCTATCTACCTCAATAAATCTTCCTACCCTAATATCTTCTCTCTAATCCCTTCATCCCCTCCCCTCGCCTACTTCCCCTATTTTTCACTTAGGGTTTTTCTTTGAAAATTGTAAACATGGAGGGAGAAAAGAAACAATACAACAAAGGAAGCTGAATATCAAGGTTTGAGCCATTCAACACTTAGAATTTTATGTGTTCCTCATTGGCCAATTTTTTTTTTTTAAATGTAGGTTTTCTAGGGTTTTGTGAGAAAATACAGCAAGTGAGATATCATGCCAAGTTAACAAGTCTATTTTCCACAAACCTTAGGAGAGAAAATCTCATCATTGCAAGAGTGAGCTTCACAATTTCAACTAAGGCTTTAACTACAGCTACATGGATAACCAACAGTGGGGATAAGTGGTTCAAAAACTCATATTTGGAAGTCCAGAATTACAAAGCTTTCATTAAAAGTCACTACAAAGACACCATCAAAAAGATTTTTCCTTTTGAACAATTATTGGATACGTTTGCTCCATTGATTAAGGCCATAATGAAATATTTCACATGTGAGGATAGATTCTAAAGGTTGTAAAAATATCATGTCATATTTTTAATGCATCTCACAAGGGTATAAACTCTCAATCTACCCTACTATCTATACAAAATCTTGGCTAAAATGGCAGAGAAAGTGTAGCATAATGGGAGTGATCACCAAGCTAGTCTATTCCACCATGGCCTCATCAAAATCATTGTCTTACACCAATTCACACAAATGGAAATCCCCTGGGATACATTCATGCAGTCCACTATCTTTTGTCCCCCTGTTATTCAACCTACTAGCAAAAGTACATCATCAACACCATCCAAACCAAGGGAGATTCATCATCTAGCATAATTTCAGTCAAGAGGACACCTAGGGCTGATGTGACTCAAACATATCAAAAAGGAAGGAGGCTTGTGTTTTCTCCAAATTTTTTTGAAAAATCCAAGCCTACATTAGCAGAACATGAAACATCATCATAGCATGAAGCACCTTTGCAAGATGAGGAGCCATTCCATCTTGACACTGACATGGCACTCTTGGAGATGAATGAAGAGAAAAAAAAAAAAAGTACGTCATCATGGAGAATGATTTTGATATTAGAGAACTTAAAGATAACTTTTCAAAGGCCAAATTCTTGATTTTATTCCTGGAACAAGAAAATATGCAATTAAAGGTAAATCAACTACTCTTGAATAGGCCTAGGGTTGATTTGAACAAAGAAGATGCAAAGGGAAAAGAATTAGTTGAAATAGATTATTCAGATGGTCAAGAAGAGAATGTAAGAAGAAAGAGGCCAAGTACTAGAGGCCTCAAAAGGGCACTTCAGCAACAAAGAGAAGCATCTCCAACAACAACCCAAATGACAGTTAATGAGCTCATATTGGCAGAAATTGATAAGGATAGGGAATATTGGCTTGATAGAGTCAATTATCACCTGGAGAAACTCCAGAAGAGGTTAAATAAGAACAAAAACATATAGAGGCACATGGCCATGCATTAATACACAAGAAATTAGGTCTCTAAGGCAAGGATCAAGAAATTTAAGGAAATACTCAAGGAAACCCTAATGAAGGACAAGGAGAAGGGTAATTTGGATTTACTTACTGATGCTTCCCTAATAGCATAAAATACCATAACAGGTCCTCATGGATCATGTTTGGTACAAATTTGAGAAAATTTGCAGGAATTTTGACAAATTTTGAATTTTTTAGACATTTTGACAATTTTTGCACAATCTTTGGTCCAAAAACGCACCGAGCCTCACATTGCAATTTTGTTTGTGGCACACAATTAAAAAAATATTTGCATTTTTGGATTTATTTTGACCTCAACTTCAACTTCATCCATTGGGAGAGTCATGTCATCATATTTTAGTAGGCAAAAAGGCGGAAAAAACCACCTAAAAAACACCTTTCTCCCATGTTTTTCAGAAGCTCTTTGCGCTTTTGGAGTAGTTGTGGGAGAATTGATTTTTGGAGGGCCAGAATCTGTCTTTTCTCTAGCATCTTTGAAATATTGATTTGGACCTCGGGAAGGAATCCAAAACCATTTTAACCGATCACGCTGCACTTTCTCCTGGCACACTGTGTTTTTATGATATTTTGCTATGCTTTTGCTCGGAAGCCTGTTTTCTTAGTTGATTTAGTCGAGTTCGACTTCTACTGATGTAATTCATTTTTTATGATGTTGTAATGATGCATTGAGGTGTAAATGGGTTATTTTAAGTGAAAAATAGGTGGATTCATGCTTTTAAATACGTTTTATGCTCAAATGTATAAGTTTTTCTATCTTGAGGAAAATTTTGTTAACCTTCATAGTCTTTAGGTTTTAGGTGAGGAAATCTTGTGAATTGTTCCTCCACTCTCAGATTCGACCCCCAAAGAGAGGGGAAATGTTTTTTTGTCTATATGTATTGATTTATCACTCATTTTCATCATTTGACATCAGAGAGTGGAAGTATTGTATCTTGTACTTCAACTTTTTATTCAGGAAATGAAAGGACCAGTAGTAGCTATTATCTAGGAATTCTTGTGCAATGAGTTTGTGATGTTGTATTTTATCTATTATATTTTTATATATTTTATATGCATGTCTCCTTTCCATATCTACTTTCTTCAATGATTTTCCTAAAAATTTTATAAGCCGAATTTTTTCATGAAAGCTTTATTTTGTTTGGGAATGCCACTTTATGTAATTTTCCTTCATGTTTAACGAATTCATGACACATGCTCAATAAGATCTTCTTTAATTTTCAAACCCTAAAATACACTGACAAAATACTAATCCCATGAAAAAATCATTGCTATATTTCGACTCCATATCTTTGCAAATAAAACCCTTTTGATACTTTGACCTAGCTACCTAGTTTTCATCCCTGATCTATCAGAAAAATTATCAATTTTTCGAAACCCTAGGGCTGAGCCATCTAGCCTGAAATCCATTCTTCCTCTAGTCAAACCCTTTGGCTATGATTTTCATAGAGAAATCCCTCTCTATTTTGGTAGGGCTAACTACTGAAATAAAGGCTTATTTTGACGTTACCTCCATTGATATCCTTTCTCAGCCTAAGGACATTGTGAAGCTAACAAGTCTCATCAATGATTTTTGTGTTATTTCTATGAAAAATTTAACATAAAAGAAATACTTAACAACATTAGAGAAAAGTACAGTACATCACCTTACAACACATCAAAACAAGGATTTGATGAAGGAGTTCACCCCTCATAGGCTACATCCCCTTTTTCTAGCTTCCATGGCTTGGGCCTCTATATTATTCTCAAATTTTAAAAATGGTGTGTTTATAATGCTTTTTTAATCCTCAAATCTGCAACAATGAGTTAAGAAAATTCAAAAATGGCACCTTAGCCTATTTATAATCCTAATTTAGTCGAAAAATGACCGATTTATGACCTCTACTAGTTTTCTCCACAATTTCCTCCCTACATTTAGCTAACTGGCACTAATCCGGGCTAGTTGGCGCAAAAAATAGTAACTCCATTAGATTTGGTGGGACTGCCAAGTTAATATGGATTAAATTAATTAAACATATTTTGTGCTAATTAAGCCTACTTAACCTTTAAACCCAACACTTTGTTGATAATCCATATTAACAATAATTAAATGAGGTTAGCGTTAATTATCACAGATTAACATTGATTGAATTCACTTGAGGTTTAAGAGCTCAGCGTTTACGCCATGGTATCCGGTCTTGGTCACGTGTATTGGGGGTTTATGCCATGACGTTGGTACCCTCTTCCCCCATAAGCATGTTTGATAAAATTTAAATACGTATGGAAATCATAAGCGGTAATAACCAATACGCAGGCAGGTTGGTGGGACACGGCTCGTTAGTTGGGCGAAGGTCTTGTGTTTGACACCGACACTATCCTTTTGTTCCATTAAAACCATTTTGCATAGTAGTGAGGAGGAAACATGGCATACCCAAACTAAGCCACGTGCCCCCTCCTGATTGGCCCAATAAAGACCAATAATAAAATGGTAACACAACAAAATCGCACAAATCCTCAGCTGCCACTTGGTAGTCACCCATTAGCCGGAGGACAAATTGACAAAAGGTTACTTTCCCTATCACCCTGCCACATAGGCATGCCCTCTCAGTAGTACAGATTGCTGACTACTTCTGTCTACACATTGTTTTTACAAAATTTTCCTATTTAGAAAAATAGACAGAACTAATTTCTGAAGCCAGATAGAATCCATTTCACACGAAACGAGTTGCGTTTGATTCAGAACAAAGAACACTACATGGTAATTCATGCTTTCAGTCATTCTAGGAACTTTTATTTTTTAGCATAATTCTCAGCACCTAATCAAGGACCACCCCCCAGTCATATGCATTAGATGCTCCTCGTGATATTGGGATTCCTAAATATTTGAAAAATTCCACTTTGTGATGATTGAAAACTCCAATATCCTTGACATATAATTGAATATTGATTCAAGATAATTCCAACTATACAATTAACATTTATTTTTATTCACCATGCTACCTGATAGATCAAGGTAGGTTTTTATACTTTTTTTAAAGAAGAGGACTATTGTTTTGGAGGAACCTCCCAAATGGAGAGTGCCATCTGCAAAATCAGAGTTATTTATGCCTTTAACATTTAATATGATACTTAATCCCACAATATTATCTTCCTACTTGGCTTTCTCCAGATTACTACTAATACTTTTATCCATATTGAGGTGATGGATATGAGACAAATGGTAGCCCTACCCTAACCCTCGAGAGGCAATGAAAAAAAATGGGTCATCCATTAACCCATGGCACGATCCATGGGGAGATAATACATGTTTTTATTCACCTTATAAACTCCCTACATAACCCAATTTTTTCTAACATCGAGAAAAGAAAATAGTTCACTAATCGGTTAAAGGAATTGGCCATATCTGACTTTGTCACCATTATTGGCTTTCCTAATTCCTAGCTTGAATGAATTGCTTCCTAGACAAGACTGGTATTACCATATATTTGTCTCCATTGTATGAATCCTCTGTGGTTCTATGATATGACATCCAATGATTTTTTTTCAATTTGGCGTGATGATCTTCATTAAAATTTTATAAGACAAATTAGAAAGATAGATTGGTCAAAATTAGGTGAAATTTATTAGATTCATTTATTTGGGAGCAAGATCCAAAATGGACTTTTTAGTTTTTTTTTTGCCATGTTCTCATCAATTCAATAATTATTCATCATATGCATCATATAATTTTTAATCACAACCCAAAATATTCTATAAGAAAATTTCGAGAAGCCATCAAGTCCTACGGATTTATTTGGGTCCAAACATTTCTATCAGCAATCCAAACAAAAAATTGATATCTAGACATATTGAAAAAGAAATTTATGACTAGATCCAAGGGAAAAAGTCTAAAATCCTTTCGATATAGGCACGTAGGGTGGAGTTCTAAGTTCATCACTCCTAACAAGAATTAGTCTAATAAAAAAGGACATTACTGTAAAGTGATGGCCCTAAATATTACAACAAGAATGTTGCAACTCCCTAGGGGTCTGGGATTTAATTATCAACCCAGCATTCATACAAAATTAATGGGGGTTAGCACTATGTTTTTATAATCTAATGTGTTCTTATTTTTTTTATCTTATAAAAATAAAAGTAAATGAAAGAAAAACTATAACATAGAGACCATTATGTTTCTTGTGCTAAAAGAAGTACTCAAAATCATAGGAAAGAGAGAATAACAAGAAAATATATTATATTTGTAGTAAATGAGGAAACAAAATTAGATCATGCTAAAAAAAAATTAAATCCACTCTATTGTGCATTGGAAAGAAACTTGCAACTAAAAGAGAGCATTGAAATATCAAACCTTAATTTATAGAAAACAGGTAGTTCTGCTAGAGTAACTATGTAAAAGATTCGATAGGTTTTATAGGGTTAAATATTTAATTATTAGGGTCTTGTTGAAATTATATTATGAAAATTTAGTTTAACCATGATTCGGTTGAAAATCTAAATAAGTTTTTGATGTAAAACAAGAGATGTTATAGGAGTCATTTGTTTTTCTATAAGAGATAGTCTTGTGAGCAGACAAACATGTGTTAGATGTGATTTTAAGGAAGGATCAGTTTCAAAGAGGCTAAAGTATGGTCAATATGTATTTTACAAGTCCTTATGTTTATTAGGGATAATTATTTTCACTATAAGAGTGATTCTCAAGTTTCTTGTAGCTTTATAAAATAGGAATTTATGCAAAATCGAATGCAAAAATGTATGAAAAAAACTTAGAAAATAGTAATATATACAATATTAATGAATGGGAGTGAATTTTAGTTTCATAAAAGAAATATTTCTAAAATTACTAAAATAATATGCATAGAATAACTTGTAAAAACACTAACTCATTAATTTGCAGAAAACAATATTCAAAAGTAATATGTGAGACATGATAACCTAAATTAATGCATGCAGAATAAAAGTACAAAGAGGGATATTGAGTGCCTAGGGTGTGCCATAACCTAAGGGGTCTTATATCCCTAAAGATATAGCAATATAGGAACCAAAAATTATTTTCATTGATTATAAATGTGCTCATACATAAGAGACAACAAGATTGGAATGCTAGAAATAATCCTTCACGTGACTTCTATTGATGTATAACTTCAAAATTAAAATCCTAATTGGATTTATCAAGCCTTATCTATAAAAAAAAATGGATGACGAGGAGCCTCCCTGAACAGAGGGTCAGTTTCCCTCTAAAATCCCTATAAAATAGGGTCTTGTTCCCTCTAACCTCACAACTACATGGAGGAGTAGCAATTGCCTTAATCCAGCTGAGTTTGGTCATCCTACAATAGGGGGTAGGTCCCATTATTTTATCTTGGAGAGATTCCTTGTTATCTATATAAAATCTCCTCATTATCTTTCAAACCAAAAAAATTAGGAACATAAAGTAAGATAATCATTTCTATCCTTCCTAAGAACATATTAAAGCTAGGAAATATTTTATAAAGTGTATAAGGAGAGGTTAAGTGATCCTATGAAAGGTTATATGGGCGTTAAGTTGTACCTGCTTGGTAGGCCCATGATAATCCCTTATTGAAACTAGTGTTGATCCTGTGAGCAACCTACTCATCTTCCCTTTTTTTTCTTTTCTTCATTTATTATACTAATGGTTTGCATCACATTGTATGTGGGCTAGATGTAGTTTCCCCTTATAGATGAAATCCTAAATTTTCTTCCATTTCTCTCCATCCCCTTTTTTATTCCTCCTAAATTTTATATTATTGTTGGAATAAAAGTAATAGATGACTGAAATTGGGTCCAATCCAATGGACTCCAAGTCTTTGGATGATTCCTTTATACAAGGGAGTTTTGGATAATATAACCCTAAACCTATTAGGTGAATTATATTCAATTATCCTCATACTATGTGGAAATGTGTGAAATATACTCTTATATCCATGTAATATTCCCTCACCTACTATCCTAAAGTTGTCCTCAAAGTGGAGGATCACCTCTTTTTTCCATTGTATGTAAAATATTTCCAAATTAAGATCTTTTGTTTTAAGTTCACGATTGTCGATGTGAATATGTTCAGATGGATGGTCTAGCATAACCCATAGTGGTTCCTCCATTTCTTTGGATAATGATATAGCTAACTCCTCTACCCTATATTTTCTTATACCACTATCGTGTGTTGCTATAGCACAAAAATTTTCTCATGTCGAATCATACCTTGAGTGCTTTTCTCTCATGGTTGTATTTGTAATTTTTTTCCCTTAGGTATGTTGGGTGTGTCTTATATTCTTTCCATGACTATCTGGGCAGATATGCCTATGGTTTTGTGCATGAATTTTCACACAGTTTTGTGCATGATGGTTTTTTTCCCACGGTATTTTGTAGATCTGGTCAAGGGAACTATGCTTACCTTCTAATATAGGGTTAATGGATTGGTGTTTATGAATTCCTTGACATGTATATACATGTTTTGTAATATTGAAAGGAATATAATGAAAAATCAAGTTGGTGGTCTCAATTTTGGGATCCAGGGAAAACACTCTATGTATATTTATTTTATGTTTTATCCTCTCACTATAATTTATTTTATGTTTTAAGAGTTCATTTGCAGATAATTTATGTACGGGGATACAAGGTAGTGTGGGAATCATCATTATATGATTAGCTTCAATCCTTCTTCCTCTTGAGCCCCCCACTTCACTGGTATAATGGATCCTTCTATCGTGATTGGATTGGGACATCGAGGTTTTTGTTTTCCAGTAAACTTCAATTTATTTATTTTTCTAATCCTAAAATAAAAAAAATAGTTTATTCAGGTCTACTTGTATTAGGTTCTTTCACGGTGTTGAGGATTTCCATAATAGAAATTATTTTATTTTGTTCTTATTCCAAAGAGGGCTCATTTCCCCTATATATCGTATGATCTGTTGCTTCCTCCTTATTCCTTTCCTTCGGTGGCTGTCTTTGTGTCACAAAGTCATCCTAAGGCTTTTGCTATATTGCATGAGGTGTTGGTACCTCATGTGCCTCTCATTCCATTAAAAGAAGCTTAACCAACTTTGTCTTAGCTTTTTCTACCTCTATTTTTGGCTCAATTTTTACCTTTGACTATACCTCTGTATTTTCTTGTATTTATGCCTCTATCCTTTCCCATAACATTGTTGCCTATTATATATATCCCTCGTTATCTTCCTATTTTGACCCTATTTGGAGTTATGATCGAGTTTATACAAAAGCTTACTTTTCCATGTCAATGAATTCTAGCAAAGATACAAGACTTGGCAAGTATTTCAGGGCATCCATTACTATAATTATAATTAGAATATGATGAGCCAAGTAATTTGTATTTCCTTCCTTTACCTGAGTTCTTATTTCATTCATAAATTGGAGGAAATGGTGGATAACAAGTTTCTCATGGTTAGGTAAGCTTGCTTGGAATATAAGTTGGTAGAGGAGTCTAAAATGATATGCAATCTCTCCTCACAAGAAATGTACTTAAGTCATTTATATTCTACCTAATCCCATGGATATGGTAATCTATTCCTCCTTTTCCCATTTTTATCCTCCTCATGTTATTCATCTTGAAGGAAAAATCCTCTCTTAAAAGTAATTCCTTCATGTCTCCCTTCCTTGCGCAATTTCATCCCCTTAGGGAGTGTTGTGACCCTATTAATGAGATCCTCATCCATATAAATATATATATATTAAACCTATTACTGTAGTAACAATTTCATTCCATTCTAGATGTTGGAGGCTCCAGGAAAAGTATAAAGAAATTTCATCAACATAACCTCTTAATAGTTCAAATAACCCTAGCTAACTAGAATTTTCAAATATATTTACGAATTATTGATTTTGATGAATCCTAAAGGAATCTATTGGTTTTCTCTTATTAAAATCTCCTTACATGGTTTGGCACACATATTTAAATGAGGAATTTTTTATAATGGTGCACATGTCATATACTACTACAAGAGTGAGGGATTCTTCTGGTAGTAGGGAATATTGTAGCAGAGGGGAGATGTACAATATTTTAAGGAATATGAGAAGAAAAGACTTGTTAGCTAATCACTCCCATGAAACTTTATCAACATTTGAAAATTTTTTATTTTGAAATTAATCAGGCCCCCTAATTGCTTCATTGTTTGAATCTAGATTGTTTCATGCAAAAACTTTCCCTAGACAGTTGAGATAATTTTAACATTTTTGCTAAATATAAATGGGGAGAATTTTTTGACTTACGTTTCTCTTGAATATCCCCTTGAATTTCAAGTCATTTGAAGCTTTGGAGGCCTTTGTGGGAAAAAATGCTTCTTCATATAACAATTTGTATATCTCTTGTAAAAACACCTGTAGGTTCCTGTAGTAAAATCTTTTACAATATTGACAACAATGTTGATCTCATATAGTGATGACAGGTCCTTGTCATGACTTTAAATGGTATTGCATATAAGATAAAATTGAAGTGCTTTGAATTGAGTGGAATTTGTTGAGGTTGATGTGAGGGAATTGTATTAGTGAACAATGGTGGGTTGGCACCACGTACTGCTTGATACTCCATATCCTCAAAAATGAATAAATCATAATGACTGACCTTCTTGTGTTTTTTCATATTTTTTCTTGTTTTTCAAACACATGTTTGGGTCCCTTGGAGTAAAAGTGAAGTTCACTACTATATGTGGAAGATATGTCATGCTAACTAAGTTTGCATTTGAATTCCTCCTCCTTTTACACTTCTAATGTTTCCTCAACCTTAGGATATGTTCAAAGGGAGTGGTTTGAGGGATGTATAAATGTGCCTTACCTTTTGTGCTTAATAGATGTTATTTTTGTTTTCTTTGAGGCTACTTTCAATGAATCTATTTGAGCATCTAGACATTTATATATTTCTTGTTGCTCCCTTTCAAGATCTTTTTGGGCATTGTCATGCTACCAGGGTTACATTTGATAACTCTACTGAATATTGTCATGCTTTTGCTACTGCTATTTATGATTTTGATGTTTTTTCTAGATAATCTAGTGTTTCTTTTCTTTTTGTTGGTTAATAAGAGATCCTATACTAGTGTACAGGATATCTTGTAGCTTCTCATAGTGAATTCTCTTATCATTGTATTTCTTTTGAATATTTTGGAACTTGTGATATGCATTGACTTCCTTGAAAAACATTTAGGTACTTGGGCATGTAGGGTTTCCAAAGGCTAATACAAGACTGTGTAGTTTCCTACAGTAGTCACAAAAACTCCCCATACTCAGTATCTCATTTTTTTGAGGCACCACAAAATTCTGATAATTCAAAGAGAGGCTAGAAGTAGCATTAGAAATTTTCTTTAGAGTCACTAAGGGAATAAAATGAAGATGTTGGTGTGATTCAAATATAATCTGATGGTTAGTGAAAGGAAGAATGAGGGGTGAGACATGCTTGTGGAGTGGATGAGTCTTAGAAAGCCCTAGATATATTTCCCTTGCTTGTAGTTAGATAAAACCTCAGACCTGTGCATGCCTCAACTACCTCACGAGAGGTTTTCACTTGTGATTTTCTTTTTCATTTTTTTTTATTTTTTTTCTTTAACAGAGGTTGAATGGTTTGGGAGATTTGATTATTTCATTCATATTAAATTCTTTGCATATTTAATCATCAAAATTATCCCATAAGAGCGCCTTCTTGTAGAACTTTACCCTGTATCCATTCACTCCGTGGGATATGTTATTCATATATTGTCCTAATATACACTACCATTATCATGACATTTCTCAACCAGATAGGCTCCTAACCATCTAATAATTTTTTTTATTTAAAATCGTTGAAGCTCAAGTCAAATAAGAGGGAACAATCACCCTCCTGGAAGGCTCTGGTTTTGATATACCTATCATACCAAACTTTTCTTTATAATTCAACCAATTTAGTTTTTAATAGGGCTTGCATTCTAAACTCATCAAGTGCATTTATTTATTGAAAATTTTATTTTTTCACCTTGGTGAGATCCATGTCAAGTTGTGTTTCCATTCTTAGTGTGTTTTACTCAAAATCAATGGATAATATGGTCCTTTTTCCATATACCATATCATAGAGAGTAGACACATTAGTAGCCTTGTAAGTGGTATTGTAGAACCAACTGGCCTCAATAAGCCACTTTGTCCAATATTTTTTTACTACTGTTGATAACCTTAGTCTAAGTGCTTTCTAGTGCTTTATTAGTCATATCCACTTTCCCATTTTTTTGAGGTTGATATCAGGTAGATTTTTTATATATGATATGATGCTACCTCACGATCCCCTCTATAATATTGGAAGTGAACTGGGAGCCTCAGTTTGTCACCAATTCTCTTGAGAAACAAAATTTGTAAAAGATGTTCTCCCTCAATAATTAAACTACCGTTTACTCTATTATTTCTTTCACAAATTTTACATGACCTACTTAGTGAAATATTCCGTGCACACAATACTATGTTTTTCCTATCTATATGGAGGATCAATAGGGCCTAAGAAGTCCATGCATTTCTTATCAAAATCACTTGAAGGTCACATGAGTTTGTAAAATTGTTTTATCTGTTTGGGTAGTTTTCCCTATCATTTGGAATTCATCGCACTATGTTGTGTATCTTTAGAAATCTCTGTGAAACATAGGCTAATAGTATCCTTCCTAAAGGATTTGGTAGGTTTTCCTCCTAGCAACAAAATGGCCCCCCATAGGGTCCATTATGAGATGTTGAAAGAATGTCATAAACCGTATCTTCCCTCACACATCTTCTTAGGATTTGATCACACCCCAACTTGAAAAGGGTACCATATAATGAACGTGCACCCATAGTTCCAAAAATTTGGTTAAGATTTTTTGAATAATATCTCCGAGTTTTCACTTGAAATTTCAAAGAGAATTGATATATAATATATAATGCGAGATAATCCCTCGCCACGGAAATCTATGTTACGAAAATTTATATATAAATACCATACATAATTAAAAATTAATTCTAATAATAATTAATTTTGAATGCAACAATATCCTTGCACGCCCCCAAAACCCGGATACAAGGGAAAGATATTCTTGCACACCCACTAAAAGCTACGAATGTGGAACCTAACGTGTTTTGAAAATGTCGAAGGAAATTTGTTTTCCTCCTATTATTCAGGTTAAAGTATAAGTTGCGGTGAATTTCATCATTTTATTCACTTTAATGTCTAAGTTATGACGAAATAAATGGTCGAGGATGGGGTTTATTTATTTTTAAAATTGGATTTAATGGTTATAAGAATATATGTAATGGCTAAAGAGTTCGATTATTGTTTAAGAATAATATTGTTATTATTAGTTTAGGTTCATTTTAATTTCTGGTTTATCAAGTTTTAAGAGGAATCAAAATTTTTAAGTTGTGAATTTCTTTCTTGAGTGTAAAACTTGAGGAAAAGATTGTACCTAGAAATATTTGGTCCATCAAGGTGCTTTATAGATCATGAGTTAAGATAGATCTTGGTTAGTTTAATTACTGATAATTATTAACCATCCTAGATCCATCTTAACCCTATATATATGAAGCACTACGAGGGATCAAATATCTTGAGCTAACAACGACTTTTTTGAGTGGAAAACATAAGGAAATGTTTTCACCTAGAGATCTTTGATCGCTCTAATAGCTTGATAGATTCAGGATTAAGATGGATCTATCCTGGTTATATAATACTATATAATATATATAGTTGTAACTATGGGTCTCTTTCTTACTCCCTCTCTCTATCTCACCTCCAAACATATTATCCCTCTCTCTCTCTCACTCTCTCTCTCTCACTCTTTATCATCTCTATCTTATCACTCCCTCTCCCCCCCTCCAAATCCATCTCTCTCTCTCTCTCTCTCTTTCTCTCTATTGAGTCATCTCTCTTTTCCTTCCTCTCTCTATCATCCTCTTCCACATCCTTTTATTTATCACCCTCATCACACTCTCTCTTCTCTATAACGACCTCCTAAAAATACTCTCTCTCTCTCTCTCTCTCTCTCTGCATGTCTTCCTTATCACTCCCTCTCTACCCCCCTTCAGCTTGATCTCTCTCTCTCTCTCTTCTCTCTTCCTCACTCTCTCTACATGTCTTCTTTATCACTCTGTTTCTACCCTCCTCCAACTCTCTCTCTCTCTCTCTCTCTCTCTCTCTCTCTCTCTCTCTCTCTCTCTCTTTACTGAGTCTTGCCTCTCTTCCTCCCTCTCTTTTTCATTCTCTCCCACCTCCTTATGTCTCTCTCCTCCCCCCCCACCATCACTCTCTATCTATATCTTCTCTCTAAATCTATCACTATCTCCCTCCCTCTCCCCTTCTCTCCCTTCCTCACATATCTGTGTCTCGCTATCTCTCTTACCATTATCTTATTATATTTGATTTTTACTTTTACTTTTATGTAATTTTATCGAGTCATTCCATGTTGTAGAGAGCCTATCCACACAATGATGTTTTTAAATTTAAAAAAAAATTATTATTATACCAATATAAATCCATCTTAACTCCAGTCTCTAGTGGGATCAAATCTATGAAGGTGTAAAAATCTTTTTTAAGTGAAAAAAATTATGAAAGGTTTGTACCTTAAGAGATTTGACCCCCCTTGCGTCTTAATATATCACTAGTTTAGATGGGATCAAGTTGTTTTAATTGTTAATAGTTATTGATATTTTCTTTTACAAATTGTTTAAAAACATCATTCATTTTGTACATACATGGCCAAAATATATTAACACATTTTTCCCACTATCTGCATACTACTATTTTGATGAGAAAATGTTTATACTACCTCTAAAAACTCCTAATACATAAAAAAATTACAAAAAATAATTCAAAACTAAAGAAAATTATCCTTTAGTATTCATCCCAATAAAAATACTGACTTTATAATTTATAATTTGAGGTTCGGAGGGAGGAGAATCGAAATCCATAGTGTCCTTTGTAGTTGCCACCACTGGAAGAGCTAGAGCCTCACTTTGCTACACAAGAAAATTTGTATTCAATTCCTTTTCCACCTCGCTAATAGCTTCTTCAATCAAGGATATCAATTTACCCATATTTAGACATATATTATCATAATCCATTTGTAGCTTTTCTTTTCTTCTATAATAAACTAATATTTTTATGCAAGAGAACGAATCGGGCTTAAGACTCAACCTTTCACATATTCCCCATTTGGATATCGAGGTCATAATGTACTCCATTGAAGACATCAAATAGTCCAACTATTTATTAAAATACTCCTTCCCATCATTGACCAAGTGATCTATTTTATTTCTCACTCCATAATCTACCCTCGATACTAAAATTTTGAACAAAAAATATCTAATTCCTAGTAAAGATAAAGTGTCGTAGTAGTCCTTATATACTTGCAGGCCTGCCTCATCTAGCTTGTTACCTTTTAGTGTTGAATTTAAGCATCTATGAAAATCACACATTCCCTTACCTGAAACTACAACCAGAAAATAAATGTCTTTTTCATTGAAATCCTGCTTCATTAAAACTAGGATCCTGAAGAATGTTCTTTGAACTTTAAAGATGGAAATACTAAATATTTTCCTCCATTCATATTTAATAATAATAAAATAGACCTTCGACCTATCCTCTATTACTTCTAATATCCCGTGGGGTGCCAACTTGTACTCATGATCCCAATACTCGTCCATGGAGTGGAGCCACTAACACCAAATGGTGATAGAATGAATGGATTACAAAACTACTTGCATACTAGTAGGATGATGTTGAATTTCCAACCCAATATTCCCTGCTTTGATGTTAATTAGGATGCTTATAAATTGTATTTTCATATTTGTAAATAGTATTTTCATGGAATAGGTTTAATAACTAATATTTTATCATCTGATCCATCATTCCTTGATCTAGAGATACTCCTTTTTCATTGAGTTAATTCAACATTGTGGTAAGGAGCCTCTAGATGTGGAATAAATTAACAACCTCAAGCACTAAAATTTGAAAACTTATTCTATGCAAAATATGAGATATACTTTGTCCCTATTTTTCTTTGATATTTCACACCTATTGAATAACTATGATAAATAATGAAAACCATTAGTTTTTAGATGTTTATTAAAATTACCAATTCAAGCCCCTACTATAATACTACGAATTGGACCTGATTTTTAGAAGTAGCCCCACTCCCCAAACATATTTGGTTTCTATTTCTTTATTTGGGTGAAAATAACCCCTCCTTCTCTTGTCTCCCTGGGGTTACCTTTCGAAGCTCCACTAAAAATTAATAAGAAATAATACTTAGTACTTCTTTTATTTTGGAATTCCTTTAAGTCCATTATGAGAATGTATAGTGATTTGATAGGTTACATGTGAATGAAGCTACCAGCTTAATTTGGAAAATTTCCAACATTGATCCAAGCTTTCTTTCTTGGAAATAGATCAACTAGATCCCTTGATAATAACCTTTAGCGGAAATTGACTTAAAGATTAAATAATTTTCTTTTGAGTCTAGTGTAATTGAATTTAGATGAACACCATTAAATATATATTTATTATGAGAAATCCAAACTTGTTAAAAGAAAATAGGTAAAGTCATCCAACATCTCATGGTTATTGAGTCGAATTTTCACTACCATGGATGTGGTATATTTGGCTTTGTCCAAATCATTTTGTAGATCTCAAAAGAGTTGGTGCATTATCGAAAGACATGAGGGATGTCTTCCGTTTCCTCCTCAAACACAACATAATAGGAAGGGACTTGAATATTTATTTTCTTGAGGTTTTATGTTGTTAATATATTTCCAAAGACCAATTCCCAATATAAGAGATTAATTTTTTTCAGTCCCTCCTTATTTCAAATTCTCCCTCATGTTTTCTCTAAAGACGAGTGCATAAATTTTCTAATTAACAATTCATATCCTACTTTCACAATGTATGCATTATTCTTACTATGTATCCATATACATCAATCCAATATTGAAGTATCAATGTGGGATGAAAACTTTGAGTGCTTTGAATACCTTTGACCAATTATTTTGAAGGTTTGAGGGGACATTGGGATAGGCCAACCAACCCATTAACCATTAAGATCCCATTGAAAGATATCATTGATATTGTTGAATCACATTACCTCCATATATTTAGCCAATTAAATTAGTCCTTCATTCTCGCTCATTAGATATACTAAAGGAATTAGATCCTCCCAAAGACTAATGTGCATGAAATTTAAAACCTTGCAACCCAAATGGTCCATGATAATCGAGGCCATCACTCGACATAATTTCCCGATTTTAAAAACTTGGTCTAGCAATGCTTTGTTTTTGTGTCTAATCAACATATTCTTATGGAAATATTTGTGCACAAAAGCCAACTTCCACAATTCTTTGGAATATGAAAGAAGGAACAAAATTATATTCGCATCGAAATCTAGATTCATGATCTTGAGATATTTTATCACTAATCAACCAAAGTTCATGGGAAGGAACATGATATTCCAATTCAATAAATTAAATCTAAGTTGATTGTTATTTCCTCCTTTCTAAAGAAACTTCCACAATTGACCACCAATATAATGGATTACTCCATTGGGGGCAAGTAAACTTGAACCCATATGAAGTTTTATACATAAAAAAACTACTTTTATTAAGATGCCCTTTCCTACGAAATTTAACCATTGTGGCCCCCCAAGATTGTATTCCCTTTTTTGTTTTCTGCAGGATTGTCCCCCATTCATTTGCATGAGATAATTCTAGTGAAATTTGGATTCCTAAATATTTCAATAGTTCCACTTTGTGACGATTAAAAAATCTGATATCCTTCGAAACTCATTCAACATTGATTCAACACAATTCCAACTATATAATTAAGATTTATTTTTATTGACAATGCTACGTGATAGGTCAAGGTAGGTTTTTAATTTTTTTTTAAAGAAGAGGAACATTATTTTGGAGGCAACTCCCAAATGGAGAGTGTCATCTACAAGCTCAGAGTGATTTACACCTTAACATTTTGTATGATACTCAATCCCACCAAATTTTATTCCTACCTAGCTTTCTCCAAATTCCTACGATGAATTTTAGCCTTATAAATGTGATGGAGAGGAGACAAAGGGTAGCCCTACCTTAACCATTGAGAGGACACAAAGAAAATAGTGGCTTGAACATTAACCAATGGTACAATCCATGGGGTGATAATACACGCTTCTATCCACCTTAAAAATTCCTTACATAACACAAATTTTTCTAATATCAAGAAAATAAAAGAGTTCCCTACTCAGTCAAAATCATTTACAATATATCACATTGTCACAATTCTTGGTTTGCCTAATTTCATGCTTGAATGAATCACTTCCTGGACAAGAATGATATTATCTAATATTTTTCTCCATTGCATGAATCGTCCCTCGTTCTCTGATATTATTTTTTCAATTTGGTCATGATGATCTTCGTGAAAATTTTATAAGATGAATTAGAAAGAGAGATTGGACAACATCGAGTGAAATTTACTAGATTCATTTATTTGGGAAAAGAGAGCCAAAATGGACAATTTAATTATTTTGTTGTTATTCTCTTTACTTTGAGCATTATGCAACATCTGCATCATATAATTTTTAATCATAACCCAAAAGATTCTGTAAAATAATTTCAAGAATCCATCATGGCCTAGGGATTTATGTGGGTCCAAATATTGCTATTAGCAATCCCAACAAAAATTTGATATCCAAACATATTGAAAAAATAAATTTAATACTAACTTGAGGGAAAAGGGTTAAGATCCTTTGAATATAGGCCAGGAGGGTGGAAAGTAAATTTCATCACTTCTACTAAGAATTAGTCTTAAAAAAAATACATTACCTTAAAGTGATGGCCCTCAATGTTACAACAAGAATGCTACATCTTCCATGCGGTATAAACTTTAATTGAAACCAAAGGTTCATAGAAACATTTGTTGATCTTATGCAAATGAAAGTAATTGAAAGAAAATTTATAGCATATAGATCATTATGTTTCCAATGCTACAGGAAATACCAATTATCATAAGAAAGAAATAATAACAAGAAAATATATTATATTTTTAAGTAAAGAAGGAAAAAAATTCAATCGTGCTAAAAGAAAAGTAAACCTACTCTACTATGCATTGGAAACAAACTTGCAGCTAAAAGAAAGCATTGAAACATCAAACCCTAATTTACAGAAAAAAGGAAGCTCTACTATAGAAACTACGTTAAAGATTCTATAAGTTTTATAGGCTTACAAATTACTTTCCTATGGTATTGGTGACACTATATTATGCAAATTCAGGTTAACCATCCTTCGGCTGCAAACCTAAATGAGGTATTGATGCAAAACATGAGATGGTACAAGAGTCATTTGTTTTCCAATAGGAGATAGTCCAATGAGCAGAAAAACATTTTTTAGATGTCATTTTAAGGGAGGATAAGTTGAGGGGAGGCTAAATGATGGTCAAGATGTATTTTCCAATTCCTTATCTCTACGAGGGATAATGTTTTTCATCAAAATAGTGATTCTAGGATTTTTTGTAGCATGATAAAATAGGAATTTATGCAAAACCGAATGCAAAACTGTATGACAACATGTCATAAAATAGTAATATAGAGAATATTAATTCATGGAAATTAATATTATCTTCATAAAATAAATATTTCTAAAATTACTAAAATAGGATGCACAAAATAACTTGTAAAAACACTAACTCATTAACTTGCATACAACAATATTCTAAAGTAATATTACAAAAATGACTAGATGAACTAATGCATGGAAAATAAAAGTAAAAAAAAATGGGTATTGAGCACCTTTACTGTGCCATAACCCAATGAAGCTCATATCCCTAAAGGGGTATCAAGCTAGGAACCAAAAATTATTTTCATTGATTAGAAAGTGTGCTTATACATAGGAGACTACAAGATTGGAATGATATAAAAAAATCTTTCACTTGATTTTGTTGATGTATAACTTCAAAATTCAACTTGTAATGGGATTACTCCAATATAACTATAAAATAGGGTCTTGTTCTCTCGAACATAAAAATTACATGGAGGAGTAGCAATTTCCTTAATGAAACTAATTTTTGTCATGCTACAACAGCGGATAGGTCCCATACTTTTCTCTTGGATGGGTTCCTTGTCATCTATACCAAATATCCTCGTCATCCTTAAAAATAAATAAAATAGGAAAATAATGTATGATAATCATCTCTAGCCTCCCTAAGGACTGATCCAGATTTATGAAACAACATAATAAAATACATAAATAAACATAAACTTATAGATGCAACAAACAATATACTTCATTTCATTACTATCAAAAATCTAAAATAAGATTACAGGAAGAATGGAAATAAACTAGCTCGAGTGATGGTAGCTTATCTCTGAGAAGGGATGTGGCAGCTACATGCCTATGAAATGTGTTACAATAAGGCTCAATATCCTTTTTATTATTGAATAACATAGGAAAACCCTAAACAACCAAAACCCTAACTGTAGGAGATAGAACACCAAGCTTTTGTGGGCCTCATTGGTGTTAGTTGAGCACCTAACTTCCCGAGGTAATAAATTGGTCATATTATCTCCATTTGGTGCATATGATATATCATCAGAAATATACTTCCAAGTACTATAGGATTTTTTGCAGGCCCTTGACTACAATTATGGGCCTACTATGGACGTCAAAAAAACACCATTTAGGGGGTGAAAACTACTCTAGAATTTTAGGACCCAAAAAACTGCAAAAATAGTAAATGTTTCTATCAAGAATGAAACTCATGAAATGGACTCGAGGTATAGGTGGAATAGGTGGGTGGCCACCAATATCCACCTAGATCAAGAACTTATTAAATATAATAAATACATTATAACATGTACAAGGAGAGATTAAATGTGCTTATGAAAGGTTATATGGGTCTTAAGCTGTACATAATTTGGAGGCCCATCATAGTCCCCTAATGAAACTATTGGTCATCCTATGAACAACCTACTCATCTTACTTTTTTTTTGTTCTTCATTTATTTTCCAAATGGTTTGTCTAAAATTGCATGTGGTGCTAGATATAGTTTCCTCTACTAGGTAAAATCCTACATTTTCTTCCATTTCTCTCCATCCACTTATTTATTCCTCCTAACTTTGATATTATTGTAGGAATAAAAGTAATGTAGTACTAAAACTAATTCCAATCCATTCTAATCAAAATTTTTGGATGATTCTTTTATACAAGGGAGTTTTGGCCAATGTAGCCCTTAACCTATTAGGTGAATTGTATTCCCTGATCTTCATACTATGTCGCAATGTGCATCATCTCCTCTTATAAGCATGTAATATTCTCTGACCTAATAGCCTAAGGTATCCTCAAATTGGAGGATTTCCTATTCTTTCCATTCTATGTAAATTGTTTCCAAGTTAATATCTCTTGTTATAAGTTCATGATTGGGATGGGGAGATGTTGGGATGGATGCTCTAGCCCAACCCATAGTCGTTCCTCCATTTCTTTGGATAATGATCTAGTTACCTCCTCTGCCCTGATTTATTCATGCCTCAGTCATGATGCTAATGCCATCAATTTTTCATCACCCAATTAAACAATTAGGGCACCATATGTTGATTTCAGCAAGCACCAATTATTGTGCATATAGAATTATGCAATCTTGGCTTTGTCCTTAGTGTTGATCTAGAGAAAAAATCTAATAAATTATCTAATATTTTGAAGATGGATACAACCATTTCGTGCTATCATTTTTATTTGGAATTGGACCATTAATACTTTAAAAATAAGGAACAGGTATTTGAGGGGTTTCTGAAATTCAGGGCCTCCATGGAAAAGTGTGATATAATGCCTAGTTTGATCTCAAGAGTGTGAAATTGTTCTTCTTTCTCTTGTAGCAGTATTTAGGTCTAGTGAAACTGAGCTCTAAAATTATTGGTATCCTTCTCCATGTGACCTCTCTTTTTTTATTCAATCAATCTAAGAAGGGCCATCCCTTCTCCAATATTTTTTGATTTCTTCTTCCGTTATTCTAACACAAACAATTCCTTTAGACTCTAAAATTTTATTGGATTTAGAATCGTCAATGTCACATCATAGCTTGAGTTTGGTTCCCTCTTGGTTGTATTTGCAATTACTTTCCCTTAGGTAGTGTGGGAATAATCATTGGTATCATTAGATTTAATTCTTCTTCCTCTTGAGGCTCACACTTCTCAGGGTTAAGGGAGTATTATATCATGATTTTAGTGGGATATGGAGGCTTAGATTTACTAGTTTTAAAATAACTCTTTTTTTTCCTTGTCCTAAAATAATAATTTTTTTTTTATGTTTACTTGTATTTGGTTATTTTAGGGTTTTTAGGATTTCCATAAAAACAAGTAGTTCTATTTTCTTCTTCTTCCAAAGATAGTTCCTTTCACCTATAAATAACATGATCTATTGATTCCTCCTTATTCCTTTTCTTGGTTAGTCTTCTTAGTGTCCAAATTTCCTCCCGAGGGTTTTGATATTCTACATTTGGTGTTGGTACCTCCTGAACCACTGATTCCACTAAATGAATCTTAACCACCTCTATCTTACATTTTTCTACCTCTAATTTTGGCATAATTTTTACCTTTCACTCTACCTCTCTATTTTATTTTATTTCACTTCTACCTCTATCCTTTCCCATAACCTTGTTTCCTCTTATGTTTCTCCCTCTATATATTCTTATTTTGACCCTATTTGGAGTTTTTATTGAGTTTCTAGAAAATATTGAATGTTTATGTCAATTAATTCTACCAAAGATAAAAGACATGGGAGGTGTTCTAGGGAATCCATGACTATGCTTCTAATTAGGCCATGATGAGCCAAATGTTTTTTCTTTCCTTCCTTTACCTGAGTTCTCATTTACTTAATATATTTTAGGAAATGGGGGATATCATGTTGCTCATGGATAGGTAACATTTCTTGGAATATGAGTTTGTAGAGGAGTGTAAAATGATAGACATAAACAATATTCCATCTCTCCTCACAATAAATGTACTTAAGTCATTGATAAGCTAACTAACCCATGGATATGGTAATCTATCTCCCATTATCCCATTTTTAACCTCCTCAAGTGATTCATCTAGAAGGAAAAGTCCTCTCTTAAAATTAATTTCTTCATGTAACTCTTCCTTGTTCTATTTCAACCCGTTAGGGATGGTTGTGACCCGACCCTATTAATGATATCCTCATCAATCTCTCTCTCTCTCTCTCTCTCTCTCTCTCTCTCTCTCTCTCTCTCTATATATATATATATATATATATATATATATATATATATATATATATAACTATTACTGTAGTATAAATTTCATTGCATTCTGGATGTTGGAGGTTCTAGGAAAATTCTACAGAAATTTCATCATCATAACCTCTCAATCGTTCAAAAAACCCTAGCCAACTGCAATTTTCAAAGATATTTTTGACTTGTGGTTTTGATGAATCCTAGAGGAATATATTGGTTCTCTCCTATTAAAACCTCCTTCCACGGTTTGAAACAAATATTTGAACAAGGAAATTTGTATAATGGTGCACATGTCATATACTGCTATAAGAGTGACGGTTTCTTGTGGTAGTAGGTAATATTGTAGTACAAGGGATATTTATAGTCTTTTAAGGAATAGGAGAAGACAAGAATTGTTAGGTAATCAATCCCATGCAACTTTATGAACTTTATGAAAATAATCATGCCTCCTAACTACTTCATTGTTTGAAATTATACTATTTAATGAAAAAAAATTCGCTACACAGTTGAGATAATTTTAACATTTTTTCTAAATATAAATGGGGAGAATTTTTTGACTTACGTTTCTTTCTAAGATCCCCTTGCATTTCAATTCATTTGAAGATTTGGTGGCATTTTTGTGAAAAAAATTATCTTCCTATAACAATTATTCTGTATCATGTAAAAACACTTGTAGTTTCCCATAGTAGAATGTTTTAGAATACTCACAATAGTGTTGATCTCCTGTAGTGATGACAGGTCATTTTCAGGACTTTAAATGGTATTGCATATAATACAAAATTGAAGTGCTTTGAATTGAACATAATTTGTTGAGGTTGATGCGAGGGAATATTATTAGTGTGTAATGGTGGGTTGGCCCCACATACTTCTTGATTCTGCACGTCCTCAACAATGAGTAAATGAGAACGACCACATTTATTTAGTATTTTTCACATTTTTTGCTTGTTTTTCAACCACATATTTGGGTCCCTTGGGGAAAAAGTGAAGATCACTACTATATGTGGCCATAACATTGTGCTAACTAAGTTTGGCTAATAAATTCATTCTCCTTGTACACTTTTAATGTTTCCTCAGGCATAGGATATGTTGAAAGGGATAGGTTTGAGAGATGTATACATGTTCCTTAGCTTTAGTGCTTCATAAATACTATTTTTGTTGAATTTGAGGCTACTTTTGATGAATTTATTGCAGCATATAGATATTTTTATGTTTCTTATTTCTTCTTTTAAAGATCTTGTTGGGGATTATGATTCTACTATGGTTACATTCGATAACTCTATTAAATATTGTTGTTCTTCTATTGCTACAATGGTCGAATTTGATGTTGCTTCTAGATACTCTCATGTTTTGTTTTTTGTTTTTGGTGGAAAAGAGATCATGTAGTAGTGTACAAGAGAGCTTGTAGCTTCTCATAGTTAATTTTCTCCTCTTTGTGTTTATTTTGAATATTTTGGAACTTGTGATATGTAGTGACTTCCTTGATAAAGTATCAGATACTTGGGCCTATAGGGTTTCCAAATGAAACTATAGGATTGTGTAGTTTCCCTATATTAGTTACATAAACTCCACATACACATTATTTAATTTTTTGAGGCACAAAAAAAATTCCAGTAATTCAATGAGAGGCTAGTAGTGGCATTGGAAAAAAAATTTCTAGTCACTAAAGGATTAAAATGAGGATGTTGATGTGATTCAAATAGAATATGATGGTTAGTGAAAGGAAGAATGAATGGTGAGACATTTTGATGGAGTGGATGAGTCCTATAAATTCCTAGCTATATTTTAATTGCTTGTAGGTGGAGAAAACCTTAGGCCTTTTCCTGCCTCATGTGCCTCATGGGAGGTTTTCACTTCAGATTTTTTTTTTTTTCTCATAAAAGGTTGAATGTATTGGGAGGTTTGATGCTATCATTCATGCTAAAATCTTTTGATATTGAATCATCAAACTTACCCATAAGATGAGCTTCTTGTATAACTTTACCGTGTATAGATTCTCTCTGTGGGATATGTTCTTCATCAATTGTCTTGATATACACTACCATTATCATGAAATTTCTCAACCAAATAAGGTTCTAACCATCTAGTCATGATTTATCCTTTAAAATCATTGAGCCTAGATATAAACAAGAGGGCACAATCACCATCCTATAAGGATATAATATTTATATGCTTATCATGCCAGAATTTTATTTGTAGTTGAACCATTTTATTTTGTAATAGGGCTTACATTCTAATATCATCAAGCGCATTTATTTATTGAAGCCTTTATATTTTCACCTTGGTGAGATTCATGCCAACTTTTGTTTCCATTCTTAGTGTGTTGTGTTAGAGCTAGAATCAGCACTTGGAATTATTTAAGTGCTTCACTAGACACATCCTAAGCTCTAAGGAAATTTAATGATTTGTATTATATGATTGGTAGGTGGTTTAAAACCTTAATCATTGAAAAGATATTTCAGTCAAGTTCATTGTCACAGTACTGATGGTATTGAGTCATAATATGGTAGCAAAAGGTAAGTTTCTAGCCTATCGAGAGAAGCGAGTGTGAAATAAAAGAGGAGACAGTGGGTCTAGAAGGTGAAAATCCACTTCTTTTGGTGAAAAGTAACAAAGGGAACAATTTGACAACATTTAAAAAATATAGGGTTGTATTAAGACTTACAATAATCTTACTGAAATATCATGAAAAGTGACTTTCATAACGAATGCTCTTTAATTTGTCATTATGTATATCTCATCAAGAGAGCTCACTGTGTTAGATTGATAAAATTTGATAGGATTCATAAACACATCAAGAGTCTCATAAAAACATACAATAGTATCTGAAATTACAAACTATAATTGAAAAGAATGAGATGTGAAAACACATAGAAAGATTAACAATACACATATCAAGAAGGTAATAAGTCCTCAAAAGTTTTTTTCAATATCATTCACTAAAAAGGACACTAATCATATGAGAAAAATATTCATAAACCATGAACCTTTTCTTCATGGATATTTATCATATATATACAAAAGACATTATACTCACATCTCCACAAAAGGTGTGAATCTGCTATAAAAGGCTATTAAAATCTCATACAAAGACGAGGCTTATCTTAAACTTTAATACAAAGTGATACAACATAAATAAAGTAAAAAACATGATGGTTTGCAATTTGAAGTGGCTGAATGATGTCACAATCTGTTGGAAGACTTCTCCTTTGTTTTGAAAGTGCAAACAACAGTTAAAGATGACATGTGGATGTTTCCCTCAAAAAGTGCAAAACATAATACTGAAATTTAGGAGGGAGCTTGATCAATGACACTTGGTAGCATCTACTATAACAAAAATCTCCTCGACTTCATGTTCTTTGATGTAACCATTATGATAATAAACCAAAAAAAAACTTTTCATCATATACTAATATTAAAAAATAATAGCTACCTCTACTAAAAAAAGTAGCTATATCCAAAAACATAGAAAATTAACCCAAAAATGAAAAATCTTCTTCAAAGGCCCTGTTTCTTCATTCTTCGGAGGTCCAAAATAGAGGAAAAAATTATGATGGCCTCAGCTTTAGTCACTCTCTCATCTAACCTCTTCCTTTGTGTTTTACTCTTTGGTTGACTCTTTTTCTTCTTGGTTTCATCTTCTCGCCTATCGTCAACATTAGTAATCTCATCTCTAAATGAGATATTATCTATCAAATTGCTAGTTAATTTGAGTTTATTTTTAGGCCTGGTAGGAGGTATCTGGATATAGGTATTTGGAATGGACTTAGACCTTTTATCTCCATGCATGAATATTCTACATTCTCCTTCCTCAAACTTTGATTCTATATATTCAGTTTCACTACTATCTTCATAAGAGGAGTATGAATGTATCACAGTCTCCTTCCTCTTTTGGACTGAAGAGCCAATGGAGGAGACTAGTTGAGCTAGAGTAGGCTCTTCCTCTTTGAAGGCCTCTGACATTTTATTTTTTCCTTTCTAAAGAGATAGCGAAACCTGTGAGAGAGTAAATTGTGTGAATGAAGCATCACTGCTTGGTTGAATTTTTTGAGTTGTTTTAGAAACATGGCTTGATCTCTTTCCTCCAACGTTGACTTCCTCTAGAAGAAAAACATGCTTAGAAGCTATAACTCGAGGGGTAACTTCCTCTAGAGGTAAAATAGGCTTATAGGTTAGAACTCGAGGGTTGAAATCCTCTCGAAGTTCTCCTGTCATGATGAGATTTTTTGCAGGGTTGTCTCTTGAAGAGGAAGTTGTCTGCTCTCTACCTTTTGACACAAAAATTTTAGGAGGCATAGTATCTCTCTGCTTCAATTTATTTTTATATTTCCCATGAATGATCTTAAGGTATGAGGTTCCTTGGGTGAAATACTCATTGGTGAACTGCTGACATGAGCTTCATTGACTGGTTCTGCTGTTGGCAAAGGTATAAGGTCGCCAACTTTCTTAGTCAAGATTCTATTTTTCCTTATGATTGAGATGGAGGGAGGGTCAGCTTGGAAGAAATTTGACGAATGGATAGGGTTTGGATATGAAATGTTTGGAACATATGTTGTGCAAGTTTGTTCATGGGCATTTGGTAATGGTGTACAGAGGAGAACCAACGCTCGCATGTAATGTAGTGTTGCACAGTGGTGATGAAATGTTTCCATTCAACCTTAAAAAAAGAAATATGAACAGCTGGATTCCTTTTGACATTCACATGTTCAGGTGTGAGGAAGAGACTTACTTCTGTGGGAAAATTTTATTGTTGAACCAAAATCCTCCAGTGGTTGAGGTTTGGGTAGCTCGGGCTATGATAGCTTGAGATATCTTGAAAGTATTTCTCCCAAGCTTGAATTTTCCCCATCAAAGCTCTCAGAAAAAGCCTATGGTAAAGCCACATTTTCTCTCGAAAATATCTACAAAAACTTATACTAGCCTGCTAATTTAAATTGAGGTTTGGCTCTAGCATCAAAAATCTCGTTGTTTTCTGGATCAAACCTATTAACATTCCCTCATTTTCCCATACTTCTCAACATCTAGGCTCCTTCTAAAGACACAAATGTTCACACCTGGAGGCAAAACCCTATACAGAGCCCTGATTCCTTGCCTTGGAATGATAAGCTAGTTGCTGGAAGATGTGACTCTTGTTTGTTGTAACTTCCACAGAGAACCAAGGTCAAGAGAACATTGAACTTAACCCTCTGATTCAACGCCTCTAATCATGGTATGATGTAATGGCATGATTTGAAATAATTTGAATACAAACACCAAGTCATCCCATAACACATAACACTCCATCACATAATTTAATAATTTATACCTTGTACCATGATCTCTGCTTCAACTTAGTAAGGTAGTTATAGATTAGCTGCATTAATACTATAACCATTCACCTATAATAATTCTCCTAAGTCAAAAATAATTAATCTTGTTAAAAATAATAATCATGCTTATAACATAGGAGGTGTTAAATCATCTTCAAACATGAATGGCATTTTCTCTAAAAATATTCTTTGCAGCTCTATATGCCTGAAAAATAGTTGCCTTTATCTCTGTATTGCAATATAACCAAGCCACAGTGAAATAATTTCTATTTTCACTGTGTTAGTAATGTGACCTTCAATCTGGAGAAATATTTGCCCTTAATTATATCACCGTGTTACCAATGAAACTTAAACAGAAGTAGCTATTATCCGAAAAGAGCATCTATAATTTTATTACAAAAATGACCAAAGAGTTCGACACTAACCCAAGTTAAAATAATGGATTTAACTTATTTTATGAACATGTGACATAATATCACCTATAAATATAAAAAATATTTTGGTTTTGATACTCCTTTTGGTTTTTATTGAAAATGAATCGAACTTTGACATAGGCTAGGAAATAAGAAAATTTTGAAAACAGTGATACATTGGCGGTTAGACCATTAACATTTATAGTGCTAACAGTGGCTACTATTGGGGATGAAATCCTCCTTGTGAGGCTTCAAGGATTGTAGACTCAGTGCCTTAAAACTTTCAAGACTTAGAGGACTTCTGAAAATTATGACTAGGACTGACCTTTGACTGACTAGACTCAAGACTGATCATATTTACAAATGCAAGTACCATTGGGCATGGAGCTTTATTGACACATCACATGAGATATTTACGATGAAATGACTAACTTACTTACCAAACATGGAAAATTTTAAGAAAATGACCATTAACTGAACCTCCAATCAGTTGATCATCATCTAGATGCTTGAGAAGAAATGTATTTTTTTCCAAAACTTGAGTAATTCTAAATTGTCCAAACCACAAATTGTCAAACTTACCATGCTTTCGATGGTCTTCCCTCCTGAAATCCCAGTGCAACACCAAATCATTCTCCTCAAATAATTTCTAATTTTATCTTTTTTCAAAAACATATTTGACTTTAGTCTGATATTTTTGTACTTTTTCCATTATTGATTCTCTAATTTGATGTGATTCTATCAGCTGCAACATTCTCCTTTGAATTGGATTTTTATCATCAATTTCATCTCGCAGAAACTTCATAATAGGAAGAGCTAAATGGAATGACATTACAACATCAATACCATATACAAGATGAAAGGGAGACATTCCACTTGATCTTTTGCCACTTACCCTATCTGCCCAAAGAGCATGGACTAGCTGAGTGTCCCAATTTCTCTTATTTTTAGGCAACGTCTTCTTAATGATTCTCACCAAGTTTTTATTGGATGATTGAACTGACCCATTACCTTCAGGGTAATAAGATGTGGAATGAGTCAATTCAATACCATATTGCTGACATAAGCTATTCATATTATTAGACATAAAATCCATTGCATTATCAGTCAATAATTTATGTGGACAACCAAATCTTCACATAATGTTTTCCAATAAAAAATTTATTATTACAGTCTTAGTGGTATTCCTAGCTAGAAAAACTTCAATCCACTTAGTGAAACAGTCTATAGCTGATGGAAATGAGGGTGGTTGAATTTCGCCGATGAAGTCTAACTCACGCTATAGTAAAGGAACATCCGATGAAATAGGAATAAGAGGTAATGGAAGAAACTTCTATTTACCAAGAAAATTTTTACATTCAACACGAGTGTTGACTTTGGAAAAACATAAGATAAAATATTTGGCCAATAATAGGCAAATTTTAAGATTTTGTTTACAATGGCTTTCCAATACAAATTTCCTCCACACACTCCTACATCTACCTCTGTCATAATCTCCTGTGACTCAGCTTCATTTACACACCCTAATAAGAATCATAGAGGGTATTTCCAGCAAAGATGATCTTCCAAAATGTAATACTTAACAACTTTCAATTTAAAAGCTCTTCTTTTCTACTTCTCCATTTCAAGGGGACAGTTGAAATTTAACAAAAAGTATACTATATCCTTATACCAATTTCAATGAAAATTTTCAGGATAATCAGATATACCTTCTCTATATTTTTCCTTAGCTACCTCCATATTAAGATTTAGAGCCTTGCAGTGAGATTCAGCCATCAAGTGAGCCATGCCTTTTCCTTTTATCAATTTATTAGGTCTGATCTCAATATCAAATTTCATAATTTTTGTCAACCATCTTCCACTCCTACCATCTGTATCTAGCTACAGCAATACATCTTTCATAGTGACATTTGGCACAAAAGCAACAATTTTTGAATGTAACACAATTTCAAAAATACTTTAAGACCTTAACTAGTGCATATGCTTGTTTTTCAGTCAAGTTGTACTTTAATTCAAGATCTCTTAAAGAATGACTGAAAAATGAAATAGGTTGTTCTAAATATTCTTTGTTCTTTTGTAACAAGATAGGTGCAACTGTTTCTTGGGAAGCATATGAAAAAATCAGAAAATATTTTTCAAAATTAGGACTAATTAAAATGGGAGCTTCAGTCAAGCCAAACTTGATTGTAGAAAAATAATTTTTTACTTCATATTGCCACTTGAATTCTGCATCTTTCTTCAGCAAGAAATTTATAAGTTTGATTAGCTCTGAAATGTTTGGAACAAAGCGCCTCAGAAAATTAATTTTCCTAAAAAACGACTGTAATTATTTTTTATTACTTTCCAAGCTAATCTTATGAATAACTTCAATTGTCCCTGGATCAATAAATATGGCTCTCTCTATCACAATATGTCCCAATAATTTTCCTTCTTGAACAAAAAAAAATGACTTCTTTGGGTTCAAGGAAAAACCAATTTTTCTGCATTTGTCAAAAACTTGTTTCAAATGATCTTCATAAGATTTTGAATAGACTATAATGTCATCCAAGTAAATGACTAAAAATCTGTATTTTTCTCCCACAATGGAAATATCCATTTCCCACTGAAATGTTGCACCTGCATTCATTAGACCAAATGGAATTTTGTTGTACGTGAATGTTCCCCAAGATGTAGTAAATGATGTTTTTTGTCTATATTTTCTATCACCTGAAATATGATTATAGCCTGAAAAGTCATCTATCATTGACAATATTTTGTAGCCTCCAACTTTCTGCAAAATATAATCCATCTTGGTTAATGGATAGTTACCCTTTAATGAACACCGGTTCAGATTGCGAAAATTGACACAAATTCTTCTTTCACCATTCTTTTTCCAAACGGGGACTATATTAGCTACCCAATTAGAAAATATTAAAGGTAGAATTATTTTTTCTTCCCATATTTTTCTGATTTCTTTTTCAATGATAGGGAGAAACATGGGATTTATATGCCTTACTTTTTGTGCTATATACTTTGCATATACTTTCAAATGAATTTTGTGCTCCATTATACCTCTATCATAGGTCTTCAAATCACTGTAGGACCATGCAAAAATACCCACATATTGTTTCAACAACTTCATATATTTTGTTCTAGTTTATCTAGAAATAAATTTAGAAACTTTGACTAATTTTGGTTGATCGTCTGTACCAATATTATAGTCAATTGCACTCTCTCCATCAACTCTATTTTCAGGCTTTAAAAATACATCATTGTTGTCAAACAATATTTCTAAAGGAATTAGGACTTTAGGAATATGGTTAGTTTTCAAATCAATAATGTCTCTCCCAACCATGGTCTTTTTGAAATATTTTTTCTTTTGATTTTCAACAATGTTCTGCTCATCATCAATTTGAATGTCTGCAAACTCTTCAACACACTCTAAAATTTTTGAATTTCTTTGTCATCCTCAAATACTTACCAGTATTTGATGTTATCAGGAGTATAATGTATGTTTTTTATTTGAACATCATATGTTTCCTTAACATCAAGAGGAACTTTGAATTACTAGCAATAATAGCTAGTAAATTAACCATTTGATTTTTCTCTCTAGTGACAAAATTTATATTAAATGTTGAAAAATGATACTCAATCAAGTCCCACACTTCATTCCTATAATTATTCAATTTGGAATTTTTCACTTGGTAGTTTCTTCTCACCTGCTTTATCACCAATTCTGAATCACCCAAAGCAACTAGCTACTCAGCTCCTAAACCTTTCGCTTCCTTCATACCCAACACAAGCACCTCATATTCATCAGTGTTATTACTGGTGGAAAATTATATTTTATATGATATATTTACCCTTTGCTGAGTGGGATAAATGAGAACTACACCAACTTCTGATCCTTCTCTTGATGAGGCTCCATTCCTTCTCTTGATGAACCCAATTCCTTCTCCTCATCATATATAGGATGATTTAAAGGATTATGTTGATCAATGATGATATAGGAAATTTGGGTTTCCCTATCCAACCTTCTAAATTATCCTCCAAACACTGGGATTGTGGCATATGACATATCCATCTAAAGGGTACCCCCCCCCCCCCAATTTTTTAGACCAAGATCTGGAAAGCAGCATCCCAAATCGAGAAGATATGTCTACAACTATGATTCCCATCACTAAGATTTTCATAGGAAGATGGGTAAGTGAAAAAACAAAGTCTTTAATCACTCCTAAACACTTGAATTTTTTGAAATCAAACGTGTATAGGTCATGGTATTGCTTTCTGATTTCTAATCCTAATTCATCCATCAATTTCTTTGGCATTAAATTGTGAAAAGCCCCATAACATGATAGACAATTATGCAACATTTTTTCATGTATATTGAGTGATATATATAAAGGTGGTGAATTATGATCATTTTGGTCTTGTACATGACAACCTAAATAAATAGTATGATGTTCATTTACAATATTGACTGAATCAGGAGCGAGAGGTGGTTGTAACAAAATTTTAAAATACTCTTTGTATGCTGGATTTTTCAAGAATTCTTGAAGTGGGACAAGAACCTTAATTTTATTCAGTTCTAATTTGAAACTGAAATAAATAGGAGCTAATTATTTATTTTTTGTAGAAATTTTGATGATTGGGGTAGAATTATGAGGTGGAGGGACATCACTGACTTTGGCCTCTCTTTTAGCAGCTTGTTTGTCAGAATATGATTTTTGTTGAGGTTGATGAACAGGACCTTTAGACCTCAGAGGATAATTTTTGTTTTAAAATTCTTGATGTTCTTATAGTTTTGTGCATGAATGTGAGCATTCTCGTCATCTGATAACAAATATCTCCTTGATTTTTCATCATATTATTGCAAAGTCAAACAAGTTGAATGAGATGTTTCTCCTACAAGGTTTATTTCTTCATTTTATTCTTCATGTTATTCTTGCTCTTCTTCAGCAAAATTATTCAAAGGAGGCTCAACATTTTGATCATCAACATTCCTCCTTGGGCGCTATAGGATTTGTTGAGAATGAAAAGGTCTTATGAAGGGAGCCTGATTTCTATTAGCTTCATTTTGATTGGCTCTAGCGGCTGGTTTGTTCTCTAACTCCAATTTTGTCATCTTAGAGGCAAGTTCTTTGATCAAATTGGAAATTTGGTCAATATTTTCCTCTGCTGTAAAAGTTTTGGAGGAAAAAGGTTTTTCTTCTTTCATTTTTTTTTTTTGGATGCTTTCTCCTCTTCCATTTTCGATTTAGTTGAAGCCATAATATTAGAATGCACTCCAATTGCAACCTCTTTCATATCCATCAATGTTCGTGCTTTCTCAGAACTTAACCATAAAAAAACTTAGAATCCAAAGCATTTGAAAAAGTTATCATAGTTGTGGTCTCACGAGGTTTAATTTCTTTAGGAATTTTATGATAAATTTTATTAAACCTCTTTTTAAAATCTGCCAAGGACTCATATCTCTTCTTTTTCAGAGTTCCAAATTATGTAATGTAGTACAAATAGTCTTTCCTATCACCCCATTATGTCACAAATACTTCCTCCAATTCATGTATTCATATTATTGAGTTTGGTGGTAGACTTCTAAACCATTTATGAGTTTCTCCATCCAAGCTCTAAGAAAAGATTCTTGATCAAACATCTTCATGTTCAATGTTCTATTATCAGCATAGCTATAGAAAACAACCAAATTTTCATCAGCAAAAACCCCTTCTCCCTCCCTTGTGTATTTTTGAAGATATTTTAGATAATCCCCTTGAGGAAGAGGATGAAAAGGTTGAGGAAGAGCAAGTGGTGCATATCTTGCAGCCACTATCTAGTGCATCTTGGTGAGGGAACGATGAGCCATGGTTTTCTGATGTATATTTGATGAATGAATGGTTGTTGTAGCTATTTTTGAATTAGGAATTATATTTTGTGGAATTTGAATCTAACTTGGGGTAGTAGAAAATTGGAATTCTTGTGTCGATTCATCAAGTTTTGGGACTGAAAAGAGTGGATTTTCAAAGAAATGAACAGAGGAGGTCTTGGTTTCACCTTGTACAGAAGAAACAGTTTAAAATGTTGTCCCTTGAGGGGATGAGGTAAATTCAAATTTATTTTTTTGAGATAAAAAGTTAGAGAAGTTGAAATTCAAGCCTTCAAGAACACTCCCTTCTAGTGGATGTGAAGAGGATGACCCAACAACTAGATTTTGAGACAAAGGAAAATAATCTTATGGAGGGGTGATAAAAGAATGATATTCAGGATGAGTTTGAATGAAATTTCGAATGGTTTTAAAATATTCTTCAATCAAAGCATCCTTATCAAGAAAAGGTGAAATTGGAAATACTTTCTCTAACTCCACTTATGTCAGCACAAAGCCTTATGATTCCTCATTAACACATAAAACTGCTATTTTTTCTTCTTTCATTGGAATAGTACTTATCTCAAATTTACTAAATGATGAGTGTGAAAAACTTTCAGCTGAGCCTAGGTTAACATCATCTACTTTATTTTCTATGGAAGAAATTTCAACTTGAGATTTTTGAGCATAATCTTTTGAAAATAAAAATTCTTTCGATTCTAAAGTAGATGAAGGTACCTTTTGCTTTGGAATGTAATTTTTATGTACCTTCTTCATTGACTAAGAGGTGGCTTCAATTGATCTTTGTTTTCCTTTTGCATCTTTAATGATCTTCTTTGGGTCGTCAACTAGAGTCACAAATGGTGATCTCTGATTTCTCCTTGTAGTAGGAGGTCTTCAAACCCATATTCCTCTTTTTGGAGTCACCAGGTGAACCAATTTACAGCCTTCTTCAAGTCACCAATTATTGTTCGCCATCAATGATTGATTATCAGCAATTTTAAAACAAGAGACTCGAGAGAATACTTCGTTTCAAGGTCTTCATCTCCGGACAGACGTAGAAAAATATGTTAGCATTGGAATCAATACTTGGAATACTTCAAGTGCTTGACCAAACACATCTTAAGATCTAATTAAATTTAATGATTTGCATTATATGATTGGTAGGTTTTTTTAACCCTCAATCACTGAATATGGATTTCAGTCAAGTTCAATGTCACACTAGTGATGGTACTGAGTCCTGATATGGTAGAAAAAGGTAATTTCGTATCCTATGGAGAGAAGAGAGTGTGAAATAGAAGAAGAGAAATTCGGTCTGCAATGCAAAAATCCACTACTTTTGGTGAAAAATAACACAAGGAACAATTTGAAAATATTTTGACAAGAGAAGGAAAGATTAGGATTTACAATAATCTTATTGAAATATCATGAAAATTGACTGTCATAAGGAATGCTCTTTAATGTGTCATTATGTATATCTCATCAATAAACCACACCGCGTGAGATTGATAAAAGTTGATAGGATTCACAAACACATCAAGGGTCTCATAAAAACATACAACATCATCTGAAATTACAAATTGTAACTGAAAATAATGAGCTATGAAAACAGATATAAAGATTAGCAATACACATATCAGGTGGGTAAGAAGTCCTCAAAAGTATTTTTCAATATCATTCACCGAAAATTACATTGACCATATGAGAAAAATATTCACAAACCATGAACCTTTTCTACATGGAGCTTTATCATATATATACAAAAGACATTGTACTGAAATCTCCAAAAAAGGTGTGAATATGTTCTAAAAAGTTATCACAATATCATTCAAAATATGAGGCTTATCTTAAACTTTAATACAAAGTGATACAACATAAATAAAGTAAACAACATGATGTCTTGCAATTTGAAGTTTCTGAATGATGTGGCAATCTGTTGGAATACTGCTCCTCTGTTCTGGTGCAACCACTTCCACAAAAAGTGTAAACAATAATTAAAGATGACATGTGGTTGTTTCCCTTAAAAAGTGCAAAACATAATTCTGAAATTCAGGAGGGAGCTTGATCAATGACACATGGAAGCATCTACTATAACAGAAACCTCCTCGACTTCACCTTCTTTGATGTCTTGATTATGATAATAAACCAAAAAACAACTTGTTTTCATCATATACTAATACTCAAAAATAATAGCTACCTTTGTTGAAAAAAGTTTCTATATCTGAAAATATAGAAAATTAACACAACAATGAAAAATATTCTTCGAAGGCCCTGTTTCTTCATTCTTCAGAGGTCCAAAATAGAGGCAAGAAATTTGATGGCGTCAAATTTAATCACTCTCTTGTCTGACCTCTTCCTTTTTGTCTGACTCTTTGGCTAAGTATTTTTCTTCTTGGTTTTATCTTCTGGACTATCATCAACATTAATAATCTCATCTCTCACTGTAGGATTAGCAATCAAATTGTTGGTTAATCTAATTTTATTTCTAGCCTTGGTATAAGGTCTTTGGATATAGGGGTTTGGAATGAACTTAGTCCTTTTACCTCCATGCATGAATCTGCTAGATTCTCCTTCCTCAAACTTTGATTGTGTCTATTCAGTGTCACTGCTATCTTCATAATAGGAGTATGAATGTATCACAATCTTCTTCCTCTTCTTGACTGAAGAGCCAATGGAGGAGACTATTTGAGCTAAATTGTAATATTCCCAAATGGGGAAAGCAGCAACATAGCTCATAAAATTAAATCAGAAACAAATATTTAACACATGAAACCATGAGACCAATATGGATTCATCACATTATGTATTAGGACATCAAATAAATACAAAATAGTGAGGCATTAACCATATACAATGAGGAAACAAGCCTCCCATAAGCAATCACTTCCAACATGAGTTGTTGTTACAATACAAAATGCCAGAGAGAAACTACAACATAGCCATATTAATCACAACTACAACTGGAGATGATACAATGATATAAAAGTACTGATATAAGCCCCAATAGAGTCTTGATATATAGATCTGGGCACTAGATCATCTTTCCAAGGCCAACCAAGGGGGTTTCCAAAAAATGCACACAATGTGCTAATGTAATTTGTAGCCTTAGGGCTGAAGATATGTTGTAACAATAGAAATGAGAATATATGGCTGAAACTGATGTAGAAACCTAAAAATCTTCTCAAATAGATCCTTTAGATGAAAGAATGGCTCCTCCCCTAAAGAAATCACCTCCCAAAACAGCCACTACAAGTATCCCTACAACTCCTCCCTAAAATAACACAGATCTAGACTGAAATTCCACTGTAGGGGATATATACTCCTTAGACTGCTGCTAAATGTGTCAATCAATCTCAAGGTGCTTATTTATAGGCCTTTCGATGGATGAAAACCATCCTCCACTACAAATCTATCTCTGAGGACACCCAACCTAATTCTCCACTGCTGCACCATGCAACACAACACAATATCCTATAGAAACTGTGCTGATGAAGAAACTTGTAGCTTGGCCTTAAGCCTGAATGTTTAAATGAAGTACAATTCTCCTCCAAGAGGCCTCTCAATGAAAGAGATGGGATTCGCGCTCGAGAAAACCCCGTTCTAAGAAGCACTGCAAACTCAACTAAATAGATAAAGAATGCTAAAAGTCTAAATAGACCATATACAAAAAAATAAGCCAAAACATAACCAATATGGTTTCCATCCTCTTCCTTATATAGGTTATGAGCTTCCTTTCCCTTGGCCCCACTCAATTCAGTCATTATCTTCATGCAATCAATGTCCCTCCAAAACTACGTTATTTCTCATTTAATGTCCACTCTTCCATAACAACACTGTTGATTTGGTCAAAGTTGACCTATTCAACATGATCTAACCCCTGTTCATACTCAAAGGTGATTTATTTAGCTGCTTAGAAGGTCTCCTTTCACACTTGAAGTGTTTTTATTGCTGCTAATGAGATTTATGGGCCTCCCCACCCATTTATTCACCTACCCAGTGAAAAAATAATCTGTAATATTCGACTTAGCTAAAAGATAAATTTTAGTAATATTACAGTCCTCCCCTGCAAAATGTTGCTTGTCATGAACCAACTATAAAGGTGGAGAAAAATCCTCCCCTCCTCCTCTTGTGGCCTCCTCATCAATAGTCCCCACCATTGCTTCAAATATTCTACAATAATTTTGTCTCCCAATGGTTCCTCCCAGATCTGTAAGTTGGCCTTTGGGGAATAAGCCCAATAGCCTTCATTATGAGACAGTGGAAGGTCTATATGGAAACCTTCTTGTTGTTAAATGACCTGTTCAATTTAGGGGTGATGACAAGCATATGGTATCTCATTCCTAATGAGAGGCTCCCATATCCATGCTATCATCCAAATGAAATGAATCACCTTCCAACATGATAATTTATAGAAAATTTCCTCCCAAAATTTCATGAGAGGCATATCCCAAGTGCTCCCAACAATCATATGGCTCGTATCATCAAGAAATAAGTGATCTACTGTAGTGGACATATCATCTCCCATGCATCCCTTGTAACATGAAGCATAAAAGGTGTGGGAAATTCCACTCCCCATGGAAAAATCCAACCAATGTGCCTTCCCTCCAATCATGTTCCCAACAAAGGTAACCACATCATCAACATATGTAATCATAATCAAAGACATGCTAGCTGCCATGTATAGTAGAGGTGAAGGATAATGGTCCCTCATATCAAATAGCACAATTTTTCTCCAAGTTGCCATAGAATATGTCCCTCATGTGAAATAGCATAGTTTTTTCTCCTAGCTTCCATATAACATGATATAACAGGTGTTCCTCCCACCACTTGTTTGCTGCCCCATTCTTCTTGCATGCTTGGAGAAGGTTTATGAGGGTTGGTGTTAATGAAGCACACCATGAAGAATACATCATCTCCCCAAAGTCTTCTATGGAATGGTCAACATAATCATTGCTCATAACCCCAAGTAGCCCAAGAAGCCAATAAGGAATATTTCCCCCTCTTGGCACAATGCCCTACACATGTGTTCTAAGAAAATGCATGTATATAGTAAATATATCATGATTCTCAAAAATAGAATGCTTACCATACACTTGGTTCAAACCATTGAGGTAGGTCATGGATGAGCTTCCTCTCACAATGAATGAGTAAGGAGGTGCTGATGATAATTCTTCCAAAGAGTTATGTTCCTCCTCTCCCTCCAAATAATACACGTACTTCCTCATATGATAGTGAATCTCCTCTTTGAAATATTCCCACATGAATCCTTCCAAGATAGTATGGTATGTTCTAATGAAACTAGTGGGATTGGAAAGTAAGACCTCATAGGCTGCATGTAGTAGTTTATCCTTGAGTTTTCATTCTCTAGTCAAGTATATCTGATCATGGAAATAAATCACTCGATCAACCACTCTATACCTCCCATCTGTCACTTTCCCATCAAGAACATTACATGTGAAAATGTTCTTCGAATATTCCGCCAATAGTTGGGACTCCCAATCTAGATCTAGGCTTCCCAACAATGAAAGTGTTGTATAAATCTGAAATGAAGTATTTTTCACATCATAACTCTCCTCTTTGACATGCTTAATGCCAAAGCCACATGTTGGAGTAATGTTACCCCACTTCTGCTACCTCTCTTCCAACTGGTCTTTCCTAAGACAATATTGGAGTACATGGAAGTCAACCTCTTTTTGAAAGGTATCTCTCCTCCAAAACTTCCATAGTCTTGCCAATGCATGCAAGAGTGTTATTAACCTTTTTTCATATTAAGAAATCTTCCTCATGTGTGCAAGTATAATTTTTTGCCCCAAGGTTATGGAGTATCCCTTTAACACGATGCTCATGCCATCATAGGTTTCTAAATCATCATCTTTCAGTGCAAATAGATGAGTGGGAGATAGAAATGTCCATATCAAGGAATTTATCACCTCCCATTTGAACCAATCAAAGTTTCTTTGTGATGTAATAGCTCCTCCCAAGGCTCCTTCCCTAACCAAATATGTCAATGTTGCACCATGTTGAGATAACTCTTTATTCACCTTCCAATTAGGGGGTCTCCTTGGTGGAATGCCTCCATGTAAAGAGACATCAAAATATGAAGTGGAATGTATAGATGATTGGACTGATTTGTCCCTACCTTCACTGCATAAATCAGACTCCTCCTTCTGTAGATAAACCCTTTACAATAAACAAGGGTGAATGCTCTCCATCCTTTGATGTTGATCCACCCTTTCTTCTCCTCCTTGGATAAAGGTGTTACTGCCCATTACTATTGTCACACTATGCTCCTTGGGAACCTTTTGCAAAGATGCAAAATCTCCTCCACTTGAAGAAATAGCTTCATGCCCATTTCCATGTAGTGATGGTTCTTCTTTTGAAGTGGCAGTGCTGTTACTTCGTCTCTACTCCTCCTCCTCATCAATATTTAAGAATACCTCACCAACAATGAGAGACCCTAGATCTTGGTCTTCCCTTGAAGGAGGAATCTCCATGTCTTCGTTTCGAGAGGAAAGCTTTTCCTAAAATGGCGATCTTTCCCTCCGAAAGGTATTATACAAGCCTTAATCCCCCTCAATAGAAATTTGGACTGGAGTTGGTGTAATAGATATTTCAAACTCATGAAAAGGTTTTGAATCTTTTTGTTTGGCTAGCTCAATCAAACATGTTTCACATTGTTTTACACCAAATCTCTTCACTAATCTCTTAGTGAATCTTGCATAAGCAATGATATTTGCATGATTAAATGAATATGATTCATAAAACCACCAAGTATGAGCCTTACCTTCAAGATGCAGTGCTTCTATCTTAAGGGATTGTTTTTTTGAAACTTGATGTAGATGCAAATATGAGTTTAGATGATCTATCCAATCCTTGGTTGTGCATTTGGATGACCCATCAAAATGTGGTAGAAATAATCTACCTCTTCTGCTCCTGTTGTGATTGCTAGGTCTTTTTCCCTGCTTTAGTTGGAAAAACTCTTAGAATTTCAGGTGCTCCTTGAATCTTCATGATTGAGATTCATACTCCAGAAGATAATCATTCAAATTCTCCTCCTTTGGTGCATATTCTTCCTCCATCTCTTTCGCAATGAATCTGGGCATAAGAGTACACTATCGATCATAATGTGTGGCTACATGATCACACCCACCATGCAAAAATATAGGGCTTTATTCATATTCAAACCCCCTTGGAGATTCCCTACACATCTCCCTTCTCATCTTCTTGATATCTCCCTTGCTCCTTTGCATAGCTTGAAAAAGAAGCTTTGAGTGATTCTCTTCCTCTCTTCCTCCAAGTAATGGAGTCTTGTCTTTTTACATCTCCTCATATTTTGATAATATTCTCCTTATGGTGACATATTTTCTTAATGTAGAGGCTGAGCCAAGATTATGGTCTGATACCACTATAATGTTACGAAATGGGGAAAGCAGCAATATAGCTCATAAAATGAAAGCATAAGAAACTATTTAATGCATGAGACCATGATACCAATATGGAGTCATAACATTATGTATTAGGACAAAAAATCAATGGAAAATAGTGAGCTATTAACCATATACAATGAGGAAACAAGCCTCCAATAAGCAATCACTTCCAAGATGAGTTGTTCTTACAATACAAAATGCCAGAGAGAAACTACAGCGTAGTCATATTAAGAAAAAATACAGGTGGAGATGATACAATGATAAAAGTACTGATATAAGCCCCAATAGAATCTAGACATACAGATCTGGGCATTAGATCAACCTTCCAGGACAACCCAAGAGGGTTTTCGGGAAATGCACACAATGTGCCAATGTAAGCTGCAGCGCTAGGGCTAAAGATATGCTGCAACAATAGAAATGAGAATATATGGCTGAATCTGATGTAGAAATCTATATCTCTTCTCCAATAGATCCTTTTAATGAAAGAATGGCTCCTCCCCTAAAGAAATCACCTGCCAAAACAGCCACTGGAACTACCCCTGCAACTCCTCCCTAAAATAACGAAGATCTGGACTGAAACTGTGTTGTAGGGGATAATTAATCCTTAGCCTCATGCTAAATGTGTCAATAAAGCTCAAGGGGATTCTTTATAGGCCTTCCAATGGATGGAAACCTTCCTCCACTATAAAACTAGCTCTGAAGACACCCAAACTGATTCTTCACTACTACGCCATACAACATAGCACAATATCCTACAGAAACTGTGTTGATGAAGAAATTTATAGCTTGGGATTAATCCTGGATGTGGAAATGAAGTACAATTCTATTCCAAGAGGCCTCTCAAGGAAAGAGATGGGATTCCTGCTCAGGAAAACCTTGTGCTAAACATCACTGCAAACTCAAATAAACAAATGAAGGATGCTAAAAGTATAAACAGACCATATACAAAATAATAAGCCAAAACATAACCAATATGGCTGAAATCCTCTTCCTTATATAGGTTATGATATTCCTTGCCCTTGGCCCCACTCAATTAGGTCATTATTATCGTGAAATCATTCTCCCTCCAAAACTGCATTATTCGTCATTTAATGCCCACTCTTCCATAAAAGTGTTGTTGATTTGGTCAAAGTTGGCCTATTCAACATGATACAACCCCTGTTCATACTCAAAGGTGCTTTATTTAGCTGCTTAGAAGGTCTTCTTTCACACTTGAAGTGTTTTTATTGTTGCTAAGGGGATTTATGGGCCTCCCCACCCATTTATTCACCTGCCTAGTGACAAAATATTCTATAATATTCCATTTAGCTAAAAGCTAAATCTTAGGAATATTACATAAATTAGGATCTTCCTCTATGAAAACCCCTGACATTTTATTTTTTCCTTTCTTAAGAGATAGAAAAACTTGTGAGAGAGTAGATTTTGTGAATGAAGTATCACCACTTGATTGAGATTTTTGAGTCGTTTTAGAAACATGGCTGCATCTCTTTGCTCCAGGGTTGAATTCCTCTAGAGGAAAAACATCCTTAGAAGTGATAATTCCATGGTTAACATCCTATGGAGAAAAAACATGCTTATAAGTTAGAAATCGAGGGTTTAATTCCTCTGTAATTTATTTTTTTCATGATGATATCTTTCCTAGGCTTTCCTCTCGAAGAGGAAGTTGTCTGCTCCCTGCATTTTGACACAGAATTTATAGGAGGTATAATATCTCTCTGCTTCAATTTATTTTTATATTTCTCCATGAACGACCTTAAGGTGTAAGGTTCCTAGGGTCAATTTCTCATTGGTGAACTGCTAACATGGGTTTCATTAACTAGTTGTGTTGCTGGCATAGGTCTAGGGTCTCCAACTTTCCTAGTCAAGCTTCTAGTTTTCCTTCTGATCGACATGGAGGGAGGGTCAACTTGGAATAAAATTGATTAATGGATAGGGTTTTTTTGTGAACTTTTTGGCATAGATATTGTGCCATTTTTTTCATGGGAATTTTTCTTCTTCAGTCTCCCTACCCTCCTCCTAGAGTTGAAACTACTGAACCCCTCCTCTGTCACAAATTTATCCCAGGGGGTATTTTTCTTTTTGAGGTTGTAGATAATCAAAATTTTAATTAAAGCCCTATGATATAGGTTTTGAAACTAATAGATATGGATTTTCTACAAATTTAAGGACATCTTGAGGAAGGATTTGTATAAGAAGAAGGGAAAATTCATAGGTTTATCACTTGAAGTATGAGCAAGAAATCTCATTTGGTAATGGTGGACAAAGGAGAACCTTTCCTCACATGTAATGTAGAATTGCACAGTGGTGATCACATTTTTCCATTCATCCTTCAAATAAGAAATATTTACAGTCAAATTCCATTTGACATTCACATGTTTAGGTTTAAGGAAGATACTTACTTCTATGGGTAGCATTGTATTATTGAACCAGCGTTATCCATTAGCCGAGGTTTGAGTAGCTCGGAAAAATATGGCTTTAGATATATTGAATTTCTTGCTCCAAATACATACTTTCTCCCCATCAAAGCTCTCGACAAAATCCTGTTCTAAAGCCACATTTTCCCCAGAAAATTTCTACAAAAACTTATACCATCCTGTTGATTTAAATTGAGTTTTGGCTCTAGCGTCAATGAACCTAGTGTTTGCTAGCTCAAAAATATTAAGATTCCATCCTTTTCCCATTCTTCTGAACAAATAGGCTCCTTATAAACACACAGTTGTTCAGACCTGGAGGCAAAACCCTACACGAAGCCCTGCTTTCTTGCCTTGGAATGATAAAGTAGTTGCTGGAAGACGTGACTCCTATTAGCTGTAACTTCCATAGAGAACCTTGATCGAGAGAACATTGAACTTAACCCTCTAATTTCTCACCTCTAATCATGTTATGGTGTAATGGAATGATTTGAAATAATTTGAAAACAAGCGCCATGTCACCCCATAACGCATAAAACTCCACTGCGTCATTTAATAATTGATACATTGTACCACGATATTTTCTTCAACTTAGTAGGGGGGCTATAGGTTATATGCATTGATACTATAACTATTCATCTATAATAATTCTCCTAATTCAAAATAATTAATCTTGTTAAAAAGAATAATCATGCTTATAACATAGGAGGTCTTCAATCATCTTCAAACACAAATGGTATTTTCTTTGAAAATATTCTTTGCAACTCCTTATACCTGAGAAATAGGTGTCTTTACCTTTATATTGAAATATAACCAAACCGCAATGAAATAGTTTCTCCTTTCACTGTTCTAGTAATGTGACCTTCAATCTAGATAAATAGATACCCTTCATTATATCACTATGTTACCAATGAAACTTAAACAGAGGTAGTTATAATGAGGAAAGAGAAGCTATAATTTTATCGCAAAAATGACTGCATTCGACACTAAGCTAAGTTAAAGCAATGTTATTAACTTCTTTTATGAACATGAGACACAATATCACCTATAAACATAAAATATCTTCTAGTTTTGAGACTCCTTTTGGTTTTTATTGAAAATGACTCAAAATTTGACATAGGCTAGGAAATAAGAAAAATTTGAAAATAGTGATACCATGGTGGTTGGACCATTAACATTTACACTGCTAACATGTTGTAATAAAATCAATGGATAATAGACTTATTTTTCCATATATGAGCTCATAGGGGGTAAACTTGGTAGTGGCCTTCTAAATGGTATTGTAGGCCTAGGTGGCCTCAATAAGCCATTTCATCCAATATTTTCTACTATTATTGATGAGCTTAGTATGATTGCTTTCTAGTTCTCTATTAGTCACCTCCACTTTCCCATTTGGTTTAGGTTGATATCGGGTAGATTTTTATATCGGATATGATGCTACCTCATGATCCCCTCTGTAACATTACAAGTGATATAGGAGCCTCAGTTTGTCATAAATTATTTTTAGAAACCAAATTTTTAAAATATTTTCTCCCTCAGGAATCAGCTACCATTTACTCTATTGTTTCTTTCACTACTTTTACCTCAACATGCTTAGTCAACTAGTCCATGCACACAATGATGTGTTACTTATATCTAGATGAAGGATCAATAGGGCCTATGAAGATCATGCCCAACTTATCAAATTTCTTGAAGGCCATCTGAGGTTGTAAAATCATTTCATCCCTTTGGGTATTTTTTCCTATCCTTTTCCATTCACCACATTATGTAGTTTATCTCTAGGCATTTATGTGAAAGATAGTCTAGTAGTATCCTTCTTGGCGGATTTGATAGGTTGTCATCCTAGTAAAAGATGGCCCCCATAGGGTAAATCATGAAAATATGAGATAATTTCATACATATTATCTTCCCTCACACATTTTCTTATGATTTGATCACACCCCAACCTCAAAAGGTTACTCTAAATCTAAGTTTAAGGAGCACTCTTTTTCAAAATCTTGTTTTTCTTATTTGAAGATAAATAAGGGGGAAATTGGTTGATAGATATGAAGGTATCTATGTTAGAAAACCATGGAGATAAGAAAGATATGGAAAAATAGTTCTCATCAGGGTTCTAATCATCCACCATTGCTTCATCCTTTGTAGACAAAGTTAGCCTTGAATGTAAATTTGCAACAACAATTTATTTTCCTAATTTTTTAACAATAGTAAGATCAAATTGTTGTAGAAATAGTAAGAACATAATTTGTTGAGACTTTCGATCAGGTTTTTCAAACAAATACTTAATTTTTGCATGGTTAATATGTACAAAAACCTAATAGTCAGTAATGCAGTGCATAAATTTATTCAAAGAATGCACAATAGCTGAAATTTGTTTTAAATGATTGTGTAATTAAGCTTAGATTTGGACAAGTTCTTGCTAATGAAATAAATTTCATAAAATAATTTACCTTCAAGCTACACAAACCACTTTTTTCGATGCATCTATGTGGATATGAAAGGGAAAGGTCCAAGTTGGAGCTCTATGTACTGGTGCAATCATCAATTTCCATTTAACTTCCTCAAATTCCTTCTAACGTAGAATTCAATAGAATTCAAAATGTGTTGTCTGTAAAGAAAAAAATGTGAAGCAATCATGTTTAAATCATTGATGATTCTTCTATAATACCCAAGAAGTCCTAAGAAATTCCTAACATATTTTTATTTTTTAGGAACAATAACCTTTCTAATTATGCCTAATTCATTAATATCCACGTGAATTCCTTCCTTAGAGATAAATTTCTAGAAATCATGTTGAAATTTTGATGTTCTATGCCAAAACAATTACTTATTTAAAAAAAAATGTTTCTACTGAAATATTATTTAAGCAATTGTGGATAGAACATAAACAAAAAATCTAACAAAAGATAACCAAGAAGAAAATCAGAAATTCATAAAGTAGGTCCAATGACCAAGGAAAAATCCACAAGGGGAACGCCCAACATATTATTATTCCATTAGATATCAATTGGTCAAAAGAGACACAAAGTACAATGAGAAATCAAGAGAATGAGGAATTTTGCCCAAATCTAAACAAGTTGTAGCACGAAGATCACGGGAATTAGTACTAGATACAAACACTAAATGAACCATCCCTTTAGCTAGATCAACACTTAAACAATGAATAAATATGTCACACCAAGTTCTTCTTTTATTCTCCAAGTCCCTCGCTCTCACAATATTCTTTAATTCTCTCTCTCTCTCTCTCTCTCTGAAGTTCTAATTATTCTTTCACAATGCACAAGTATTAGTCGCCATGTGAGATGACATGAGAAACATATATAGGAGGAGAAATTAATTATTTTCATAAAGTAGGAGTAATACGCATGCCTCGAGGAAGAGTAACATATGTAATTTATGGTAGTGTAACTCATTCCAATAAGGACAGAAATAGATTCCTTAGTAACTTGTCCCATCAAGGCGAGGTACACATGCCTTAATAGCTTATTCCATTAAGAAGAGGAATACATTCCTTAGCAACTTATGTGATTATGAGCATTGAGAAGAATGAATGCCTTAGTTAAGGAGGGTGTAACATATTCACTAAAGTATATAGCATGAGAGGAATATTTTATGATATTCCTTTAATGAGTGTGTAAGAAAGCATGTAATGTATCATTAATAGAGAGGGACATAGATAGAGAGAGAGTTATGTAGTGCCATGTGAGTCATCAAGGAGAGAGGCGTGATGTGATTGATGTGATGAAGGTAAGGTCACTTGTAATGTAGCACCACCATCCTACATATACCCAAGTAATTGTCCAACCTGCGTAAGTATGCAATGAGAGGCCCATTATAATGGGATTTAACCACTAAGGAAACCTTACAAAAGTTCAATCAATGAAAAAAATCAAACAAACCTTACATCATGGAAAATTTTAGGGGCTAATATTCGCAGGTGGGCTAATTTTCCATGGTTTTTCCAAAAAAAGGATTCACCAATTTCCATTTTTTTATAAAAGTGATTCGCCCAAATTTTACAATATAAAATTATTTTACCTTAAAAATCGCCAAAATTATATAGACAATATATATAATATCATTATAAATTTGAATAATTTTACAAATACATCAATAAATATTTTATATTTTTCACATTAACGACTAGTGAGATTCACTAATTTTTTAAATTCAAATTAATTTTCCATCCTTAAAAATTCCCGTGCCTTACACATCAACAAAAATACTCTCATGAGCCATATCAACCATTTAGGTAATTTAGTGCCTGGGTCCAACTCGATTTTTATACCATTAAACCTCTCGATTCTCGCTTAATTTTGGAAAGGGTACGTCCGGGGGGCTCTAGACTACCCCACAACATCGGCATGCAGTTGTCTCGAGACTTTCTTCCTTAGGCCCATGCCTCTGTCCCTGGGATTTGGGCTTCTTTTTGCAGCCCAATGCCCAGGACACTACCTAAAACTCAATGATAAGTTTCGAAATGAATTTACACAAAAAAACAATTATACATTTGAAAAAACATTCGCAAAGTCTAGACGAGAACCCTACTAGCCATGAAAGGAATTTTGTCAAACATGTCATAAACACGTAATCTACAGGTTTTAAAAAAAAATCTGAGCATAGCGGTCTGATACTTATCTAAGAATTGCTAAGAAGCATTTATCCCTTGCAACATTATCTTCATTATGATCTATTAGATCATAGATACATTGTTCATTCATTTACAAATCAAAACATGAGGAGATTCATACATCATCACTATCATAATACATGCTTATAACCAACATAATAACAACATAAATATCAAAGATACATAAACCATAGAATTCAAATACAAACCGATAAATTTACGCATAATATGTCAAATAAAGAACCTATATTAATGAATGCAAAAGCCAACCCAAGAAGGGACTACCACGTTGCACTCAACCGTAGATTGGCTGAGCCAAATATCTCTTCAGTCAATCACCCCTTCGCCTTATTCCATGCATGAATGTGGGACCCAAACAAAAATATCCAAATAGGGCATCCCTATGCTACACCATGTCATCCTCATCAATAGAAACCAGGCTTTACTGCAATCCATCTCGGATCACTAGGCCATAAAACCAGCATGAATTCCACCAGATTTATCCACTTACACCATGAGGAATTTTATTTTCTCCTAGTCTCTCATGCTTTACAGAAATCCACACAAGATCAGTACGCCCTAAAATGAGACTCCATCCTATAGGATTTACCATATATGTTGTGATTCACCGACAAGGATTCCTAGGTATAATCAAGGAAATCCACCTCTACGATTTACTGTAGATCCCACCATTAACCAGTCGAGGATTACTAGGCCAACCAAGGCACACAATACTTGGATTTATTGTAACCCATAGTTTGGTTGAGGGGTTACTAGGCAAGTGGACTTAATGCAATCAATATTATATTTCACGAATCATTAGGCCATGTGTTCTTCCTTTTAGAATTCTACCTTACTCAACTTCAAATCCATCCAGAAATCCAGCTCAACCAAAACATGAGAACCCCATCACACCATGGATATCTGAAAATGGAAAGGCTAGGCTAAAAAAATGTCATGCCTGGGAAAACCCATTGCATGACAACAAATAACCACATGAAATACCATGCATGACAAATATACCAAGGAAAACACAAATATAAATCGATATGTGAAAAAATTCGTATTGTAGTTTCTTGATCCTGCTCTTCCTTAATTTCTCCTTCCTTCCCCTTGCCTTCTTTGCCTTTCTTTATCAAATGCCAAAGTTATCCAAGAAAAATCTAAGTGTCTAAGTGTGAGAGAGAGAGAATAATGAGAGAGCTCCAAAACTGAACTGAAAAATGGTAGCAATTGATCCTAAGAAGCCTTTTTATCAATTAGACCTCTATTTTCTCATATTTTCCATATAGGCCAGTCAATTACATGATCAACATATTTAACATACTTCTTAAGCAATGATATATGTATAACATCATGGAATTTCACAGTCAGAGGAAGTGGAAGTCGATAGGCTATTGGACGAATCCTCTCAAAAATATTGAAAGGTCGACAAAATTGTGGTGCCTACTTGGCACATGATCCAATCCGAAAGGATCTCTTCTTCGATTTTATGTGCAAGTAAACTTGTTCCCCAACCTGAAACTCCTTAAAAAAACCATTTCGATCGGTATAACTTTTCGGACTATCCTGTTCTGCATTCAAATTCTTCCTCATTACCTGCATTTCGTGTTCTATTACTGCTAACATGTCTATTCCAATAAATACCTTTTCAAGGAATCGCTCCAACTAATGGGAGTATTAAAAATCCACCAATACTATGCTTTAAACATAATCGTCTTTAATCATTCCTGATACCCGCTGTTGTAGGTGAACTCTACCAGTAGAATATACTCTTACCACTTTTGTTGTTGATGCATCACAACATCCTCAGCATGTCCTACAAGATCTTGTTGACCCTTTCAGCCTATCAATATGTTTGTGAATGATAAGTTGTACTGATGGCCAACTTTGTACCTAATCCTGCAAATAAAGCCTTCCAAAACTTGGAAGTGAATTTTTTCATCCATGTCTAACACAATCTTCTTTTGGAACACCATGCAATATGAAAACGTCTCTCATGAACACCTAAGCTACATCGCTAGTTCAGAATGTATACTTCACTAGAATGAAGTTCTCTACGTTTTTCAGCATGTCCACAACAACCATGATGGAATCATGTTGTCTCATTGTCCTTATAAAACCTATGATAATTTCCATGGAAATGACCTTCCATTTCCATTATAGAATCATAATTTTTTGTAGCAGTCCAAGTAGATGCTTACATTGTGCCTTTAGCTGTTGACAATCCAAAAACCTAGCCACAAACTCTATTACATCCTTCTTTAGATTCGTCCAATAATAAAAATTATTCACTACGGTCAATGTATTTTCTTAGTCCGGGTGACCTGAATATGGTTTTGCATGAAACTCCCTCAAAATCATATTCTTGAGCTTACTATTGTCTTACACCTATATCCTGTCTCTAAACACAACCAATCCATATGTTGTGATACAATAGTCCACATCTTCTACACATGTACTTGTACATGTACCTCTAATTGTACATGTACATGTACCTGTATCTATACCACTAGCTATAGCTATATATGTACTTTTCTGCAACCTGCGTACAATATCCATATACCTGTAATCATGCTAACATACCTGTATGATCCTATCCTATAAATATATCCCATAATAATTCATAATCGTTATGAGAATTTTCTGTATCCACCTGCTAAGAGCATCTACAAGCTTGTTCTCCTTTCCTTTGATGTATTTTATCTCGAGGTAAAACTCATTGATCATGGCCAACCATATATATTTCCTAAAGTTCATATTTGTATGGTAAAATAGATTCCTAAATCCACCGTGATCATTTATCAATACAATCCTCCTCACAAGAAGATAGTGCATCCACATATTCAATGCATTTATGATTACTGCTAGCTTAATATCATGTGTCGAATAGTTTTTCTCATGCTCATTCAATTTATGTTATTGATAACATACCACCTATCCACCCTACATAAGGACTACACCAAGTCCTCTCTTCCAAGTGCTTGTACTTACTACAAACTCTTTTTTTGGATTTGAGATCTTCAACATTGGATCATGTGTCAACAACTACTTAAGTTGCTCAAAACTAGAATCACACTGCTCTTCCCATTGAAACTTCTTACCTTTATTATGAAATGATGTAATAGGATAAGAAATCTATAATAACCTGCCAATCCCATAAAGGATTTCACCTCATCTATATTTATAGGATATTCCCACTCCACGATAGCTCTTACCATTTTTGTATCCATTGTTATGCCCTCCTTGGAGACAACATGTCCCAAGTAATGTACCCCAGTCTGCAAGAAATTTAACTTGTTGAGGTTACCATACAATTGATGCTCTCTTAATAATCTCATCACTGCTGCCAAACGCTCGACGTGTTATTCCTCATTTATATAATATACCAGTATTTAATCAATGAATAGAAGAAAAAACTTGTCCATATAAGGACGCAGCACACTATTGATTGAACACATAAGGTAGCTAGAGAATTAGCAAAATTGATTGCAACTACAAAAAACTCATAAATCCCATACATTATCCATAAAGTTGTGTTGTAAATGTCATATTCCTTGATGCGTATGTGGTGATATCTGGATCTTAGATCAATCTTTGACAACATCGTTGTTCCCTTCAACCGATCAAACAAGTCATCAATCCTTGGCAAGAGATACATCTTATTCATTAGAGAAATTATTGCGACTAAAAATGGGGTTCCTAATAAACATGGACAACCCAAATAAAATTTATAAGACACAATAGGATTCAAGATGATGATGTCAACCATGTGGAATGATTCACCATTTTTGGGGTAAAAAAGTAAAAATATTAAAAAATAATAAAATTTTGAAGAGGTCTTCGAATTTTCCATAGTGTCATAGAACATTTGTCAAAATTTCGAATCCAAATGGAGGCCTTTTCAATACTTGATAACCACAGGAGCTTGAAAACGAGAATAATAAAATAATAAAACTACTTTATCAACTTGTATTTCAACTTATATCCCTAAGTTTTTACTCAAATTTCAATTGGGAGTACTCATTGGATGAAAATTTTAATTTCTCGTCAAAGGAGTACATGTTTTGCATAGTTTTCATCCACCTTTCTAAGTGAAAAATGATAAATACATGAAAAAATGTGGTTGCAATCATGTTTCTCATGCATGTCTCATTTTTCGTATAGCAAAGTCTTTCGAAAGTATGCAATGTGGGTACTCCACGGATGAGGAATTAAATTCTGCATCCAACGAGTGTGCTTGCTTGAAATTTGACTAAACCCTTAGGGATATAAGTTGAAAATACGAGTTTCAAATATAGTTTTTTCTTTTTTCCTTATAAAATTTGATGATGTAATATAATATTATTTTATTATTTCCACTGCTATTTTATAATTTCTTTAGGAGGCCCATTTTAAACCTCAAAACTCCCCTAATGGATGGTCACTTTGTTTAACTACCTATAGTCAATGTATATTCTAAGAGTACCATCATTAGACTATGGAGATTCCGTACCCAGAAACTCTAAACTCACACCACAGAAATCTAAAATCTACAAAAAATTACCATCATTATTTTTTACAAACAATACTAGTGTGCCCCATGGTGATGCGCTTGGACTATTATATCCTTTATCAAACATCTCTTTCAGCTATAAATTTAACTGTTCCTACTCAGTTGTGCTCATCCTATATGGTGCTTTTGATGCTAGAGCTTCCCCTGGTACTAGCTCAATATAAAATTTTACTTCCCTATGATGTTGCAAATCTGAAGTATATGTAAGAAAGACATCTTGAAACTGTTGTAGAACTGGGTACCTACACAAAAAATCTTCATCCTAAACTTCCTTTCATTTTTCACCATATATATATATATATATATATATATATATATAGATATATACTAAAAATAATAAACACCATTTCCTATGACTATGCTTGGCCCGCATAGTTGTAACCATCCCAACTGATGCGGTTTTCATATTTTCCTGTAAGACTCTCGGTTCCCTATTGTAATCCAATAATTTAATGTATTTTTCATAACAATCCACTTTGGTCCTATGAAGGTATATATAGTGCATACCTAGTATCATACTATATCATCCAAATGCCAATATGTTCAACTGCAATGTTGTAGAAATTCCATTCACCCCAAATGCACAAGCTCTTACCCAATGATGAACTCTTTTCTTTGTGTTTGTAACAAATTGGACTAACAAATATTTTGTGTGCACTTATTTATTCAAACCACACATATCCACCAAGTCCAGACTAACATAACTATAATAAGATTCAGGGTCAATCAAAATAGAAAAAAACTTGATCACAAAGCTTACCATCCATCTCAACGATAGATGTGTGATGGTATTCTTGTTATGTCCTTATATTACCAATGTGGTTCATTATCGTTGTTATTTTATCCCACTTATTGTTATTTTTGTACCCTTGTAGTCCCCACATTATTATTATTGTGCGCCATAAAACCCCACTACTGTTATTGTTGTGCCCTTACATTATTATTGTTAGGTTAGCTAGGATTATACTGTGACCCCATGGACTCCTATATAGAGAAAGGAGGTTTGGTCATTTGAATCATCTAATAATTGTTCATTTATTTAATGTAAAGGAGGTGGATGATTTATAAGGTGTTGATCTCTCTTTTCTTCTCTTTCTGGAGCTGCTTTCATAACATTTGGTATTAGAGATTTGGATTTTAGGGTTCTGCTGCTTTGAATAGGTCATCATGGAATTGTTGCTATAATTTTTTTTTTTACAAAGGTTCAGAAGCTAAAAAAAAACCCATTTGCAAGAAATTCTAGAGGAACGTCCTCCGAAAATTTCAGATCTTTATTCACAATATTGTCGAAGATATGATCTATGGAAGTTAGGGTTTTTTTGCAGAAACCCGAATTTCATCTCAAACAGGTGACCTTGGGAGAATCATCATAACTCTCTCTCTAAGCATCAGATTAGAATTGTGTAAAAAGTGTTCGAAATTGAAAATACTGTAGTTTAATTTGTATTAATTTTAGAGTGGAAGGAGGAAACAGTAAGATGTGGCATGTCGTACAAGCACACTCTACTGAACCAGTCCATAATTAGGTCATTGTGGGAGATTGGGCATAAATTTGCCTTGAAGAATCCAAATTGGGTCAAAATTGTGGCATTGGAAATACGATTTTTAGTGATACTAAAGGAATGAAGATAAAATCTTAGGGATCTATAGTTATATAGGTACATTAGTTTCAATATCTAGCTACTCAAAAGTAATACAATGGTGAGTATTTTTTTCAAATTGCATGTCTTGTTTGAAAATTTTGTTTGAAGTGATTCCAAGGGCATACTGAAGAATAGATACCAGTATTGGGTTCTAAAATTCCCCGTAAAATGAATTCAACACCCATTGATCCCTCATATGTCTCTATTATGACTCATGAAGAGGAAGATGTGAAACATGATATATCAAAATTACAAGAGAAAGTTCCAAAACTTTTTCTCTCGTAAAGAGCAACAAAAAATGAAATGGAATTTTTGAAGAAAGGTGTGGAAGCTAAGATGGATGGTTTGAAGAAAGGTGTGGAAGCTAATATGGCTGGTTTGAAGAAAGGCATCGAAGCTAATATGGATGCTTTGAAGAAAGGTGTGGAAGATAATATGGATGGTTTAAAGAATAGCATGGAAGCTAAGATGGATGGCATGGAAGCTAAGATGGATGACATGGAAGCTAACATTGAAGACATGAAGAGTGGTATAAAATTAGACATGGATGGTTTGAAGGAAGGTTTGACAAATTTGTTACAAGAAATTATTCCTAGTGGCGAAAAGGTAGTACAAGAAGCTCATGATGAGAACAAAATAAATGATAATCATGATTTCATAAATTCTAATGTTGAATGGAAGACCCACCATATTCCTAAGATGGATATGAGGAAGTTTCATGGCAAGGATCTCGTAACATGGATACTACATATCGAACATAATTTTGATCTCCATAATGAGCAAAACACACAAAAAGTGCCCATTGCAACTTTACATTTAGAACAAAATACATTTTTATGGTATCAATGGCTTTTCTCTCGTAAAAAAATTCTCACTTGGTCAATTTTTACGGAGGAGATGATAACACATTATGAGGATACAAAGAGAAACACCTTATTTAGCCAATTTATAAATCTCGAACAAAAGGGTTCAATGTTGGAGCACATTGAGGACTTCCAAAAATTCAATATAAGGGTAACTAATATTCCAGAGGAACATAGGATTGATGTCTTCATAGGGACTTTAAAGGTTAACATCCAACATAGGGTTCGCCTTTGGGAACTTGATTCATTGGAGAACGCATTCAGGTTGGCAAGAGAAATTGAAAGTAAAATTATGGTGACTGTTAGGGTCCTATAATAATAGGATTCATAATTTTGAATTGAATTTGACTAGCCTTGTAATATGTACATACTTTTCTTTCTGAAAATTGTTTTCCCATATTAGAAAAATAAAAAAAATGTAAAGAGGGTAAAATTCATAAAAGAAAAATCAAAGGAATTGAAAGAAAAAATATCAAAAAGATTATGAAAATGGACCCCAAACAAAAAGAGATAAAAATAAAAGATGAAAGTGATGCAAATCCAAATGCCACTACTATTTACTTTTACTGCAAAATAAAGCTTGTGTGCAACTTGTTAAAATGACACAATCCATGAAGGTAAAACAACCTAATTTGATCTCTCATGCTTTAAATTTCATGTTGTTAGATAGAGAATAAATATCTAGCCAAATAGTTTAATCTTGGCAGATCAATAGTTAGGTAGAGAATAATAAGGATTTCAAAAGTTTAATCTGAGCCTTTAGAAGAAATAAGGATGGAATTAGTTAGCTTGTTGTCTAAAAGAAAAATGAATAAGGATTTGCAAGCTCAATGCACCCATGTAAATGAAGAAAAAATGTTAGGGTAGCAGATGGGTAGGTAGAAGAAGTTTTTATAAGGCATTGATATCAGAGAATTGGTCATTTCTCATACTAACTTCTTTCCAAAATGATTCCCTTGTAAAAATACCCCATTCCCTCCATTTTTATTCTTTCCCCTTATTTCACTAATTTTTCCTTAGAAATGCCTCTCTTCGTAAGTTAAAACACATTTATCCTAGGAAAAGTAAAAAATCCCTTTAACTAATTCCCCTTTATTCAAAAAATACCCAAAAAAACCAAAAATACTTTTATCCTAAGTTTAAATGTTGAGATGTTATATCGGGCCCCACTATAAAGAAATCTATCCCCGATGTCATTTATTACACTATACTTAGTGTTTTTACATATCCCACAGTTATGTTTCATTATTAACACATTAACCTAATGTATTAATTCTCGTTATAAAATATTTTACTCCCATATTATATTAAATCCTTTATATATATATATATATATATATATATATATATATATATATATATATATATATTAATCCCATCCCATATTTTTATTTTAACCTATGTTTTAAATCCCCAAATGGTATATAATTCCGCATCCTATAGGTTAACATAATAAAAACCCCATATATATATATATTGGTCGAACTTTCTTTAACCACATTGGTTATATTATTTAAAAACCCGAACATTTAAATATATAACCAATAATATATCAAAACCACAATTATATGTATTAAAAAATATTTTAAATACATATAACCTCCCACATCGTTTAAACCCTAGGCCCCATGCCTTTCCGAAAATCCAAGTCTCCATTGCATCATACTAGGCATCCGATCTTCGCCCTCCAAATCTGACCGCTATGAAACCCTATCAGAAATTTCATTGTCCAAGAGTTAACACACCCCAAGCCTTGTGAAAAGTGCAGTTTGTAGGGCTCTCCTCCCCTCTACGTGGTGTCTTTCTATTCCATCGCATCATTCAAAGCATTATCACTTACCACCTTTACTCAATCCGAAAACTGCTCGGTTGTTTTCTCCTGCAACGCACAAACCGCCGTATCAATTCAAAATTTACCACCCATTAAATGCATTCATTGTTGAGAAAAATGAATAAAACCACCCATTTGCACCCTTTGCATCCTTTTTGCTACCATTTTCATGTGGAAAGAGCTTATTAAACTGAAAATATTGTTTTCAACTTGATTTTCAAGACAAATTGAAACATATTCAACCATCTACCGCTACGAATAATTGCAGAAGTCATCCAAGTGCTATTAAAGACCAGCAAAGCTTCTGAAAGCTTTCTTCCACCTCAGAAACCCTCCTACATAGAAAATTTTCATTTTCCAGGTATTCTTCAAAAGAACAGACCTATTCCTTGATCTAAAAGAGTGATACCGCTAAATTAAATCATCTAGAGCCTTTTTTCGAACCTAAAGAAAACCCTTTTCATTCCTGAAAGCTCTTTTCTATAAACCTTGGACCTACCTGCACAGATTCTGAAGCCTTGAACTATTAAAGATCACATATTGAATAAACTAAAGAAATTTAAGCCTCTTTAGACTTGAAAAAAACTCTCGTTCCTTTAAATACAACCCATGCCTGATGAAATCCATTTATCCATTCAGGCCCTCACTCAATTATATTTGAATATGGACTTCCCCAAGAGGTTCCAAATATTTACAACCTTCATGCCTTCTTCTGTAGAAATTCCAAAGATAAATCCTCCATACCCTTCTGCAAAATTTTGAAAGGACAAGACATATCATCTCCATGGTGTCTTTCATTCTTGGATACTTTACAGATGAACATGTTGATGTTGAAGTGTTAGGTTTTCTATCTAATTTCCCACTTGGTCAGCCTCTTGCTACCATTTTTAATTTTTCCCAATACCTTGCTGACAGTATCCATGAGCAGTTGGTAAAAATTCCATCTGAAGATGTTTTCAAGTATTCCTCATTTCTATTCCACATGTTCTTATACTTTTGGCCAGCGAAATTTAATATAAACATTCAGAATCTTGATGTGGAAGGAAATCCTCAATTAGTCATATTTTGAACTTCCTTGATAAGGAAATATTCAAATGAGCTCACCTATACAAATTTTATTGATTTTTTAATTCATCCTATGGTAAATTTGATGAAAAAAAACATGCAACCCGGAGTTAGTGAAGAGATTAAGAAAGTCATCAATTTGTCAGAACATAACAAGATCGGTGATTGGTACTTGTATAAAAATCACACTGAAATAAGAGTATAAGGATCAAGTCTAGTTCCATATAAACTGAATAAATACCTCCCTATGAGGTTATTTTCCCTTGAATACATAAGACAGATTCTAAATTTAGATGCAATTAACTTCTTGGCAACAAAGAAAAAGACACAGTTCAAGTTGAAGAACCATGTTGGCCCTTTTATCTGTAACAATAGGGATGTAGGTCCAGAGGCTGTAAAATGTTTGCAGGAGTTTAGGTTCAGTACCAATTTCCTATCGTATTATGATCCCTTGGATTTATTAGTAAAATGAGAGTTCATTTCAAATTGACCCCATATGTATATGAAAATAAACCGGAGATTGAGAAATTCTCCAAAAAATCTGAATGGTTGGAGAATACCTTGGTAGAGGCAGAGAAGCAAATTGATACTAGTCAAAATTTGCAATGTCCAACCCAAAAAGACAGAAATGTAAAAAGAAACAAAGAGGAATGATCCTATACCATAGAGACTACAATAGAGACCAAGTTTAAATTGAGATACAGTAAAAAGACAAATTTGAATCCTGCTAATAAAGAAGTAGAAACAATAAAGGTGATTGATACATAAATTGAAGCAAAAGACAATGAACCTCCTACAATAATTGAAGAAGAAGAACAACCTACTACTTCAAAGAATCAATTCATTCAGAAGCAACATGGTATGGAAGTTTCTTGATCTAAAAAATTAGGAGAGAAGGATATGGATATCAAACAAGGATACAAAGAAATCAAAGCCAAAAATGAAGAAATTAAGACTAAAATATATTCCCAATATCTGAAACAAACTCCTGACATCCAGAATATGATACTTTCATCCTTTGACTATAAGAATAAAATGATGCAGATGACATTTTTTCAACCTACAGTTTAGACTCCTAAGTCATCCTCTGATTACACAAAGACATATTTTGAAGTCTTGGCCCAGGATATTCATCCTCTGGACCAAATTGAGTTTCGTAAGCAGTCAGGGGAGATGATCTATTCTAAAATCACCAGCAAGGCTATGAGCACTATTTCCAATGTCAGAGATCAACTCAAAATGGAAAAATCTTCTTCACAAGAAAAATACACTAGGATTAAATCCCTGGAAGAGATAGTAATTGAAGTAGGATATGATACTAAAAATGTTAAAGGTGAAAAAGAATTGATCAAGAAGAAAAATGTCGACATTGCTGCATTAAAGAAGAAACTAAAGCTACCTCCTATAGAACATCCCCAAGCCAAGGAAGTCTTATAGGATACCAAACAGAAAGTTGAGATGATGAATATCATTTTATATTTGACTTCTCAGATAAAGGAAGTGGAGAACGAAATGTACGAGTTGGTCCAAGAGAAAAAGAATAAAGAAGAAGAAATTCCAGTCACAGTGATTACTGTAGTTACTATTGCTATACCTTCTACAATAGCTTAATCACTGGCACCAACAGTCCCCATGGCTACAACATTACCTATCACTTCATCAACTACTTCATCCATATAATCTTCAATAATAGCAGCACAACATTCATATGAAGTAAGAAATTTTGGTAAAAGCTATGAAGGACATGTCTATTCAGACCAATGAGATAAACAGACTTAAAGAACAACTTAAAAGTCTTGAAGACGAAAAGAAAATTTCCATGATAATGCATAAGAATGAAGAACAAAGAGCGAACAGATTAAATGAGTAGTTGAAAAAGTTAGAAAAGTAACTAACACTGAAGGAACAAATGAGACATGTAAAGCAATAGCTATGGTCCAATATCATTAAATCTATCAATGATATTTGGCCATCCATATAGGTCATATATGAGAAGAAATACTTAGTAAAATCAACAAGAGAAGAAATCCAAAAAATCAAAGAAGAGCTTGGCAAGAAACCTGAAGAAGCTCTTGAAATCATCAAATTTCTAAATTCTAAGAACATGTAAGAGCTGGAAGACATTGGAATTAATGATAGGACAGAAACCATCCTAGAAGTTAGGAATGTAATTTGTAAGAAGAATTTGATGATACGGTTAGAAGAAAAATGCGAGAACATGGAGGTTGCTATCACAAAGATCATGATCAAGTTTGATGTTCTAAGGAAAAAATTCCTTCACAATCCTCTAGTTTTTAATGATAGATTAATGAAGTAGGATGATTATGATAAAAATATAAGAGATATTTCCAAGGAGCAAGTGAATAATTAAGCCTTGCAGGGAATCCCATCAGGGAAGGTACTTTACAAAAGCTTTGAGAATTTGTTTTACCTAAACCACGACGTAAAACAAATATTTATCAACAAGTCTACATTCTCAAAATACACTGAATCTTATGAGAATTTTAGATTGCAACAAAAACAAAGAAATAAAGGTTAAAACGTCATTTACAGTTTTTCAGTGAAATATTATCAGGATAAAGAGTATCATTTCAAGGTTAAAGTTTAAAATTACAATGCAGAGATAAAGCTTCCAGCGTGAAAGACACCTCACTGTCCAGCTGCAGCCTTCGTTGAACAACAAATAGAGAAAGTAATAACAAAATGAAGACATTAAACAAGTTATTTCAATAAAAAAGGGACATGCAGCCTCAGTTAGAAAGTTGGCACTATCTTCTTGCATGAAGATATTTATTTTCCATGAACAATTCCTAAGTTTTTTGTAGGATATTTTGTAAAGGGTCTTTGTATAAATACTTCTCATATAGAAATATTGAGTTCGAATGAATTGCTGAAAATTTCTATAGTTGTATTATTTTGAACCTAAGGGTGATTGTACCAATTTCAAGTTAGCAGACTGGATTAAAGCAATAAAGCATCATGTTACAACATTCATGTGTTGGGCCACTACAGTGAAGTATTTTCACTCGTTTCTTTGTCGATTTCTTATGTTTTTCATCAATACTTGAGTGTGTTCTAAATCTAAATGATAAATCAGGAATTGTTATTTCAGAATATGTTAAACGAACTATGTTTTGACTAATTATCGTTTATATTTTTTCCATTAAAATCTCAACTAATAAACCCTTAATTTATCCCTGGTTTCAATTGATCCCTACCTTTTCACTCATTATCCAGATTTGAGAACCTTTAATTTCTCTCTTACCCCAATTGAAACCTTTTTCACCATCAACCTTGAAAATCTGAAGTAACTCAGCTATCTTTCCTTGTAAACATTTCCCTTTAGAAATTGATCCTGATCTGACTGCTTGACACATTGAATCCATTAGCCCAATGGAATATAGATCTACATCTATCCATGTGAGTAATTTATTTCACCACCAAATCAAATCAAAATCCAAAACCAATTTACCCTACATAACTAGCCTAAAATAAAATACAATCAACAAAGATAAATCATATAGAGAGAGCCCTCTCTGAGCCTTAGGAAGGCTAGATACTAAGGCTTAAAAGTAGGTTTGTGGTTACCTATAATATTATTTAAACTAAGATAAAAAAAGCTCACAAATCTTAAGAATTATTAGAGTGAGAAGATACTTTCGACCATGCTAGGGAACTAACCAATCCTCATCTTTTAAATAGATCTTAGAGGAAACATTTTCAATTATCTTTTCACCTGAATATTTTTTTAAATAGTTTCGAGTATATTTTCATAAAAAAATGTAATTCTAGCTTCCAAAAGAGTCTACTACACCAGGTCCAATCTAGATCCACAACCTGATGTCACAGTAGATAATCTTGAGAGGATTGTAAAGAAAATAAAAAATGTAGAGATTTTAGGTAACAAGATTTCATTGGTCAAAGCAAATTCTCTTCCAAATAAACTGTCAGGTTTACAAGACATTGAATTTGATCTAGCTTTTGAAAAAAAATTGTTCAGAATTAAATGAGAAAGTGACTTACATAATACTATAATAGACCTTGATTTCATTTCATTCATTGAATCTAAGAAGGAAACTATTTCAGTTGATTCTGATAAAAAAAAAATTGAAGTATATGATAAACTTGATGCTATAACTACAAATTTGATTAAAGAAATTAATGAAGCTTATTTACAACATTCACTTGAATTGACTTCTTTATTGGCCTATACCCCTAAACCTTCTACAATTCATTTAGATATAATTCTTTTAGAATCTGTAGGTTCATCCTTATTTACTACTACATTATCCATTGTTTCCACCACACTTCATTCCACATATTCATTTTTTCCCAAGCTTCCACTTCAACCTAGAATTTTATTTCCATTTTCCACCACCTCAAGTTAATCCCCTAGCATTTCTGCTACATTTTCAAATACATCATTCTCATTTCCAAGCACCTCTTCTAGCATCCCAACTTCATCTTCTAGTATCTCAACCACATTTGCAAGTACATCTTCTAATACCCCAATGTCATCTGCAAGTGCTTTAACCACATCTGCAAGTACCTCAAGTTCTTCACCAAGTACTTCAAACTTACCTCCTCGCTAAGCTATAATGCAAACCAAGGTTGCCAGATATGCCCCATTGGTCCTACAAGCCCATCTAAATGCTATGCCCCAATATTATCAAAGCTAAATCCCTCAATTTGATGGAACAACTCACTACATTGCACAACAACATGTTAATAAAATGACATACTACTTTGAATTGCATAATTAGATGATGCTAATGTTAAAATGAGAATTTTTTCTCAAACTTTAGCTAGTGATGTTAAGAAGTGGTTTAAATATTTACCTGTTGGTAGTACAGATGATTTAACTATTTTTCATAGGATGTTTCTTAATATATGGCAGAACAGGAAGAATTCACTACAAATTTTATCTGAATTTGAAAACATAAAAAGAGCACCAAATGAAACAGTCCAATATTATTGTACAAGATATAATAGTTTTTACAATGTAATCCCTGCTAATCTTAAACCTCCTCCAGACTCTGACCTTATCAAATTTCCTGATGGATTTGATACAAATATGGCTTATCAACTAAGAGAGAGAACTATAGAAACCTTAGAGCAGATGGAAAGTAATTATGTAAGTGTGGAGGAAAAATTATTAGAAAAGAAAGCTAGATTAAGAAATGAAAGGAGAGTGACAATAAAAGAAGAAACATAAACTTCAAATTTGAATTTAGATAACTCAGCAAAAAGATTAGAAAGAATGATGGATAAGTTAGATAACATGGAAAGGAAGCCATAGTGGGATAACCAACAAGAAGGACCTCAAATTAGAAATCCTAATTTTAGGAAAAGCACCAACACTAGAAAATCTATAGAATCAGCACGTGACCAAACAATAAGACCACCTTTCCAAGAGAAATATGCTGAAATTTCTCACCAAAATGAAAATAATGAAGAAACTCAGATCAATCTAATGGGCATTGATGATGATAACACAATTTTTTTTACAATAGAAGAACAAATATTTATATGAATTACAATAACTACAATTATATTATGGTGGGTCTTTTGATTCCAAACAAGGTTATGAGTTTTCAATCAATGAATTTCATAAGCAATATAACCTTAGGAGAAATAAAAATGTAGAGCCTTCTATTAAGAAATCCACCCAAACTCAAACAAAGAAGATTGTAGAGGCTTCTACCACTAAAGTTCTACAAATCATCCCCAGGGAAACGTAGCAAAACTATAGTTCAACTCAGAAGAATTGAAATCCTAATCAGAAAATTTCAAGTCCCAAAATTTCACCTTGTCCTAAAATTGTTGACATAACATATACTTATGTTCAAACATCACCAGATCCTCAAAAATTTGTTGCTGCCAAGACAAAAAATTATGTTAAAACAACGACTTCAGATCCAAAAAATCTACTATTGATCCAAAATCAGTTGATTCTAAAACAACCACTACCAAAACAACTAATGAAAGCACAAAATCTGCCAAAACAACTGATGAAAGCACAAAATCTGCCAAAAAATCCACTACATCTCAAATTGTCCCTTAAAATAAAATTAAAAGAAGTAAAATAGTGGAAATACAAATAGAAAATGAAAAACCAACTGTAGAAAAAGAAGAAAAACTCACCCAAACTACAGTTACAAAAGAAGAAATAATTCAGTAAGGAAAATCAAAAGCACCATTCAATATCCAAGTTGAAATTGCCAAACTAAAAATACCAATTCCTTTAAATGAATTGGTAAAACATGACCTATACAAATCACATATCACTGAGACTTTAAATATGAATGATGTAGAAGATTCATTTAATTTGATTGATGATCAACCATAACTAATATTTGGTCCTGAAGTTAATGGGAAACACCAAGAGGGAGGATTTCCTCCTTTTACATTATCTTAATTGTTCATGATAAGATTTTACATAATGTAATGCTAGATTCTGGGGCTTCACATAATTTCATGCCAAAACCAATAATGGAAACCTTGAATTTAGACATCACTAGACCTTATAAATATCTCTTCTCATTTGATTCAAGTAAAGTGAAATTTGTAGGCTTGATAAAATATTTATGTGATACTTTAGTTCAATACCCTGGAAAAATCATAGTCATGGATATTGTAGTAGTTGAAATCCATCCTACATATGGAATGTTGTTATCTCAATCATGGGGAGCGAAACTGCAGGGATCTCTACAACTAGATCTGTCTTATGCAACAATATCATTTTTTGGCGAACCAAAGAAAATTTACAGATAGATATTAATGAAGTACATGGTTAGTAGTGTAGAAAGACCTCGAAACTATCATATTTATTCTACACCTACTGATATATACTCCTTCAATTTATGTAATTATGAAACTGGTATAGAGAACAACATTGAACTAAAACAAAAAAAATAAAGCACCAGACAGTGACAACATTTTTCATTAATAAATGTGGCACCTATATTTCTATGGATCAGTTAACAAATTAGGAGCAGGACCATGAGTTTGGATACATAACATGGAAAACAGTCATGCAAAAGGTTATTCCTTTCGATTAAATTTCAAATGTACAAACAACATGGATGAATATGAAGCTCTGATTTTAGGACTACAGATTGTTAGAAATTTAGGAGCCAAAAGAGTGTTAATCATGAGATACTCTGAGTTAGTTCTGAAAACATATTGGAGGGGAATATTCTGTATATAATCCTATACTAATCCAATATATATAAATGGTTTTAGATCTGATTAGTGAATTCCTTAAATGTGACTTTGTTGTAATTCCTAGAAAACAGAACATACAAGCACACAGTCTAGCAACTTTTGCTAGCACCTGCAATCTTCCTTTTCAAACAAATCATGAATATATAGCAAAAGTTAAACACAGGCCTACAATACTAGATAATCTAAAATATTGGCAAATATTCTCATAGGTTGAATAGATTTATAATTTCATGAATGTTGAAAGAGAATTTTAGAATTGTAACATAGACATAGATTGTACGGTAGATCAAACCATAGATAGTGAGATCGATATAAATGTTGTAGATATAAATTACTTAGATTTTACCAAACCCATTAAATTTACTCAAGTAGAAATAGATAATTTACAAAAGGTAGAGATTGAATAATTAGCATATGATGATTCTGACATTTTAGAGCTTAAGAACAACTTTTTACCTATGAGATTAGCCCCTTTAGAAGATCTTTTTGATTCAAATGATGTTGCAAGAAAAAAAAATATGGAACCATTAAGATGTGACATAGAAGAGTGCAATATAGGAACAAAATTGAAGCCTAAGATGATAAAACTTTTAAAAGCCTTATCTCAAGAAGAAAAATTGAAATACATAGCCCTATTTTAAGGAATTTAAATATGTATTTGCATGGAGTTATGAGGACTTAAATCTTATGAATCTAGCACAATGCAACAAAAAATACTCATAAAATAAGATCAAAAACAATTCAAACCTAGTTCCCACTAGGAAGAAGATAGGGGAGATCAGGTTGTGTGTTGATTTCTAGAATTTAAATAAAGTTTCCTTAAAAGATAACTACCCTCTCCCCAAGATGGATCACATTTTACAGAGGTAATTAGTTCTTCCATGATTTCAATTGTTGATGGATTCTCTGGATATAACCATATTTTAGTTCAACCAAAAGACCAACCAAAAACTGCATTTACTACTCTTTGGGGTACTTTCATGTATGTGAAAATGCATTTTGGATTAATGAATGCAGGAGCCACTTTTTAAAGAGCTATGGATATAGCTTTTGCTAAAGAAATTCATGAATTTCATGAGATCTATCTAGATGACATAACTATGTTGTCAAAGACTGTCGATGAACATATAGATCACCTAAGACAAGTGTTTATAATGCAGGAAAATCGGCATTTCTTTAAATCCTAAAAAGACTCTATTTGGACTCGAAGAAGGTAAATTGTTAGGACATATCATATCTAAAGAGGGAATTAGGATAGACCCAACTAGAATAGAGGCTATTCTGAGCATAAGTCATCCTAGGAATATTAAAGAATTGCAGGCTTTCTTAGATAAAATTAATTTTCTTAGAAGATTCATTTCAAAAATAGCAGAAATAATTAGAGAACTCAATAACATGTTGAAAAAAGGCTCAGTAACTAAATGGACTGTGGAGGCCAAACAATCCTTTGAATCAATCAAAAAAGCCTTGACAAAAACACCAGTCCTAATAAGTCATGATTTCAAAAAGGATTTCATTATTTTTTCCTTTGCTTCATAGCATACTATTGTTGCAGTCTTACTGCAGAAAAATGATTAGGGCTATGAGCAACCCATCGATTTTTTCATAAAATCACTTACAGAAGCCATTTTAAACTATAACATAATGGAAAAGCAGGCACTAGATTAACTGAAAGCCATCAAATACTTTAGAGTGTACATCTTATATTCACGTATCATTGCTTATGTTCCAAATTCAGTTGTGAACAACATTCTAACTCAGAATTGGCCTCATCGTAAAAGAGGAAAATGGATTGCCACCATTTTGGAATATGACATAGAAATTAAGCTCACGAAACTCATTAAAGGTCAAGGTTTAGCCAAACTCATGGATGAATCAAATTTCATGCTTTAGATATTATTACCCAATTAAATTATCAGGAAGAGATGGTGACTCCAGAGATAAGTGAAGCCTTTTCAAACTCACCATGGTATGCATATATTATATTTGTATTACTAAATTTACAAGCTCCTCCTAGATTATCAAGAACTAAAGATAGATTTTTAATGTTAAAGGAAATGAAATTTTGTATCATAGACAATGAACTGTTTTGGAAATATCATGGTGGTATTTTATTGAACTGTTTACTTAAAGAAGAAGTTGATAAATTTTTGGAAGAGTTTCATGTAGGTGACTGTGGAGGACGCCTTTATTGGAAGTCAACTGCAGATAAAATTTTGAGAGTTGGTTTTTACTGGCCTGCACTATTTGCAGATGTGAAAAATTATGTGACCTCTTCTCAGAAATGCCAAATATTTGAAGGAAAGAAAAAATTGTTTCCTTTACCTCTTAAACCCATCTCCACATAAATTCCATTTTGGAAATGGGGTCTTCACTTCATTGGTGAAATTCACCCTTCATCCTCAACCCAACACAAGTGGATTTTGACAGCCACATACTATTTCAGTAAGTGGATAGAATCCATTCTTTCCAGGAAATCCATTAATACTCTCATAATCTCATTTTTAGAAAACAACATATTTTCAAGCTTTGGATGCCCCCAAAAGATCATCACTGATAATGCAGTTGCATTCAAGTCCAAAAACATGACCGACTTTTGTAATAAATACCACATTACCCTTGGCCATTCCACTACTTATCACCCACAAGGTAATGGTCTTCCTGAATCCTATAATAAAATCCTTGTGAATATCATCAAGAAAATACTATAAAACAATAAGAAAACCTAGAACAAAAGGTTAGTAAATATCATATGGGTAGATAGACTTGGCACAAATAAATATATTGGTACATCCCCTTACCATCTTGTTTATGGGTTGGATCTTTTTTTTCCATCCTCTTTAGGAGTACCAGTAATGAATATGATATAAGAAATGCAAGTTGAATCCAATGACATCAAAGTAAGGATAAACCAAATCGTACACTTGCAACAAACTAGGGAAGATGTCTATCACAAGTCTCAAGTTCTTCAAGAAAATATTAAAAATATATTTGACAAGAAGACTAAGGAATATGATTTTTATATAGGTGAAAAATTTCTTAAATGGGATTGCAGGAGAGAAGAGAAAGTAAAAATATGAAACTTGATTTCTTATGGAAAGGTCCTTATGTCATTTATGGTTACAGAGGAGTTGGATGGATCAAATCTACCAGGTGGACCTATCAATGGTCTAATGTTGAAGCGTTACTATTCCCCATAATAACAATAGCTCACTTTGTTTACTTTACTCATTGTACATAACATTGCAAATTTTAGATTGGATTGGATGCTTTTCTAGCAAATTTGAAGCCCAGAGAGAAGCCCTTAAGCTTTAAAGGATTAAATATCATAATTATGAATAATGTAGAGCTCAGAGAACAATTTCAAGGTCAACACAGTCAAATTCAAAGGCTACTAGTCTCAAAGCTCTTGACATTTCACCAGGAAATGACATCCCCATGTGGAGCCACTATTAGGGTCCTATAATAATGAGATTCATAATTTTGAATTGAATTTGATTAGCCTTGTAATATGTACATACTTTTCTTTCTTCAAATTTTTTTCCCATATTAGAAAAATAAAAATAAAAATATAGAGAGGGTAAAATTCCTAAAAGAAAAATCAAAGGAATTCAAAGAAAAAAATATCAAAAAGAATATGAAAATGGACCCAAACAAAAAGATATAAAAATAAAACATGAAAATGGTGCAAATCCAAATGCCACTACTATTTAGTTTTACTGCAAAATAAATATTGTTTGCAACTTTTTAAATTGCCACAATCCATGAAGGTAAAATAGCTTAATCTTGACCTCTCATGCTTTAAATTTCATGTTGTTAGATAGATAATAAAGATCTAGCCAAACAGTTTAATCTTGGAAGATCATTAGTTAGGTAGAGAATAATAAGAAGCTCAACAGTTTAATCTAAGACCTTGGAAGAAATAAGGATAGAATTAGTTAGTTTTATATTTAAAAGAAAAATGGATAAGGGTTTGCAAGCTCAAATGTACCCATGTAAATGAAGAAAAAATGTTAGGGTAGCAGATGGGTAGGTAGAAGCAGTTTTCAAAAGGCATTGATATCAAATAATTGGTCATTTCTCTTACTAACTTCTTTCCAAAATCATTCCCTTTTAAAAATGCCCCATTCCCTCCATTTTTATTATTTCCCCTTATTTCACTCATTTTTCCTTACAAATGCCCCTTTTCTTAATTTAAAACACATTTGTCCTAGGAAAATTAAAAAATCCCTTTAACTAATTCCCCTTTATACAAAAAGTACCCGAAAAACCCAAAATACTTTTATCCTAAGTATAAATGCTGAGATGTTATATCGAGCCCCACTATAAATAAATCTATCCCCGATGTAATTTTTACACTATACTTAGTGTTTTTACATATTCCACAGTTACATTTCATTATTAACACATTAACCTAATGTATTAATTCCCATTATAAAGCCTTTTACTCTCATATTATATTAAATTCTTTATATATATATATCCCAACACATATTTTTATTTTAACCCATGTTTAAAATCCCCACATGTTATATAATCCCACATCCTATAAGTTAGTATACTAAAAACCCCGTCTATATATATTGGCCCCACTTTCTTTAACCACAATTCTTATATTATTTAAAAACCCAAACATTAAAATATATAACCAATAGTATATTGAAACCCCAATTATATGTATTAAAACATAGTCTAAATAAATATAACCTCCTGCTTTGTTTAAACCTCAGGCCGCACACCTCTCTGAAAAGCCAAGACTATGTTGTATCATCCTAGCCATCAGATCTTCACCCTCCAGATCTGACAGCTATGAAACCCTATCGCACATTTCATTTTCCAAGAGTAAACATACCCCAAGCCTTGCGAAAAGTGCATTTTGCGGGGATCTCCTCCCCTCTACGTGGCATCTTTCTATTCAATCACATCATTCAAAACATTACTGATTACCAAATTTTCTCATTACAAAAACCACTCGGTTGTTTTCTCCCCCAGCTCACAAACCTCCATGTCAATTATAAACTGGTCACCCATTAAATGCATTAACTATTAATAAAAATGCATAAAACCACCCATTTGCACCATTTTCTTCATTTTCGTTACCATTTCCACATATAAGATCTTATTAGACTGAAAATATTATTCCCAACTCCATTTTCAAGCCAAGTGGAAACAAAATCCAACCATATGTCGTTACAAATCATTGCAGAATTCATCCAAGTGTTATTAAAGACCAGCAAAGCCTTTGAAATATTTCTTCCACCTCAGAAACCCTCCTACACAGAAAATATTCATTTTCTAGGTATTTTTCAAAAGAATAGACCCATTCCTTGATCTAAAAGACTAATAACACTAAATTAAATCCTTTAAAGACTTCTGTCAAACCTAAAGAAAGCCCTTTTCATTCCTAAAAGCTATTTTCTGTAAACCCTAGAAATACTTGTATAGATTCTAAAACCTTGGAGTGTTAAAGATCCTAGATTGAATAAAATAAAGAAATTTAAACCTCTGTAGACCTGGAAAACCTTCATGTGCCTTTAAATACATTTTCTGGAGACTCTAGGTGTCTTTTTACAAAATTCCAAGGTATTGGAATTTCCTTTGTCACAAACATTACAGTTTAAGTTAATTGAGCATGTTTATACCTTTATAGACAAAATATAAGCCCTTGTTCTGTCCAAAATCCTTCTGTAAACTTGTTATAATTAGTAGAGGTTCTCCTAAAGGCCTAAACCAATGTTTCTAAAAGTAAAAAGAGTATTAAAATTGATAAATCAAGCAAATAAATAGCTTCCAAAAACATTGTTTCTATCAATTCTCTACAACCCCCTGTTGTAGATATAGAGTATATTCCATTAGCTGAAACATACTTGAAGATTACTGATACATTGATAGAATTCAACCTTCTTGAGCTTCACTGTTGGAGCCAAGAAAAATCCATAGATCAGGCTAATAAGGTTTTCATCCAGGAGTCTAAATATGTTGTTCCTCAAACCTTTCAGTGCCCAGAAGTAATTAGACTTTGTCAATAATGTTATTTTCCTGATCAGAGAGCCATCATAAACCCTGAAAACGAAGTCCTATTTACCATTACTGCCGAGTCAATTAATCAGATGTTGCGGATATAGCCCAGGCCTAATGAAATTCATTTATCCATTAAGGCCCTCACTCAATTATATTTTAATATGGACTTCCCCAAGAGGTTTTAGATATTTCAAACCTTCATGCCTTCTTCTGTGCAAATTCCCAAGATAAATCCTCCATATCCTTCTGAAAAATTCTCTAAAAGGACAAGGCATATTATCTCCATGTTTTATTTCATTCTTGGTTACTTTATATATGAACATGTTGATGTTGTAGCGTTAGGTTTTCTATCTACTTTCACACCTAGTCAGCCTCCTGCTACCATTTTTTAATTTTTCCCAATACCTTGCTGATAGTATCCATGAGTAGTTGGTAAAAATGCCTTCTGAAGTTGTTTTCAAGTATTCTTCATTCCCATTCCACATGTTCTTATACTTTTAGTATGAAAAATTTAATATAAACCTTCAAAATCTTGATGTGGAAGGAAATCCCCAATCAGTCATCTTTTGGACTTCCTTGATAAGGAAATATTCAAATGAGTTCACCTATACAAATTTTGCTAATTCTTTCATTCATCCTATGGTAGATTTGCTGAACAGTAGCATGCAACACAGAGTTAGTGAAGAGATTAAGAAATTCCTCCAGTTTTTAGAATATATGGATCAAGTCTGGACAGGTGATTCGTATTTGTACCAAAATCACAGTGAAATAAGAGTATATGGATCAAGTCTGGTTCCATATAAACTACCTAAATACCTCCATATGAGGTTATTTTCCCTTGAATACATAAGGCAGATTCTAAATTCAGATGGAATTAATTTCTTGGCAACAAAGAAAAAGACACAATTCAAGTTGAAGAACCAGTTTTTCCATTTTATCTGTAACAATAGAGATGCAAGTCCAGAGGATGAAAACCATTTGCAGGAGTTCAAGTTGAGCCCCAGTTTCCTATGGTATTATGATCTTGTTGGATTTATTAGTAAAATGAGAGCTAAATGAAAATTGACTACATATGTACATGAAAATAAACCAAAGATTGAGAAATTATCCAACCAATATGATGGTTAGAGAATACCTTGGTAGAGGCAGAGAAGCAAAATCTTGAGCCACAAAATCTTCAAAAAAAACAACACATCATTCAGATGAAGCACGAAAATTGGTAAAAGCTATGCAGGACATGTCTATTCAAACCAATGAGATAAATAGACTTAAAGAACAACTTAAAAATCTTGAAGATGAAAAGAAATTTAACAAGATAATGCATAAGAATGAACAAAAAAGAGAAACATATTAAATGAGTAGTTAAAAAAGTTAGAAAAAGAACTAACATTGAAGGAACCAATGGCACATGTCTAGCAATAGCTATGGTCCAATATCATTGAATCTGTCAATGATATTTGGCCATCCATAAAGGTCATATATTAGCAGAAATACTTAGTAAAATCAGCAAGAGAAGAAATCCAAAAAATCAAAGAAGATCTTGGTAAGAAACATGAAGAAGCTTTTGCAATCATCGAATTTATAAATTCTAATAATAGGCAAGAGTTGGAAGAAATTGGAATTAATGACAAGACATAAACCATCCTAGAAGTTAGGAAGATAATTTCTCAGAATAATTTGATGATAAAGTTAGAAGAAAAATGCCAGAACATGGAGGTTTTTATCACAAGTTTCATGATCACGTTTGATGTTTTAAGGGAAAAAGTCCTTCCCAATCCTCTATTTATTAATGACAGATTAATGAAGCAGGATGGTTATGATAAAAAGATAAGAGAGTTTTCCAAGGAGCAAGTGAGCAATTCAGCCTTGTAGGGAATCCTATCAGGGAAGGTACTTTACAAAAGCTTTGAGAATTTTTTTTACCTACAACATGAGGTAAAAAACATATTTATCAACAACCATACTTTCTCAAAATACACAAAGCTGATGAGAATTCTAGGAGGATGATGAAGGTCAAATTTCCAGAGGCTGAATTTTGGGAAAATTTAACTGATTTACTATGAAATTAGATTGCAGTAAAAACAAAGCACTATAGGTTAAAACAACATTTATAGTTTTGCAATGAAAGGGTATCAGTGAAAGAGTATCAGTTTAAGGTTAAATTTTAAAATTACAATGCAGAGATAAAGTTCCAAGCATGAAATACACCTCATTGTCCAATTGAAGCCTTTTTTGAACAAAAAATAGAGAAAGCAATAACAAAATGAAGACAACAAACAAGTTATTCCAATAAAAAAGGGACAACTAGCATCAGTTAGAAAGCTTTCATTGTCTTCTTGCATGAAGATATTTCTTTTCCATGAGTAATTCCTAAGCTTGTTTTAGGATACTTTGTAAATAGTTTTTGTATAAAGACTTGTCCTTTATAAATATTGAGTGTGGATGAGTTGTTGAAAATTTCTATAGTTGTACTATTTTGAACCTAAGGGTGATTGTACTAATTTCAAGTCAGCAGACTAGATTAATGTAAAAAAGCATCATATTCTAGGATTGATGTGTTGGGCCACTACAGTAAAGTATTTTCACTTGTTTCTTTGTAAATTTCTTATGTTTTTCATAAATACTTGAATGTTTTCTAAATCTAAATGATAAATCAGGAATTTTTATTTCATAATATGTTAAAAGCACTTTGTTTTGACTAATTATCATTTATATGTTTTCCATTAATATCTAGACTAAGGAACCCTTAATTGCTCCCTAGTTTCGATTGACCCTGGCTTTTTCACTCATTATTCCAATTTGAGAACCCTTATTTTCTTTCTTACCCCGATTGAAATCATTTTCACCATCAACCTTGAAAATCTGAAGTAACTCAACTATATTTCCCTATAAACATTTCCCTTTAGAACTTGATCTTGATTTGACTGCTTGACACATTGACTCCATTAGCCCAATGGAATAGAGATCTACATATATCCATATGATTAAGTGATTTCACCACCAAATCAAATCAAAATCCAAAACCAATTTACCCTACATAGATAGCCTCAAATCAAATACAATCAACAAAGATAAATCATATAGAGAGAACCTTGTCTGAGCATTAGGAAGGCTAAATCCTAAGGCTTAAAATAAGGTTTGTGGTTACCTCCAATATTCTTTAAATTAAAATAAAAAATCTCACAACTCTTAAGAACTATTGGAGTGACAACAGTGACAAGGAAGCCTATCACTCACATCTATAAATATGGAAGTGTTGCTACTCCTATAATTCCACAACCTACATGGTTGACACCATAACAATTGGAAGAAAATTGAGAAAAGGGGCTTTGCTATACTTTTGATAGAAAATACAATAAAGGTCATAAGTGTGCTGAGATGAAATTATTTTACATAGATTGTGAAGAGCAGCAAGAAAATGAACAAGCAACTTCAAAAGAAGAGGACATACACCAGGAATCAACCCTAGAGAAAGAAGAAATGAGTCCGACCATATCCTCTGATGCATCGGTAGGAATTACCACTCCTCAAACTCTCAATATAGAAGGACATATCAAGAAGAAAAATGTAATAGTGTTGATTGATTGAGGTAGTACCCATAATTTTATTCATTATACGGTAGCCAAGGAATTGAATTGATTCCTATACCCAACACTAGAGTGTCAAGTGATGGTTGAAAATGGAGGGACTATAATTTTCTATGGAAAATTCCTTAATATCAAGCTAACCATGGGGGAATATGTATTGAATATTTGAATGCTTTCCATTCCAACGGGACGTACTGATGTTGTACTAGGAGTACAATGGTTACAATCTTTGGGGAAGGTAGCTTTTAATTTTCAAGAACTTTTCTTGGAATTTTATTCGGAAGGAAAGGAATTTGAATTACAAGGTATCGCAGGGAAGATCGAAAAGATAATAAGCTCTAATTCCATGAGAAAGCTTCTGAAGAATGAACAATGAGACATAATTTCACAATTATGCTCACTACAAGTTCCAACATCAAAATCATCTATTTCCCCAGATCTCTAAAAATTCTCGGACAATCATTCCAAGGATTTTGAAACTCCCAAAGGACTCCCACCTATTCATGATCATGATCATTCTATTCATTTGATTCCAGGAATTGTTCCTCAAAACATCAAGCCTTAGAGATATCCTTATGTTCAAAAGAGTGAAATTGAATGTATGATTTCATAAATGTTGGAGGTTGGTATAATTCAACATAGTCAAAGTTCTTTCTCTACTCTAGTAATATGGGTGCACAAGACGGATGGATCATGGTGCATGTGTCGGATTAAGGGCAGCTCAATAAGTTCATATTAAATATAAATTTCCCATTCCTATGATTGATGAATTATTGGATGAATTACATGGAGCAATTTTTTTTACAAAATTGGATCTTCTTTCATGGTATCATAAAATTAGAATGAAGACTCAAGATATTCCAAAAACCATATTTTGAACTCATGAGGGTTATTATGAATTTTTGGTCATGCCTTTGGCCTTATGAATGCAAATTATACATTTCAAGGGTTGATAAATTCCATTTTTAAACCCTTCATTTGAAAATTTGTGTTAGTATTTTTTGATGATATACTAATCTACAACAATTCTTGGAAGGATCATTTTCAACACGTTGACATGGCTCTCAAACTATTGGAAGAGAAACAATTATATGCAAAAAACTCCATTTTTTTTCTTGGAGTACAAGATGTGGAATATCTAGGTGATATTATATCTCAAGAGGGTGTTAAGGTAGACCCTAACAAAATTAAAGCCATTAGGGAATGGAAAGTCCCCACAACCATAAAGTAGTTGTGTGGATTTCTCGGGTTAATAGGGTATTATCACAAGTTTGTTAAGAATTATGGGAGAATAGCAACACCTCTAACAACATTATTAAAGAAATATGCATTTTCATGGACTCCTAAAGAAAATAAGGCCTTTTAACATCTTAAAGAGGTAATGTGCCTTGCACTGGTATTAGCTACACAACACTTCAAAAAAAACTTTATTCTGGAATGTGATGCCTAATGAAATGGAATTAGTGTCGTTTTAATGCAAGAATGGTGACCCATTTCTTTTGAAAATTGTCCAATCAAAGGAAAGTATTTACAAAAATATATTTATGAGAAGGAAATGTTGGAAATATTACATGCACTAAAGGAATGGTGACCTTACCAAATGGGAAGGCACATCAAGCCAAAAATTGATCATGATAGTCTTAAACACTTTTTGGAACAAAGACTATCTTCAGAAGAGAAGAGAAAATGGGTTACAAAGATGTTGGGTTATGACTTTGAAATAATCTACAAAAAAGCGAAGCTAAATTTTGTTGCATATGCACTCTCAAGAAAGGATGAGGAGGTGGTAGTATTTCTTTGTGCTATTTCTATTATCCAACTAGGTTGGATAACCCAAGAAAGGGAGGAATGGAAGAATGACGAAGAAGTGACACTCATTGAGAAGTTGTAGCAATATCCCAGTACATTTGATAGATTTAGTTGGAAAAATGATTCCTTATGGTACAAATATCTCTTATATATTTGTAAGAATTCCCAACTAAAAAAAAAATATTCCTTTCAAATTGCACACCTCTCCCTTAGGAGGACACTTATGATTTTTAAAAACTTACTACAGGGTGAAGAAAGTTTTTTTTTGGGATGGAAATAAATCTGATATTCAATTTTTTGTGGCAGAATGTTTGGTTTGCCAAAAAAATAAAGTTGAGAAAATTAAGACATCGGGTCCGATACAACCTTTACCCATTCCAAGTCAATGTTGGGAGGAGGTTTCAATGGATTTTAACACAAGCCTACCTAAGTCCAAAGGAAAAAATGTCATCATGGTGGTAGTTGATAGAGTTACCAAGTATGCACATTTTTGTGCATTATCTCAGCCATTTAAAGCAAGTAAGGTTTCTACTGCATTTATGGAAGCAAATCAAAACCCACATGGAAACCCAAAGATTATTGTAAGCGACAGAGATACCATTTTCACCGGAAATTTTTGGATGAAATTATCTTCTTTCTTGGGTACTCACTTAGGCCATAGCTCACCTTACCATCCTCAATCCGATGGGAAAACTGAGATAGTGAAAAAATGTTTGGAATGATATCTTAGTTGTTTTCTATCAGAGAAACAAAAACAAAGGGTCAAGTGGTTACCTTTGGCTAAATGGTGGTATAACACTTCCTTCCATACTGTAGAAAAAATGACCCCATTTATGGCACTTTATGGATATCATACACCATCCATCACATCATATTTAAGAGAAAATTCTAAGGTTCAAGAAGTGAAATATCACATCAAGCATCAAAAACAAGTCCTCCAACTACTAAAGGATAACCTAATTTTTTCAAAAAAATCTAGTGAAATAATAGGCAGATCAAAATCGTAGTGAGAGAAGCTTTGATGTAGGAGACTGGGTATTTTTATGGGTACAACCATACAAAAAAATTTCCCTCGAGAAAGATAATAAGGATAATAAATTAATTTCAAAGTAATATGGTCCTTACAAGGTGTTGCAAAAAATTGGTACTAGGGCATACAAAATGAAGCTTTTTTCTTCTTCTTGAGTGCACCTAGTTTTCCATGTTTCATGATTAAAGAAGGTTATAGGTGACAAACTTCCAGTTCAAACAATATTTCCAGAAATTCATGAGGAAGGAAAAATCATATTAGAACCTGAAGCAGTCACAGAAACAAGAACTCGACAGCTATGAAACCTATCAATTTCATAGTATCTCATCAAGTGGAAAAGCGTGCCCACTAAAGATTCCCCATGGGAGGATGAGAATTTTATATAGAAGCATCCAGAGCTACTCAATCATTGAGAACAACTGTTTTTTGAAGGAGGGGGGCATGTTCGGTCCCTATATTACAAGTGTAGTCATTTATTGTTGTTAGTGTATCCCCCTTATTTTTATTGTTGTACCCATGTATTCCACATATTGTTATTATTGTGTCCCATAAAACCCCACTTTTGTTATTGTTATGTGCTTGCATTATTAGTGTTAGGTTGGATAGTATTATATTGTGACCCCATGAACTCCTATATATAGAAAGGAGGTTTTTCCATTTGAATCATCCAATAATTGTTCATTTACGTAATGTAAAGGAGGTTTCCCCATCTAAGTGGCTCAATTCCGAAGTGTTGATCTCTATTATCTTCTATTTCTGGAGATGGTTTCATAACATGCCTATTATCTAGTTCTACATAGATACGAGGAATATTCTGACCAACATACCCAACAATATCCACCTCTTGTGCACTATATATATGAGTCCAAACACCCAAATTATTTTGAAATATCTCTTAAGTTTTTACTTACCACATTTCCAACACTCCAACTGTCAAGTATCATCACCTCTATGTTGTTGTTATGATTGATGTCCTTATCTAGCTACATCAAACTTATTTTGTGGTGACAAATTTTATTTCTCTTATGGATTTTGAGGCCTTGTTATTTTCGTCTTCCATTTACCCTTACCTTTATATTTCCCTTTCCATCCTTAATGAGATTCATTCTTAAGCTTTGATTTTTCCTAGAAATGCTTCAATTTACCAATAACTTCCTTAAGTGACCGAGGTTCATCATACACAATATGATATCTAAATGCTAATGGAAAACCACTAAAAAACTACTGAAATTTATCCTTCTCATGTTTAAGATGCGGTACACACTTTAATATCTCTAGGAACTTGGTCGTATACTCCTCATATATCATCAACCCCATCCTTGGCTCATAAAATGATTTAGCCTTACCGTCGTAGTACCTTCATGAAAAGTACTTCTTCTTGAAAATCCTATTGAACTCATGCCAACTCCAATCCCCCGTCCTAATGTCCCTGCCTCAATTCACATCTTCCCATGTGATATTTGCTTTACCTTTTAGGCTGAATATAAAAATTGTGGCCTTCGTGTTTTCTATGCACTCATTAAACTCAAATAAATTCTTCATCCCAAGTATTCAAGCCTCTACATCTTCAAGTTTCTTCAAGTCTCTATGAAAATTAGGTGGCTTTTATTTTTGAAATTAATCTAAAAAATATCCCTTATCACTCCTCCTATAAGGATGATAACGATGATGATTAAATGCCCATCAGAACTAGAACTAGAGTAGTACATGTCTCCATCACCTTTCCTATCCATAGTATCTAACAAGCCTCCATCTCTTAGAGTGTCATATATATATGACCTGTGTCCACCAAAAGATCTACTGCCATATGCCCCATTAGTTATATCCTCCTTCCCATGGTTGATCTGGAGTGGCCACTGTCACTATAATTATGACAAACTGTAAAGTAGTATTGCATTAATACTTTCTTGTTTCTCTTGTGCCTCCATGATTTTGTGATTGTCCACCTTACATCTCCTTATTTCTTCCTTCAATATTCTCAATGTGTCTGCCAAACTCGAGGAGTGCTTGAGACCACATTTTTTATCTGATTCATAGGGAGAATCTATGTATTCTACCATATTCCTAGTCATTTTGATATCTTCCTACAAGGCATACTATGTCAGCGAAAAAAAATTATAAACAAAGAAATTTACCTTACTATAATCCAAGGAGGATACCTCGTCTGCAATACCAAAAATATTAGCACAATACACACACACACACACACACACACACACACACACACACACACATATAAATAATCAAGTCAAAAAATAATCATCATTTCAACATTTTTCGAGCCACAATCCATGATGCCACAACCATAACACGAGCTAGAGACAATGAATGAATAAGAACATATATATGACATACATAAGAAGACTACCATGCATATCCACTAAAACCATAACCAACACCGTGCACAAAAAACCAATACATAGTCCACAAACATAATAACACATATGCAACCAACATGAATACATGACCAACACACCGCCCCTCCAGTCCAAAGGGGTGAACCATGCTCTGATACCACTTTGAGGTATCATATATGACCCAAAGAGAGTGTAACCTGATTTGATACCACTCTATGGTATTAGATATGACCCAAAGAGAGTGCAACCTGGATCTAATACCACTATGTGGTATCAGATATGACCCCAGAGAGAAATATTGTCTCTAATACCACTGCCTCATCCCACATTTACCCACGTAAGAGGCCAATTGGGGTAACTACGTGACAATAGGACACTATAATGGGATTCAACATCCTAGGTGACGTTAAGGAAGTGGAATCAACGGAAACACATCAAACTCACCTTCCACATCAACAAAAAAACTCCCATGAGCCAACCCAATAACTCAGGTAACAAGCGCCTAGGTCCCACTACGTTTTTATACCATTAAAATCTAGAATGATCTATTGATATGGATAACGGTGTGTCTGGGAAGCTCTGGACGGTCCCACAACATGGGTATGCATGCGTCTGGCAACTTGTTTCATCATACTTGTGCATGTGTCCCTAGGATTTGGGCCACTTTTTCAGGGCCAAAGACTAGGTCACCCAAAACTCAATGACAAGTTAAGAAATGAATTTATATTACAGAACAATGATATATTTTTAAAAACATTGATAAGGTCTACAATCGAACCCTACTATCCATCAAATTAATTTCATAAAAAATTTCACAAATATGTAATTTATATGTTTAAACAACATATATGAGCATGGGGGTCTCACACTTATCTGAGAATTACTAAGAAGTATTGTTCCCTTACATCATTAGCTTCATTATCATCTATTAGGTAAAATATATATTGTTCATTCATTTATAAATCAAAACATTAGGAGATCCATACATCATCATCTTTCATAATACATGCTTATAACCAACATAATAACAAGAAAATTATCAAGGATACATCAGCCATAGAATCCACATACAAGCCAACACATTTACAAATAATATGTGAAGGAAAGAACCTCTATTAATGAATGCAAAACCTAACCCAGGATTGGAATTACATTTTCTTCTAGACAATATATTGGCTTAGCTAAATCTCTCTTCACCCAATCACCCCTGTGCCATATTCCAAGCATGAATGCGGGACTCAAACCAAAAGAACCAACCAAGGCATCTTGAGGCTAAACCAACTAAACATCATTGATAGAAACCAGGGTTTACTGCAATCCATCGTGTATAACAAGGCCATAAAACAAGCATGAATTCCACTGTATTTCTCCACTTACTCTATGAGGAATTTTTATGTCTCTTAGTTTCTCAGGCTTTACCGCAAAACACATCGGATCAATAGGCCGTAAACTGAGACTACACCATCTAGGCTCTACCATATATCTCTTCATTCATCAGCAAGGATTCATAAGAATAATGAAGGGAAACCATGTCTAGGCTTTATTGTATATCCTACCAATAACCTGATGAGGATTCCTAGGCCCACCAAGGCACATAATACCTATTTATACTGCAACCCACATTCTCCTACAGGGGTCACTAGACCAATGTCTTTACAGCAACCCACATTCCATTTCAAGGATCACCAGGACATTCGTTTCAGACATCCACCTCACTCAAATTTGAATCCATGTGGTAATACAACTCATTCAAAACATGATAACCCCATCAGACCATGGCTATCCAAAAATGGGAAGGCTAAGATGAAAACACTGTCACACCTGGATAAAACCATGCCATGGAAGCACATAACCACATGAAATACCATGCATTCCAAATAAAGAAATTAAATCACACAAGTGAATCTATACCTACAAATAAACTTGTTGTAGTTGTTTGATCCTTCTATTCCTTGCTTGCTCCTTCATTCCTCTTTCTTTTTTTTCCTTTCTTGATCCAATGCCAAGATGCTCCAAGGAAACTCTAAGTGTCCAAGAGTGCGAGAGAGAGAGATAAAAATTAGAGAGCTCTAAAATTTAACTAACAAGAGGTACCAACTAATCCTCAGAAGCCTTTTTGTCAATTATACCTATATTTTCTTCATTTTCAATTATTTTCCTTCATTTTCCTCCTCACATGCAACCTATGACCTTTCACCTTTATTTTCTCCTACTTTCCATTATTTTCATAAATAAATGTGCCAAAAATGTCTTTTTTCCTTTCAAAAGGCTTTTCCATTTCCTTTTCCAATTCCTTTAGCCATAGTAAACCAATGAACACGCTCACTAGGATGTATTTCCCAATATTCAGCTTGGAATAAATGTCCCATAACCATGGTTATTATTTTCTCTTTATTAAATTTCATCATATGGAATTTTCACGAGGGTTGTTACACATAATTCATTCTAGTAATACTATCATAGTACTATAAAGGATAATAATAATAATAATAATATTGATTATTAAGTTAGGATTGAACAATTAGGATTGATTAATTATAATTTAAGTGATTTTCCTTCAACTATACTTAATTACCAATTGATGAAAGGTGATTTACTATTTTTGGAAATTTATACTTAAGATGCTAAACGTGACTTTATATTTTTAGAATATCACTCCATAAATATAAAAAAAGATATTTTATTTGAGGAAATTCATCCTAGAGCTACCCATTTTGAACACTCCCTCTCAGCTAGGGTGTAATTTATTTCTGCAGCAAATATATCTTCTTTTTCTACTCATATTTTTTCATATCTTCTCTATAACAATGATGTTGCAATCTAATGCAGAAGAATCATCATAGGTGAGATTCATATCTCACCCTATATCCACTAATCTTCCCACCTTGACACAGACTTGGGGGGATTACTACTTGTCAACACATGACAAATGTTATCACCAAAAAATGATCACCTAGCCATTTCTAACTAAGCTGATCGAAATACAACATGTAAGTTTAATTTTACCATAGTAAAATCACTTTCACTATAGGAAATAATTTAATAAATCATTTTTGTTAAGTTATTTCTAATTTAAATTAAAATATCCATGAGAACAATTAAATAAACCATTGTTTATTTAATTTTCTGTAGGAATTATTATTAAATCATTGTTTGATAATTATTCTTTTTACATTTTACTAAATCACCTAGGAATAATTAAATAAATCACTATTTATTTACTTTTCCTCAACTTTGTTCTTGCAATAATTGTTAAATCATTATTTAATAATTATTTTGTTTTCACACCTTTCTTATTATTTGAAGAATAATTAATAAATCATTTTATTTTTTAATTATTTCTAAATAAAAATGTTTGACCATTTTGAATATATTTCCCATCTCTAAGAATATAATAAAGTATTCCAAATAGTTAGATCTAGATTTTGGTCAATAATATTTTATTATTCTCCATTTTCAAGGGTTTTCATTCTTCATCATGATCATTATCATCGTCACCATTATCGTCTCCATTCTTTTGAGCTCCCACTAGAGTTCTACATATTATTTGGGTTTTGACATTGAGAGAGGAATATCTAATACTGAAGCATCAAGGACATCAAAGGACGCATCCTAAGGAGGTGGATTTACGACCCTTTTATAAATTTCCTTCACTAGGTGCTTTTAATAAAATATTTATTCTTCCAAAATATTTTCCATAATTGGGTTATTACATCAGATTTATTTTTTTTCTTATCATTTTATATTGCATACATATATTTTTTTGCAGGATTTTATCACATTTTTTTATTTTTTCTGATCTCACTTATAAGTAGCCAAAATTGTTGTTAGGGTCACTAGTTACTTGTGACTTAGGTGATATATTTTTGGTACACCTTCTAAGAAACTTTATACTAACAATTGGTGACTTCACTGGTGTAACCATTCACTTTCTTGGGTGACTTTTGCTTCAGTGGTTTCATGGTTTTCTGTAGTTATTTTTAGCCTCTCATTTCTATTTATACATTTTTATCCATTTTTCTACCAAATGTTTAGATTTTGGTGGTTTTCTGTTTTCTTCCGCAAGTTGCAAGTACCAACTGAATAGGATACAACTAAATTTCTGCGATATTTGATGACGAAGAGTCCTGAGTGAAAAAAAAAAATTGTAGCTGTAGATCCATGCTCTCAGCTCCATAATACATTATTTGGCCCAAAAACTGCATTTTTCACATGTTTTAATTGAGTACCCACATTTTTGAAAATTTTTCGGAAATTTTTCATATTTTTCTAGTATTGTCGAGATTCTTGTCTATGTATTGGGAATGGTTTTTCTACCTATGTTTCAATCTCCCTTAGGCCTAAATACTCTTATTTTTTCTCTTTGGGGAAGGAAAAAATCCACCTATGATTTTTAGTAAGGGATTGCCTTAGTGAGGAGTCTATGGTTTCAGCATTTTTAACCATTAGTTTGAAGGGTATGATCCAAATTGTTTCAGCCATTTAAGATAGGTTATTTCACCATTTTAAATCCAGTTTGAGTTTTCTCTTGCCTTCACCCTTAGGATACCCTTGATTTTCCTACGTTTATGAGCTTCTTGCCTATCCTTTCCAGCAGATTTCACCTCTGATTTTTGTTGTTTCTCTAGACCATTTTCATCACCTTAGTTCTTTTAGATCCCAATCACTTTTACATTATATGTTGTAGGCATTTTCTATGTTTTGTACTAGATTTTTTTCCTCTCCTTGTTTAGTTGTTTGAGATCCTTCTTCGGGCAGGGTTTTTTCTTGATTGGTTGTTTACTTTACTGTCCTTTTATCGCATTATTTAGAGTATTTTAGCATTTTATTTTAGCAACATATGGCATCATCAAACATTACCAATTAAATCTTACACTAAACACACCTTTTCAGACATTTACACACCCTAAGAAAATGTGATCTTGGTTGACACCGCCAAGCCAAGACTTGAAACGCACCACATTTAATAATCTAACATACATAGATTAATCCCACTTGGGCTTCAGGGCCAAAAAATATGTGTAGTTAGTTGTACGATAGGTGGAATATGCTTCCAATAAAACCCATCCATCATTTAAATCGATACATAGAAGTTGAATTTGTAGGGAGCCTAAAATCCTTCACCATCCCATGGTCCAAGGTCAGGGTACGTCAAAAACTCAATTCAAAGGGGGTTCGTCTAGGTCATCATGTAATAATTTCTCCTCAAGGCTATCCAACTTATGGTAGGGAATTCCATGCGGTGGTTTATCACCTAGAAGCTCCATACTCAACCACCCTCGTGGGACGAAGGTAACCATAGAGACCAACCTTAGGAAAACACATTATAGCACTAGCTATGAAAAGCAGTTGGTTCTCTATCCCACGTTTCTCTGGACAACTATGCTTGCGGGGATGAGATTAAATAAAGTAAGGAGTTCTTTGGAAGGCCACCTAAAAAAGTATTTTTAGGATTTTTTTAGGATTTATATCACCTATAGGCTAGAGGCAATTTTATTTGATAGGATATGTTTTCTTATATTAGATTAATATCATTATATACTTATTTTACACTTGGAACAGTTGCACTAGGTTTTTTCTTGTTGTTTGTTACTCTTTTTTCTTGTCACCCTTTAGTCCTTAGTGTCATCTTTGTCTTGACATCATTGTGGCCCCTAGGAATTTTTCGTGGAAAATTTGAGGCCTTCAACCTCAATTTCCATTAGGAAGTATTAATCCTCCCCATCAAGTTAGAGTTAATCCTTCAATTCCTCAATCGATTCCTTCTGACTCTGAATCTAATGAGTCATCCTGTTCTTCCTTTGATTCCACATCTTCTCAACCTCATATCATCACTAGGTCAAGCACCAACACAGGTGCGGGAAACAAAGGTGGTAACTCAGGTCCTAACCGAGGAAACATCACCAGTGGAACCTCAATTGGTATGGTCACTCCTAGTCCATTGGTACCCTTCATGGCTAGTTTCAATATCCCTAATTTTAATCAGTTGATCAACAATCCTCTTCTCCATAAACCAAATTGGCCAGTTATGCCTACCAAAATTCCTTCAGACATACCCAATTTTGAAGTAAATCTTGGAGAATATCCCACTAACCATGTTTGCTCATTTCATATGTGGTGGTCCTATAATTCCATCACTGAAGACTCCATCCATTTTCGTTTATTCCAACGCACAATTACTAGAGCTACTGCAAACACCACTCATTCCACTTTTGCGACTGTCACCAAAGCTTTTATATCATGTTTCCAATTATCTCTCCATTATTAAATTAGTACTGAACTCTTTACTTCTTTCCATCAAAATTCTCCCACTCGCGTATATGACCATGTCCAAGAATGGCACAGAAGTAGGAGCATATGCACGGCCCCTAAATTCGAAGACCATTTTTATATGAATTGTTTCCTTATATTTATTTTCCCCCCTATAGGTAAAGATCCCATGCTAAAATTTCCTTATTTAGAGGAAGATGCACTCCAAGTAGCTTTAATATATGACTTGATCTATGCTCAATAAGGTTATGTTTATACTTTTCTCCCTGATATTCCTCGGCCCAGTGTTGTTAATTCACCGGGGCCATATCATGCTATTGATGGTATCGTTGGATCGATTTCAAACCCTCACCCGAAACCATATGACCCCCCTTCTATGAGTTATGGTAAACCCAAGGGGGGGACCAATACCTCTAACAATTATCGCCCTCCTCCAGGAAACCCTTATCGAGTTCAAAGCACACCATATGCATATCCCCAATTGCATCAACAGATGTTAGGGCCAGTTTTTTTTTAACCTTATTATCTAAGTGCTTCCTCTCCCCCATATTCTCCATATGCACCGCCTAGTGCTCTAATCCCTTCGACACCAGCACCTCAAAATCCCATGTCTCCTCAACCTCTTCCACAAAAAGTAGCTCCTCTTTAGGGTCAAGTGTATGCTCAACACAGCATTGCCAATCCCCTGAACACTAAGAAAAAGAATAAGGGGAAAGGTATGAGGAACCATTAATCCCAAGGTAATGAGGGTAACCAAGGTCCTCCACCTAACACACCCCAAGGAAATCATCCTAATCCCGCAACCCAACAACAAGGCAGACAACCCATGCAAAACAAGGCCCTTCATATGAATATTCCTTGTGCATGTTGCGACGTATATGGAAATTATACCCATTATTTTCTAATTTAACCTCAGATGCATCAAGTATGGGAAGCTTAAGAAGTTGGCCATAGAGAACATCATCCCATGGCTTCACTTCCTCTAGATGTTACTTCATGTCAACTGACTCTGCTTACCAACCCGTTTCCTCACTAAAGATATATAACTTCCCAACACACACAAGTTCGGGAAACTCACAAACCTCCACAATCTGGTCCCCATGATTATAATATTATTATGATGAATTCCAATGAGGTAAACACCGAGCAAGTCAACCTTCAGACTCGATCACGCCAATGTGATGAGCCACTTGCTAAGTCTGTGACTGAGTCCCAACCCCAAGTTTCCAGTGAGCTTATTCTGTCATCAAATGAAACGTTATAGATCCCTCAGCCTAAGGTAGACGTTACTACCAAGATCGCCAAAGGTCCATTATATTTAAATTATTCTTTACCTAAAGCCACCCACACCTATAACATAGTATATTCCTTGGCACAATCCCCTCTTTTTCATGTCAACTCTATAAGCCCTCTATTCGTGACACAAACCAAATGGAAAGATATACTCTCTGCTTTCGACATTGTGGATTCTTTAGACAATCATATGATCATCTTTGATGTTGATCAATTGGAACATCCCCTACTTCCTTTATATGTTTCTTTAAAATAATAGTCTCAATAAGAAAATCCACTATTCAGAAGTGTCTGATTGATGAAGGTGCCTCCACCTTTGTGATGGATTCTAGTGTTTGGAAACAAATTTGTTCACCAGACCTGTCCCCATCTGCCAACACTCTCTGTGCATGGGAGGATCATCCATCTCATCACCTTGGCTTACTTCACAATTGTCTTATCACTATTTCCAGCAAGTTTGTCTCTATTGACATTGAATTAATGGATGACCCATTTTATTATAACATCCTTCTAGGTTGTAGTTACACCTATTCCATGTCATTTTTAGCATCTACAGGTTTTTGTAAGATGTGATTTTCCAATAAATAAAATATTGTCACCATTGATCAAATAACATACTATGATCCTAAGGCATAAAATTCACTCTAGTCCCATATTTCATCAGTGACTGGCAATACGACTTTCTCCTCCCGCGCCAACGTTTCACGTGAAGTCTACAAAGATTCCTCTTTCCTTGGTGCCTACTATGGTACACCACCTACCCCATATGAGCCCAACTCATCTAGTGCTTGCATGTTTTTAACATCATGGGTTGATCATAATTAGTCTAGTATGCCCATCTAATAGGTAGCACCTATGCAACCTGTTGTTCACAACTCAACCCAACATACATGTATAGTTCCTTAATGATCAATTATTTTTGTTGGTGGCTCTCCTAATCCATTCAAACTAGGAACTATTCGTATAGGGCTTAGCCATCCAGGAGAAATTCCTCCATTCCATTATCCTCCACATCATATATATTTCTTATTTCCCCCACCTAGAATATTCTCTATCCCTATGATGGCTATGTTTAGTTTACCCAACATTACCTTGGGGATTCGAGTATTGTACATTGATCACCCTGCAAACACTACCCCTAACCAACTTAAACCTTACAAAAATTTGCCCCGATACAAATTCTTGTTCCTTCCCTTTCCTTTGCTTCATTTCCATAGATACCTCAACAACATTGTACACTTGTTGTGAAAGCATCTGGTTAGGGGGGGAAGCCCATAAAAATGAAACTAAAGACAAGGAACCCCAAACAACTACAAATCCTCCTAAGCCTCAAAATTGGACACTGTTGTGAACTTTGTGTGATGTTCATGGTCATGCCACCAATAAATATCTTGAACTCCCTCATGTCAAATATGTGCTCGCCTACACTTTTCTTGACTCTAACATCTTGAAGGTCCATGTAACCTTAATTGATTCATCCAAGAAAAAAATATCATTAGGCATGAATCACCCTTGTGATATTTGTGATAATTTTGGCAACTATTCTTACCATTTTCATCATCTCCAAGATTTTTGTGATACTCCTTAGGCTCTTCTTAAAATAGAGGTTTCTCCTAGTGAAGCCATCACTTCTATACCTGCAGATGTTGGTACCGTTGTTTCACTAGAAAAGGATATCCCTTCTCCACACATTTTTATCCATCCCCACAATGTCGAGATGATGGATAACACACGTCCTATTCTCTAACTATTTTCATCCATGCGATTATTGTATGGACACTCCCTTGGATGTTGCTATTGTGAATCGGTTGAACCTTCTTCATTGAATACCCCCATCTTAACATCAGTATATATTCTATATACTAATAATTCTTCCTGTCATATTGGTAATGTGGATGTGAACCTTATCTCTCATGATGATGCTTCATGTACTTCCTCCATATCATGGGGTCTCTCCTCCTCCTATCTTTCTATATTTAATTTAGATGAAGACATCAAGGAAGAGATGACCACCACTTATTACCCTTGGGAAGATATGGGTTGTCATGTGTATTTCCTTTCGCAACAAAGCCATGATTAATATATTGTGGAGTTAAAATACTTCATTCATCATTAGGTCGATTGATTTCACTACCCCTTACCTAGAAACCATGAATTTGAACCACATCCACCTTGTGGCCATTAAGTTAACACACAATGTTTTGGTAAGGGGTCCTCCACTTTTGGTTATATAGGGGAATAAATTCTCTCAAACCCTCCTAGTGCATCTGTTAGTCTCAAATCTAGTACCATTATTATTCCCCATTTAGAGGAACATATAGATACCCATATCACTTCATATCGCTCTATGCATTGTCCACTTAATCATTCATTCATCTTATATCAACAACCTAGTCCCTTAGACACTGTTGAGCAGCATCAATGTTTTCTATATGAACATCAATTCATTATATCTAACATAAATATTTGGTATATTGACACGATGTATGTGAACACATAATTTCATGCCATTTTATTTATATATGTAGTGCCAAGTAGGATTGGTAATCCACCATTTTTTTTCTCTTATTGCATCCTTTATGTGTTCTTCCCATAAGAAGACGCCAATAGCATAAACAAATGGAAAACCACATAATCAAAATGTGTTTAGAGTCCATTATTTTGAATACATACAGAATGCTCATAGCATACTGGAAGGAACCCATTCCCCTCCATGTACTAAACATCCTTTGAAGTATCTTTTTCCATTCAGGTCAATTGGTTGAATCCCTTATTTGAGCACCTGTAACACAATGGTGTTGTACACACTCCTGCAGCTAGGGGCATCATTCCCACATTTGCATACCTGATCAATCTCCTCCATCGCAATATCCTATGAGGAAGTATCCCATTCTTAGAGGCATGTTGGCCCCTAGTAACCTTGTCGCCTTATTAAAATAATTCTTGGCCTAGAACACTATGATCTAGGTATGGTAAATTATCCCTCCATTCCTTGGATAATTTTTCCTATCAGCCTCTCCGGTGAGCCATATACACATCGCATATCGTAGATGATTGATACCATATATTCAACCATCATGCTCTATGTGATTCCACACTTACCACCTAGGTTTCATGTTTTACTTGGTGGGTGGGGATGATCCTAGACCTTCTCTAGTAGTTCATTCCCATATCCATTTCTTACCTTGATTCCCATAACCATCTTCGCAAGAAAAACTGAGTCCATTTTTAGAAAAGTAAGGTCATCAACCTGAAAGTCATAGATCCAAAATACAATAGTAAATTTTTCCACTACGATCTCCACAATATTTAGGGACTTATCCTCCTCTCCAAATTCTCCAAAACACACTATGCAAATGAATTGGATTTAGAGGCGCAAAGCCATTTTATAGGAAAAACCCTAGTTTTTTCATTTCCCATTGGGACCAAACCATAGCTCGATTTGGTGAACAGTTAACACAATTTTAAATATCTTACCAAGTTTTATAATGGGCCTTTATTTATTTATTTTTGGCACTTCACTCGAAAGCCATTTTCTCCACGAAGTTTCATTTTGACAACAATTCAAAGAAAATTTATTCATATGAGCCACATCTTCTTTAGTACCACTTTTCCTTGGTACTTTTCAACTCATGTGTCTATTTTCATCATGAGTAAACCTTATTTACTCATGTTTTTTATGATCCCCTTGGGCCTATACCATATGGTAGTATCATCAAGTCACCCATGTTTAGAGTATCTTAGATGAGTCATGCTTTCATTCATGGAGTCTGTTCTAATTTCCATTGTGTCCTATTACATTATTCCCTCCATATTTTCATCGTATTCATCCCTCTCTTCTCCTTTTGACCTGCAACTATATTGTTCTGTCTCTGAAAATCCCTCATCTGAGTAATTAACCATCCCCTAATCGAGTCAGTTGTTGCTAGGTCAACCATGCATATTATGATCTAACAAGGGATGCCATAAATATTCCTCTCCTCTTACCTACCTCCATCATCATCCTTGGATTCAATCCATCAGTAACCTACCATCATCTCCCATGCCTTGGTTGAGGATCCCTCATTGCCTCACCTCTAGCGGGCCCTATTCTGTCGTCTTCAGCATATTCATTACAAAATATTGGTCTAGAGTGCAGTGTACCTTGGTTCTAGATTTAATCATTTTTCGATGCCTCAGATCAAGAAAAGGGAATAATCATTTCCCTTTGAATTGGTTATTTCTCATGTGCTCGACTCCAACTCATTATCGCATGATTGATAATCGCACACTTGACGGTTCGTTGATCCAACTGATTATACAAGTGATTCCTTGGTGTTTTTTATATGTTCCAAACCTCATGAGGGGTGGCCCTTTAAGTAGCCCCCCACATGCATGGATAAACTGAGATCATGATCCAGCCTCAGATATAGTTTCACATATTTGATGGGTTCGATTTCAGACGCTTGCATCTCCAACAACATGCATGTCTCCTTCAGATGATCCATTTAGATCTTCAAAGCCATTTTTTGCTAAGCAGGGATTCTTTGGTTATGATTCCCCCCTGCCCATTTTAGCTTGAGGGGAATTATGTCTTATGTACTCATATATTATTGTATTCATTATTGGCCTATTTTTTTCCAGGAAAATTATGTATAGGGGATTCATTGTATTATGTCTTGGCCCACTAATGCCAACACATCATGTATCATGTACTTTGTAGCTCAGTCCGAGACTGTTGGGATCACCATTATTATATGTACTAAGTTATCTAGGAGGGTATGGGTATGCCTCTTCCACCTCATTTGAGATCATGTACTCAAAAATAAGAAGATACTTATATCAGTTTAGTACGTATCACCCACTGCATTTTTGTCCTTCCTTTCATTGATTTAGTTGTACCTCTTTCTCTCTGACTCCCATTTCGTGCCTTATGGAACTATAAATTATAATTTATTTCAGTTGTATGATTCACTCCCAACACTCGTACGTTGGGGGGAATCGGTTATTGCCAAAAAATTATCACCTAGCCATTTCTAACTAGGCGGATCAAGATACACCATGTAAGTGTAATTTTACCATTGTAAAATCACTTTCACTAAATAAAATTGTCTAAGAAACTACTTTTATTAATTTATTTATGATTAAAATTAAAAAATACATGAGAATAATTAAATAAACATTAATTATTTAATGTTCTATAGGAATAATTATTAAAACATTGTTTGATATTTACTACTTGTCACATTTGACTAAATCACCTAGGAATAATTAAATAAACCATTATTTATTTATTTTTCCTTAATTTCATTCTTGGAATAATTTTTAAATCCATATTAATAATTATTGCATTTTCACACATTTCTTAATATTTGTGAAATAATAAATAAATCATTTTATTTTTTAATCATTTCTAAATAAAATTGTTTAACGGTTTTGAATATATTTTCTCTCTCCAAAAAATAATAAAGTATTCCTAGCAATTAGATCTATGTTTTAGTCAATAATATTTTATTATTCTCCATTTTCGAGATTAACCCAATACCTTGTTATAAATAAGAGGGTTTTTCATTCATTCTCCACCATGATCATCATCATCATTGTCACTATTATCATATCCATACTTTTGAGGTCCCACTATAGTTATAAATATAATTTTGGTTTTCACATTGAGAGAGGACGATCTAATACTCAAGCGTCAAGGATAGCAAAGGACCCATCCCACGGAGGGAGATTTACGACCCTTTTGAAAATATCCTTCAGCAAGCTCTATTGATAAAATATTTTTATTTTTTCAAATGATTTCCATAATTGGGTTATTACATCAGAATTATTTTGTTTTTTGTCATTTTAGATCACATACCAAGAAATTTTGTACTAATAACAATGATGACACACAAACAATATTTACCATAAGAATAAAGTGGTAGAAAAACTACATCCATATACTTTAGGGAGATTAGCACCTGTCAACACATGACAAGGATCACGTAAAACTAAGCTTTACCTCACCCATTAGCCAGATGAATGATAGTCCCAACAAGCCCTGCTTATGGGTAGGATCCATATTGGGGTATACTCCTAGAAATTACCATACTTGATGGTAGGGAGGATTACCACTTGTTCAAACATGATAATGATTACACACAACCTATAGTCAAGAGTTCCCTCAACAACAAGAACTATCCTGGCTCCATTCCCAAATTGTGAACTCAAACAAGAGGGAGAACATAGCTCAGCGTTCTGGATCATCTATGACCACCCCCACCAAGAAGGGTCCCATATGTTAGTCTAAGCTACTCTCTGGATACCAAGAATTTCCTTTCCAACAACTTCTTGGTAACTATGTCATATATTTGATCATCAATCGTAATATAATGGAGTCTCACTCCTCATCTATGCATGATATCCATTATATAGTGATATCTAATCTCAAGTTGGTCAGACTTATGATGGACCACAATATTTTCTTCAAGCCGAATCATTCATATACACTCACCCACAACTCAAGGTCCATTGAAAGCCACTGAAATCAAGTGAATGCGAGGATCTAAGGGAACTGTATCCACTAATTTTGAAATTTTGGATACAATGTATTTTCTTCATATTAGAATTTATTGTCATGTCATTGCAGATGGATTAGTTGTATGTTATAGGATAGATAACTCTTGATGAGATAAAATTTGACTCATATTTTCCACCTTGATTTATTTTGTTGCATCTTCATCATTAGATGCATGTCCTCCACAAGAATAAAAGAGGTTAATTGTTAGTCGACAAGTACTGGCAGTGAATTGTAGGGATTTTATAATTCATCCTAAATCCACTTTTCCATTACCATCATCCTCCTGGACACCTCATACTACTCTGAAATTCTTCCTCCCAGACCATCTTTTCAAGGGCATTGAAGGATGCCATGAGCATGTACTTTTGTGAAATATGGGCATATGAGGGGCGATAAGCTTGAAAAAATTCCATGCATACCCTTCATGCACCCTCATCCACCTTCCTCCACCTTCAAAACACCTTTATTACCATCAATGTTCTCTCTTACCCAATCCTGTAGCAAACTAGGGCAATCCTATAGCAAAACAGGGTATCTTGTAACATCTTATAACAACCATATAGCACTACCTAAACTTGGCTAGATCTGCTCCAATATCTTGATTTTTGCATCTTTGTATTGAATAGTGACCTTCTGGATTTGAATTAATGATTTTAGAGACCAAGGGACCACCCTATATCCATCCTTCCTTCATTGCAGGTACATGATAACAATTAGAATTTGGAAGTAGATTTCTGCATTTGAATCATAATGTGTACTCTTTTATGCAATGTGTAAGGATCTTGCTACTAAAGCTAAAATCATATTACATTGAGTGATATAAATGGAAACTCTCCGGTGAAAATATATTAGATATATTTTTTAAAGTTACACTCTTTAATTTTATAGTCATGCGTTGTATGTCAAATTTCCTCTTTCAAAGCAATTTTCATATAGAGTAATGATTTACATTCTGCAAGTAGATTTTTGACTTTATTGGTTTACGAGTAGTGTAGCATGGTTCATTTGTGAAAATAATATATTCTTCTTCATTCTTTTAATCACATTTAGTATTTACATCAAATGAATGGTGCTTTCATTTCTCCAATTAAGATGATGTTCACTTCCTTGTAATTAGGGTAGGATTTTGTCTTTTCGTATAAATTATCTTTGTAGTTAACTAAAGGAGTGACCTATGCATACCTTGACTCATTCAATGACTGAGGGTGACATGAGTAGATCTTTACCTATAGTGCATACATATTTTTCACCTCTAAGGTTGTACAAACCCTGGGTTGATAACTTAAGTTGAGAGACTTGGGAGTTGCAAAATCCTTGATGGAATACCATGGCAAGAGTATGTGTGTTTTCAAGGGTGAAATTTAATAATGAGTGAAAATTATTAGTTTTATCATTCGGTTGGATCGAAATATAATGTTGATTACGATACATTGGCCATAAATATTAATGCTCCAAGGATACATTAATTGATGTCCCTAGTGTGTTCACCAAAAGATGTTGACAAGTGAAGTTTATGCCTCACTAAGAAATCCTTGAATATCATAAGGAACGTGACATAATGGGATTAGGCTCGATGTTTAACACCCTTAGTGTTATTTTCTACTTATTTATAGTAAATTTTCTTGCAGCAAAAAGAAAATATAAATAGTATAAAGTAGTTTAAAGAAGAAAGTTAAGAATGCACAATAATTGAAGTACATAACAACATTATATCATAAATTTGAACAATAAAAAAAATGAAATAAATGATAAATTTTATGAGGAATCTTAAAGAAATACCTCGTTAGCCACAATACTACATAGGTATGTAAAAAAATTTAAATTATAACTCGTAACTCTAATATAATCTTCAGCATAGGTTGCTCATACATATAAATATAAATTCTGAAAAAGGTATGTATTATAAAATGGATAAAAAGGCCAATATTATTTATTAAAATTGAATAGAACTTTTTTTCTGGCAAATTCCTACTTGAAGCATTGACCAAAAACTAATTCAAAAGTGGATAAGACGTAAAAAATATTAACTCATAGACACGTAAATGACAAAAATTAAGTAAGATAACATTGACAGACCTTCTAGAACCACTATGATATGATACATTCAGCTAATTTCTCTGCAAAAATTCAACTAATTAGTAGTTATATTAAATTTCATACCTTTTATCAACATAAATAAATGTAGCAAACTAAATGACAACCTAAAAATATCACAAAAGAAACATATGAATTTTCTCTTCTCCTTGTCACTCATAGAAAATTTATGCTACCACAAAACATATCAACCATTTGTACTCAGGATATATAATAATTTAGATGTAAAATAACAACTATGAAATATATTTCACACCCATCCATACTAATTTTACATCCCCTCCTTCATTGTCCTCCCTCTAGTTTTGTAGTCCACTTGGATTTTTAGAGGACATAACTATTTTGTAACTAGTTTCTTCATTGATTTAATTTAATTTACTTTAAACATGTTTTATTATTTAGAAAGAAGAGTTATGGAGGAGTTATGATTAAATTTTAAAATAAGTTTTGGTAGGTGGATCCCCCTCATACATATTATAATCCAAAATTTACCGTTATAATGCTCATATGTGCAATCTGTGCATTCAAAATAATATAAAAAATACCTTGAATCAATATAAATTCCACGTCATTCCATCACATATAATCTAATATAAAACATTGTGTACCTCTCATATATATATATATATATATATATATATATATATATATATAGATAAGAAAAATAAAGTGCTGGCGCAAAATAAAATGTGCTAAAAAAAATTCTTTAGAATGTACCAAAAAGAAAAATCTACATGAAATAAACAAACAATGAAGTAAATCTAGAACCTCATGTAAGTTATGGCATGTATTTTATATTAAATCTTATTCATTTCTTGTACTTTTCTTTTCCTATCTTCTTCCTCATAGCGACAAGTTCATGTCTTTAGAGGAAACATATCTCCTCTCTAACACCCATAAAGCATTGGTGCAAGAATGTGAGGAAGTAGCCTCTGAGAAGGACTGTGTAGGATCTATAAGTGGATGGAGTTTAGATAAAACCATATGGAAAGGTGAGTGAACCAGTTGGTTATGGTGCCAAGACATCAACCTCTTAGTTTTCTACAATTCATAACTAGAATATTGAACTATTTACAATATTTAAGATAATCCTAATCCTTTCGTATTAGGTTTCAAAAATTTCCCCATTAATGTGAAGGGATGTTGGTGAGTCCAAGAATCATTTTGTATCATTCAAAATTTTCTCTTCCAGGTGCTTTGGTGAATATCTCTTCGATTTTCTAATTTGTGGAACAATGGTGAGGTGAATAGTGTTTTCCTCAACATGATGTTGAATCAGATGCTACTTTGTATTGATGCTCTTGGTTCGACAATGGACCTTTGGTTTCTTAGTCAAATTTATTACACAAATGTTTTATATCAAAATATGAGTTGAATACACTTGTTTCTCATGAAAATATTCTAGAATTTTCATGACCCACACAATTTAATTCATTGCTTTAGCTGCTGGCACATGTTCTACGTAAGTTGTGGATGCTCTTGGAACTAACTATTTTCATGAACTCTAGGAGACATCTCCTAATACAAGACTCATAATATAACCCGAGGTAGATACCCCAATTCCTTTATCTCCATCAAAATTTGAATCCAAGAATCCAATCAATTTGAAGTCATCCACCTGTGTTTACTTGAGTCCAAATCCTTGTGTTCCCTTCAAGTACTTTAGAAATCTTTTAAAACATACCAATGAATCTCATACGGATTTTTCATAAATATTAAGAGGATTCCAACATCAAATGAAATGTTTTCTCTGGTAGTAGTTAGCTAGTTGAGAATTCCTACAATTTGTTTTGTATTTTGTTGCATCCTCAAATTATTTTCCTTATGTCGAAGTGAACTTTAAATTTTTTTCCATTCGTGTAGTTAAAGTATTGCACTCAACAATTCCAAACCTATTCAACATATCTCCAATGTAGTTCTTCTAAGAGAGGAATATAAACTTCAGATGTTGGGTTACTTCAATACCAAGATAGTAGTGAATATATCTCAAATATGTCATTTAAAAATTTTTCCTATATTCTTTCTTTATGGATGCAATATAGTTTTCATTGTTCCGTGTCATTAGAATATCATCTACATGCACCATAAGATATAGAGTTGTTTTTCCAACTGTCTTGGAGAAAAAAGTTGCATCATCAAGATCACAGAGTTTGAAATTGATTTTCAGAATATGTTTAGTCAATTTCTCTTACCATGCTCATGGTGCTTGTTTGAGGCCATACAAGGATTTGAAAATCTTACATACTTTATTATCATGTCCATTCACATTAAGTCCTTTGGATTGGGACATAAAAACCTTCTCATTCATATCTCCATTGAAGAAAGTAGTTTTTACATCCATCTGATGTACTTTCCAATCATTTTTAGCTCCCAATGCAAAGAGAGTCCCGATGGTAGCCCATTTTGTAGTGGGAAAAAATAAATTCCTCATAATAAATGCCTTTTTTCTATGCAAAAACTTTTTTCATGAGCCTAGATTTATGCTTATTAAGTCAGTCATCTTCTTTATACTTGTTCTTGAAGACCCACTTACAACCTATCAGTTTTGTTCCCAATGCAGGATCAACCAACTTTTACGTGCCATTCTTTATCAAAGCATAATATTCTTTATGCATCTCTTCTTTCCATTCATCATTATAAGTGAATTATTTGAAGGAAGTTGGATTATAATTTGTAGAAAATATATAATTCAGAATCATCAGGAGAATCAGTATCAATAGGTCACTAAGAATCGTCTACATGACCTCCATTGTACCTATTAGAGCTTCTTATCCTTGTTTTTCCAACCTTGTTAGGAAGAACAATTTCAAGTGACTTTGTGAGCCATTTTGGATGAAATTTCTGAGATGGCGCATGATACTCAGTTGATTGAGATGGGGTTGAATCAATATTTAGCCTCCCAATTCTCTCAATCACATCAAAAAAAGTGACTTTTTTATTATTCGTTGGAGATTCATGAGGGGGAGAGAGTGATTCGGAAGGAGATTACATAGATATATTGATCCAATATAGGGATCCTCCCTTCAATATATGGAATCTCATTGTCGTCTCTTTGGAAAATACTTTAAGCGCCTAAATCTATCCAAGTGATCAAGTTACCAATTTAAACAATATTTTAAATCTTGGAAGATTAAAGAAAGACCATATCTAGATTTTATAAACTTATTATTTACTTCTATCGAGAGTGTATGCTTTGATATCGATTTTTGGTCCTAAGCACATACTTTTTTACCTCATCAAATTTTTCTTTGTTCTTTAGGTATCAAAGCATAACAAGTTGAATCATAGACCTTCGTATGCCTCACCAAAGAATATGGCCATATCGACGCTAGATTATTTTGTTTGAGAGCATGAGATGGACACATATTCTTAATATACACAACACATAGAACTACATCAACCCAAAAAATCAACTTAAAATTCTTGAAAGACATCATTGAATGTAGCATATTTAAGATTATCCAATTCATTCTTTCAGCTACACTATTCTATTAAGGATTATAAGGTACAATTGCTTGATGTTTGATCCCATGTTGGAGAAGATATTTTTTTCAAATTCATTTGAAGTATATTATTTTCCATTATCAATAATAATGGACCATTATAATATTGTCTATCATTTTCAATCCATACATGAAATTCCCTGAAAGTTTTAAAAAATTTACTGGTTCTTCTAATATTTACTCAACACTTTTTGGTGTAGTCATCAATAAATTAAAATATGAATTTATTAGTCATTTTGAGAATAAACGTGGAATTGGGAAAACAATATAATTATTTGTTCAAGCTTTATATGTGTTTCCATAACATGAATCATAGAAAAGGTTGCTTGTTATGCTTTCCTAAGATAGTAAAATACATCAGCATTCCTTAAGCTTCCTTGTGAATGGTAGGAACCAATAATGTTAAATTTTTCTCTTCACAATTTAAGTCTCAATAGTCTGTGCTCGTATAACATAGCATGCCAGTAAATACTTGATGTAAGTGTACCTTCATCATAGTAGGAACTATAGAGTGAAAAGTTTTGTGCACGAGTAAACGTTCCTTATAGCTTTAGAAGTCTTTCTTCTTTTATGTGAGTCATGAAAAGTGAGTTGTCTAATACTTTTTTTACCTTGAATATTCCATCCAATATGTGAATGGAGTGTCCTTACTAGTATATGTGGACCAAATATAACAAGTTTCTCCTCAACTCTACGCGTTAAAGAACATCATGTAGAAGAAATTCTTAAAGATCATGTAATTTGAGTCTAAGGATGCTAAGCCCTCATGGCTTGATTTTTGACTTGTCTACAAAGTAGAATGTTCCTGCATAAATGTTTCTAGTGAATTATTCAGAGAGATACTTTCAACCCATACAAAGTGGCACAATGGATCAAGAACAATGCATTTCATTTAAGTAAAGGGAGAATTGAATAAGTCTTTATTTACTCTATAGATCTTACTTTCTCTTAATATATTTTCTGTTTCAATCCATGTCCATTGAGATATTAAATGTAAGTAGCATGTTCATTTCTACTACACCATATGCAATGGATATCGCCATTTATCCTTGGAAATGTTATCCCCCTTACTCTATTATTCTTCCTTTTCCGCTTCAACTACCTCTTTCGTAAGATTCATATCCTTGATTCTTTTGTTTTTGTGAAAGGCATAGGCAAAAAACATCTTTAGAGACCTAAACCATTCTTCTTCCCAAAATATTTATTTGCTCACAAACTTTCAATAAGTAGCTCAAGGAAATCTCCTTAAGTTTGTCACTAACTTGTAATGACTCAAGATAATGAGAATAAGTGGGATACAATGCCTTGAAAAAATCTAAGAGAGGAACATCCATTTCGACACTAGTAGGTACTATATCATGCATAATGGATCTTATCTTAGAAGTCGGATCATCATCCATCAATTATAAATGGCAAAATATTTCATCAATTAACAACTTTCAAGCTCATAATCGTGAGTCATATCAATCCTCCAAATTATTAATGATCCAATAATTTCATAATGTGGTAATATAAGACTCACCTCTACGACTAATGTTTTAATCAAGGCATAGGTAATCTTTACAAGTTTTTCCCTATATAGTGTTACATTTTAAGTCTCTGTTTTTAGGAGGATTACCTCCTTCTCCATCACAAACTCAAGTTTGTAAACTAGCTAAAGAGGCATATTTTAACTTTGTGGACCACTCATGGTGTAATTATATTTTCTAGTGACAACTAATTCCATTAGAGAGATGAGTGAATGCATTATAAGCATCCCAAATTACACCCTAAATAGCAACAAAGATCTGAACACTTCTGCAATAAAAATAGCATGCTTTATATATACATACATACATATATATATAGAGAAAATCAAAATTATGCATAATCATCGTATATATAAACCATATATGATCTTCAAATTAATGCCACATACCAAACTTAATTTTATACCATATAGCATATTTCCTTAAAAAGGATCTTATTGCAAATATATTAATTCAACAAATCAATTTGATATGCCATCCACAATCCCTTTTTTAAAAACTCAACACACAGATAAAACGACCCTAAAAGAAACACATACCATTATTAAAAAAAATACCACCATGATAATCGTCCAACAAACAACATATTTCATGGTCAAGGTTAAAGCATAATTCAACGCAAAATTTAAGCTGTTCAATGCACCATACAAGATCACAAGGTTTCGTACACACACTGTCCCAGTTTCATTCTTCAACGTAGAATATGGCTACAACAATCAGTCATTCCATCGCATGGTAGCAAAAATCAGCCATTCCAACACCTAGCAGATGCATGAAATTGAATAAGAAGAACAAAATTAATTACATTGTGTTTCCATAGAACTTAAATTCTGAGTTCAAGTTACATACTTGATAGCAACACAAATTCATACAGAAAGGACCAACGTAGGTGTGGGTGACTTCAAAATTTTGTTATCATTTGACTACAAGGCAGTAACCAATACACACTTCATATCGTTCAACAGAGAAAACAGATAACACTATATAAAAATGAAAATAAAATAGGGGGAGAGGAAATAATATGGTATCGAAAATAGGAGTTATGACAGAAAGAGACATATTTTCCTTATTTTCCTTATGTCGAAGTGAACTTTAAATTTTTTTCCATTCGTGTAGTTAAAGTATTGCACTCAACCATTCCAAACCTATTCAACATATCTCCAATGTAGTTCTTCTGAGAGAGGAATATAAACTTCAGATGTTGGGTTACTTCAATACCAAGATAGTAGTGAATCTATCTCAAATATGTCATTTAAAAAAATTTCCTCTATTCTTTCTTTATGGATGCAATATAGTTTTCATTGTTCCGTGTCATTAGAATATCATCTACATGCACCATAATATATAGAGTTGTTTTTCCAACTGTCTTGGAAAAAAAAGTTGCATCATCAAGATCATAGAGTTTGAAATTGATTTTCAGAATATGTTCAGTCAATTTCTCTTACCATGCTCATGGTGCTTGTTTGAGGCCACACAAGGATTTGAAAATATTACATACTTTATGATCGTGTCCATTCACATTAAGTCCTTTTGATTGGGACATAAAAACCTTCTCATTCATATCTCCATTGAAGAAAGTAGTTTTTACATCCATCTGATGTACTTTCCAATCATTTTTAGCTCCCAATGCAAAGAGAGTCCCGATGGTAGCCCATTTTGTAGTGGGAAAAAATAAATTCCTCATAATAAATGCCTTTGTTCTATGCAAAAACTTTTTTCATGAGCCTAGATTTATGCTTATTAAGTCAGTCATCTTCTTTATACTTGTTCTTGAAGACCCACTTACAACCTATCGGTTTTGTTCCCAATGCAGGATCAACCAACTTTTACGTGCCATTCTTTATCAAAGCATAATATTCTTTATGCATCTCTTCTTTCCATTCATCATTATAAGTGAATTATTTGAAGGAAGTTGGATTATAATTTGTAGAAAAATATAATTCAGAATCATCAGGAGAATCAGTATCAGTAGGTCACTAAGAATTGTCTACATGACCTCCATTGTACCTATTAGAGCTTCTTATCCTTGTTTTTCCAACCTTGTTAGGAAGAACAATTTCAAGTGACTTTGTGAGCCATTTTGGATGAAATTTCTGAGATGGCCCATGATACTCAGTTGATTGAGATGGGGTTGAATCAATATTTAGCCTCCCAATTCTCTCAATCACATCAAAAAAAGTGACTTTTTTATTATTCGTTGGAGATTCATGAGGGGGAGAGAGTGATTCGGAAGGAGATTACATAGATATATTGATCCAATATAGGGATCCTCCCTTCAATATATGGAATCCCATTATCAAACTCTTGAAAATACTTTGCATGCCTAAATCTATCCAAGCGATCAAGTTACCACTGAAACAATATTTTAAATCTTGGAAGATTCAAGAAAGACCACATATCTAGATATTATAAAATTATTATTTACTTCGCCATCGAGAGTGTATGCTTTGGAGATATTTTATTACCCCAAGAAGATACACTTTTTACTCCTTGCATCAAATTTTTTTCTTTGTTCCTTAGGTATCAAAGCATAACAAGTTGAACCATAGACCTTCAGATGCCTCACCAAAGGAATATGGCCATACCACACTTTATAGGGATTATTTTGTTTGAGAGCATGAGATGGACACTTATTCTTAGTATACAAAACACATATAATTGCATCAGTCGAGAACACCATTTAACATACCATATTTAAGATTTTATTGTTCATTCTATCAGCTATATTGTTCTATAGAGGATTGTAAGGCACAATTGTTCGATATTTGATATCATGTTAGTTAAGATATTTTTCATATTCATTTTAAGTATATTATTTTCCATTATCAATATGAATAGATTCAATATGAGATTGTATATCATTTTCAATCCATGCAAGAAATTTCCTAAAAGTTTCAAAAACTTGAAATTTGTTCTTCAATAGATATACCCAACACATTCTAGTGTAGTCATCAATGAAGGACATTATATATTTATTACCATTTGCATAAGAAATAGACATTTGAACACAGAAATTAGAATGAATGTGTTAAATCTCTCCAGTATCAGTATGAATAGACCCATTATAATATTGTCTATCATTTTCAATCCATGCATGAAATTCCCTGAAAGTTTCAAAAACTTCCGATCTGTTGTTCAATATATATACTCGACACTTTTTGGTGTAGTCATCAATAAATTAAATTATGAATTTATTACCATTTTTAGAAGGAACGGGAATTGGGAAAAACAATTTAGAATTAATGTGTTCAAGCTTTATATGTGCTCTATAATGATAATCATGAAAAGGTTGCTTGTTATGCTTTCCTAAGATACAAACATCACATTCCTTAAGCTTCCTAGGAATGGTAGGAAAACCAATAATAAAATTTTTCTTCAACAAATTAAGGTTCACATAGTTCAAATGTATAAATATAGCATGCCATAAAATACTTGATGTAAGTGTACCTTCATCATAGTGGGAACTATATGAAAAGTTTTGTGCACTAGTAAACGTTACTTATTGCTTTAGAAGTCTTTCTTCTTCCATCCCAATCATGACAAGTGAGTTGTCTAATGCTTTTATGACCTCAAAGTTTTCATTAAGTATGTGAATGGAGTTTCCTTACTGGAATATGTGGAGCAAAGATAACAATTTTCTCCTCAACTCTGGGATATAGAGAGCATCATGTAGAAGAAATTCATGAAGAACAGGAAGTTTGAGATTGACGGTGCCAAGCTCTAATGGCTTGAGTTTTGAATTTTCTACAAAGTAGAATGCTCCATCAATGTTTCTAGTGAATTATTCAAAGAAATATCTTCTAAAAGTCATGTAGAAAGTTGCTAATGGATCAAGAAACAATGTGTATTTCCGCGAAGCAAGTGGAGCATTTAATAAGTCTTTATTTACTCTTATGATCTTACTTTCTCTTAATCTATTTTCTGTCTAATCATGTCCATTGAGATATTAAATGCAGAAGTAGCATGTTCATTTCTACTACACCATATGCAATGGAGATCAGTCATTTATCCTTGGAAATGTTATCCCCCTTACTCTATTATTCTTCCTTCCTTTTCTTCTTCAACTACCTCTTCCTCTAGAAGATTCATATCCTTGATTCTTTTTTTTTGTGCAAGGTAAAAATATTCTTTAGGAGACTGAGAAACTATCTTCTTCTTCCCAAAATATTTATTTGCTTCAAGAAACTTCTCCACAAGGGAGCCGAAGGAAATCTCCTTAAGTTTTCCACTAGCTTGTAATGACTCAAGATAAAGGGAATATGTGGAATATAATTCCTTGAAAAACATTGTGAGAGGAACATCCAATTTAACATTTTGTCTTCTATACATGCATAATGGATCTTATCTTAGAAGCTCGGGAAAGGGATCATCATCCATCAATTATAAATTAAAAAATATTCTCATCAATTGAACAACTTCAAGCTCATACTGTGAGTCATATTAATCCTCCATATTATTAAGGATCCAAAATAATTTGTGAACGGTGTAATATAAGGACTCACCTCTTCATTGACTAATGTTTTAATCAAGGCATAGGTAATCTTGTTGCTTTTCCCCTATATAGAAAGCACATTTTCAGAAGTTTGTTTTTTAGGAGGATTACCTCCTTCTCCATCACAAACTGCTTTCCATAACTCATTAAAAATAGAGGTATATTTTAACTTTGTGGACCACTCATGGTAATTATATTTTCTAGTGACAACTAATCCCATTAGAGAGATGAGTGAATGCATTATAAGCATCCCAAATTACACCCTAAATAGTAACAGAGATCTAAAATGTCTCTGCAATAAAAATAGCATGCTTTATATATACATACATACATATATATATATATATAGAAAATCAAAATTATGCATAATCATCGTATATATAAACCATATATGATCTTCAAATTAATGCCACATACCAAACTTAATTTTATACCATATAGCATATTTCCTTAAAAAGGATCTTATTGCAAATATATTAATTCAACAAATCAATTTGATATGCCATCCACAATCCCTTTTTTAAAAACTCAACACACAGATAAAACGACCCTAAAAGAAACACATACCATTATTAAAAAAAATACCACCATGATAATCGTCCAACAAACAACATATTTCATGGTCAAGGTTAAAGCATAATTCAACGCAAAATTTAAGCTGTTCAATGCACCATACAAGATCACAAGGTTTCGTACACACACTGTCCCAGTTTCATTCTTCAACGTAGAATATGGCTACAACAATCAGTCATTCCATCGCATGGTAGCAAAAATCAGCCATTCCAACACCTAGCAGATGCATGAAATTGAACAAGAACAACAAAATTAATTACATTGTGTTTCCATAGAACTTAAATTCTGAGTTCAAGTTACATACTTGATACCAACACAAATTCATACAGAAAGGACCAACGTAGGTGTGGGTGACTTCAAAATTTTGTTATCATTTGACTACAAGGCAGTAACCAATACACACTTCATATCGTTCAACAGAGAAAACGGATAACACTATATAAAAATGAAAATAAAATAGGGGCAGAAGAAAGGACCAACGTAGGTGTGGGTGACTTCAAAATTTTGGTATCATTTGATTACAAGGCAGTAACCAATACACACTTCAAATCGTTCAACAGAGAAAACGGATAACACTATATAAAAATGAAAATAAAATAGGGGCAGAGGAAATAATATGGTATCGAAAATAGGAGTTATGACAGAAAGAGACTTATTTTTGGCCTGTCCTCTGATACCATGTCAAGTCGGGTGAGTAACTCCAAAATGAAACTTTTGTAATCACATTAACCAAATTATAAATATATAATATTGAGATTCCAATTCAAACATATCTTCATTTTATCCATTTTATAACTAAAATATTAAACGATATACAATGTTTACAATAATCCCCATCCTTTCAGAATAGGTGTCAACATTTCCTATGAGGAATTTGAATGTGATAGATAGCTAGATAGCGTAGGGGTCACTAAATGGTGTGACATGGCTAATATGCATGTTTGGATGGAGATGCAATGGGATTTGCATCCCGTCCATTAAACTAAAGTGGTTGCTACTTCTATAATGGTTTATATGGAACCGTAATTATTCTAGAATTCTTTAATGATATATTATGATAAGCTTGTAGGGTAGGTTTATGTGATGGGAGGCCTGATCAGTAGAGATTCCCATTCTAAGTTATTTTATTGAACACCTCAAAATCTACATCGAAATGGATAGAGAATTTAATTCTCTTGTTTCGGTTATCACTCCATGAAAAATCCCCCCTTCTGTCATGGCCGCCCCTATTGTCTCACGAGCCCCTATGAAGGAAACTAATTATATGTAGCATTCTATCAAATATATTTTAATGTGAGTCTAATATCATGAGCCAATATGCAACAAAGTAAATATGATCTAAAATCATATTAATGTAATCTCTAGTTTGCATTATAAAACATCAATGGGAAAAATAATTCAAATAGGAATGCAATCATGCTCATGTGTGCTCAACGAAAAAAATTGATAACTTACTAATATGTATCATGGCATGGAAAAAAAAGGCCGTGTGCCTGTAGGAATATAATGCATACTAGAGATTTATGTAATTTTAATTCATGTGGAGTAATGAAATATATGAGAAACACAAATTGAAGGCCATTCCACATAGGGAAAATACTATATAAAAATATTTTGAAAGAAATGTGATGGGATGGATATGAAATGACTAATTAAATGTCATTTCACATAGGAAAAAGATTATATAATTTTTTTTATCAAAGGATATGATAGGGATGGAGATGAAATGGATGGATATGTTTATTTTCATTAATAAACATTAATAACAGTGGAAGGAAAGACCATGCACTATCATGGATGACTAGTGTAGTCACTGACAAAGGAAAATGTAATAATAAGAATATTTTAAAAATGTACCCAAATGTCCTTAAGAAGATAAGAATATTTTGTGTGTCATAATTATGTGCCTTAGAAAGTGGTTTTCGAACTTGCATGCAACAGAAAGGACACCATACTGTTGGAGATCATGCACAACAAATCAATCAAATACGCAGCAAATAAATCATGCACAAGAAAAAGACACAGTGATTTTATCGTGGTTCACCCAAACCTCCTGGGCTACGTCCACACAACAGGGCATTGACAATCTTTATTATTCAAACAGGAGATTACATAATTCACACACCCACACACACTCTCCAAAACAAACGTATGGATACCTGTTATATAGCAGGAGAATCTAACAGCCTCATAAATCCTCTCAACTCAAATTTAGGATGCATTAACTCCCTCCCAACAAACTAGAGCTAATCTAGGAACTAATTCCTAATTTTTGTCACCTACTGAGATTTTTCCTATTTTATTTAGAACATAAAATCTCAACAATCTCCACCTTGACAACAATTAGCCTGATGCCCTGTTATTATTATTTTATCTCTTCTGCAAGCCAAGAGAAGCCAAACACCAACGTAGCTTCTCTAACAAAACTGGTTTCGTGAACATGTCTGCACAATTCTCCTTTGTATGCACCTTTTCAAGAGAGACTCCCCTTTCAGTGATAACCTGTCTTACAAAATGGTACTTGATCGGTATATGCTTTGATTTACTATGATAGGCCGCATTCTTAGCCAAATGTATTGCACTTTGACTGTCACAAAATAACTTGATGTTGTCCTGCAACCTACCAAATTCACCAAACAAACCTTTCAACCAAATCGCCTCTTTGCAAGCATGAGAAGCAGCAATGTATTCTGCTTCAGTAGTGGATAAAGCAACAATGTTCTGTAGCTTTGACATCCAGCCAATAGCTCCACCTGCAAGAGTAAAGACATACCCTGAAGTTGACCTTCTCTTATCTAAATCACCTACAAAATCAGAATCAACATATCCACAAACATATTCACTGCTCTTATTGTAAGTGATACAATAACTACTTGTGCCTCTCAAATACCGAAGCACCCATTTCACTGCTGACCAGTGTTCTTTACCCGGATTTGCCATGTACCTGCCGACAACCCCAACTGCATGTGAAATATCTGGTCGAGTACAAACCATCGCATACATCAAACATCCTACTACATTGGCATATGGAATTTGAGACATATAATCCTTTTCTTCATCTGTATTAGGACATAAACCCGAAGAAAGATTGAAATGGGAAGCGAAAGGGACTGACACAGGCTTCACATTATTCATACCAAACCTCAAAAGTATCTTCTCAACATACTTCTGTTGTGATAGCCACAACTTACCATTGCTCCTGTCTCTGAAAATCTCCATGCCCAAAATCTGTCTTGCTGCTCCTAGATCTTTCATATCGAATGTCCTTGCCATCCGAGTCTTCAACCTGTTGATTTCATCAATGCTTTTGCTTGCTAAAAGCATATCGTCAACATAGAACACTAAGATAATGAACATGCCATTTTTCAATTGCTTGAAATACACACAATGATCATATTCACTTCTAACATATTTCTGACTCAACATGAAAGAATCAAATTTCTTGTACCACTGTCGAGGCGACTGCTTCAGACCATACAATGACTTCTTGAGCCTGCAGACAAATTTCTTATTGTGATGTTGAACAAACCCTTCTGGTTGTTCCATATATATTTCCTCATCTAGATCTCCATGTAGAAAAGCAGTCTTAACATCTAGTTGCTGTAACTCTAAATCAAACAAAGCAACTAAAGCTAACGCAATTCTAATTGAAACAATTTTAACCACTGGTGAAAAAATCTCATGAAAGTCAATACCGGCTTTATGAGAAAACCCTTTTGCAACCAGTCGCGCTTTGTACCTGTCCTCCATATCATTCACACCCCGTTTCAGCTTGAAAACCCATTTACACCCCACAGTTTTCCTGTCTTTCGGAAGCTCAACCAGATCCAATGTGCCGTTCTTACTCAAGGCCATCATTTCATCCTTCATGGCTGCTTTCCACTTATCACTATTCGAACCTTCTATAGCTTCCTGATAGCACAGAGGTTCATCATCGTTAGCGGTCAAAGCAACTGAAGTAACATAATCATCATACCTTCTCGGCGGCTGTTTGATTCTTGTCGACCTCCTTAAGGATGTTTCTGGTTGACTATCATCTGTAGGACCTTCTTGCCGATCAGTATCTAAGACCTGTTCATGATCTAAACCTGAACCCTGTTCATGTTCTGAAACCTGTTCATGACTAGTATCTGAACTATGGTCATCATGACTATCATTAGAAGTGTTGTCAAACTAAATGTGCTGAAAATCAAATACATCATCCTGTTTCAATTTATTATCTACATCTAACTGTACAAGAGAGGATTCATCAAACTTTACATCTCTGTTGATGATGATTTTGCGGGTAGTAGGATCCCACAATCTATATCCCTTTGTTCCAACACCATACCCAACAAAGATATACCTTTTAGACTTTTGATCTAACTTAGTTCGCTGATGTTTAGGCACTAGAGCATATGCATCACAACCAAACACTCTGAGTTTAGAATAGTCACAAGGGTGTCCTTTCCATACCTCTTGCGGAATCTTGCAGTCTATCACCGTCGATGGAGATCGGTTTATCACATAACAAGCCGTTGCCACCGCTTCTGTCCACAACTCCTTCTGCAAACCAGCGTTACTCAGCATACTCCTTGCTCTCTCTAGAAGAGTCCTGTTCATGCGTTCAGCAACTCCATTTTGCTGAGGAGTATAAACCGTGGTCTTATGTCTCTCGATCCCTGCATCCTTGCAATAGTTGTCAAACTCCTTGGAAGTAAAATCACCACCATTGTCAGTTCTTAAACACTTTATAGTTCTACCAGTGATGCTTTCTACCAATGCTCTAAACTGTTTGAAAACTGAAAAAACATCAGACTTCCTTTTCAACATGTAGACCCACACCTTCCTAGAAAAGTCATCAATGAACGACACAAAATATGACGAGCCACCATATGACGCTGTAGGGGCTGGACCCCAAACATCTGAATGAATATAATCAAGTATCCCTTTACTAGTATGTTTGCCTGTTTTAAATTTTTGTTTACTTCGTTTTCCAAACAAGCCATGCTTACAGAAATCTAACTTTCCAGACCTTAGATTAGGAAGTAACTTGCGATCAGCCAAAATCTTTAACCCTCTTTCGCTCATATGGCCCAACCTTTGATGCCATAGGCGAATGGAACTACTGTCATGTTCAGACACCGTAGACACGTGAACTGACCCTGTTCTTCCTTCTAACTGAAACATATTTCCTACTTTCTTAGCTTTCATTACTAGTAAAATACCTTTATAGATTTTCATAACTCCACCTTGAATTACAGTTTTATATCCATTTGTGTCAAGTGCTCCCAGTGAAATTAGATTTTTTCTTAAGTCTGGAACATGTCTCACATCTGTTAACAATTTAGTTGTGCCATCAAAAATTTGCAGTTGTATACTTCCTATTCCCACAATATTAGATGTGACATCATTAACCATGTACACGACTCCATCATTAACTGATCTATACGTCTTAAACCATTCTCTATGAATACACATGTGGTTTGATGCACCGGAATCTAACAACCAATGTTGATCATGATTTGACATATTAACAAACAACACTTCGTCGCTCATACTTGAACCAGATGCCGAACCTGTATCCGTCGCATTTGCCTCCTTCTTCTCTGTCGAAGAGTCTCCTTTCTTCTCTGTTTGCTGTCTCTTCCAGCAGTCTTTCTTCAAGTGCCCCGATTTGCCACAAAACCAGCACTTCACTTTGCTCTTCTTCCCTTTTGACTTTGAACGTGAATCGCTGCGCTTACCAGAGCGTCTTTCTCTAGAACGACCTCTAGCCATCATTGCCTCTGATGTAGAGGTGTCAGCATTCAACTTCTTCCTCGTCTCCTCAGACAACATGGCTCCAACCACATCGTCAAACTCAAGGACAACTGCATTACTGAAGCTTATGGAAGTAACAAAGTGATCCCATGATTCAGGCAATGTACACAATAGAGTTATTGCCTTATCCTCTGAATCAAATTTTACATCTAGACTTTGTAATTGTACCAATAGAGTATTGAAAACATTCAGATGGTCAGTAATCGAGGTACCTTCCTTCATCCACAAACCATAAAGCTGCCGCTTCAGGAGAATCCGATTTGTCAAGGATTTCTTCATGTAGAGCTTTTCAAGCTTTATCCACAAGCCTGCGGCGGTCTTCTCTGACACAATGTTGAACAGAACATCATCTGCCAGACATAACCGAATTGCGCTCAGAGCTCTGTCATCCAACTCATCCCATTCATCCTCCGTCATGGAAGAAGGCCTTTTGCTCCTCCCCAACAGTGCTTTCGCCACGCCTTGTTGAACCAGCAGATCGTGCATCTTTAGCTTCCAGATCTCGAAATTGTTTTTACCGTTAAACTTATCAATTTCAAACCGGGCATTTTGAGTTTTCGCCATCTTGTTTCAGCAAAAAAACACAGTAATCTCCAGAACCAATTTTCAAATAAAGAATGCCCTTTTAATTAAAAAATTCCTTTAAAAAAAAATTTCCCTTGCCTTCCTTTAAGTGCCTCTCACTGCCTTTTAAAAAAAAAAAATTATCCTTGACCTTTGCCTTTAAAAAAATGCCTTTCACTTCATACAAAGCCCTCAAATCGATTTATATAAATCGATGTTTTTAAAAAAAACTTCACCTTTAAAAAAAAACTTTCCTTTCATACCATATGCAATGGTAATTCAAATCATTTTCAACTTTTATAAAGCCTTTTCTTTAATGTAATCGATTTATTATTTTAATACATTGACTCAATGTAAAACATTATTAGAGTCAATTTAATACAAAAAATATAAATCGATCAAAAAACGACTTCTTAATACCATGATGTTTAAAAAACGACCTTTTTTTTTTTTTTTGTTCAAAGGCATAAACCAAATGTAAATCGACTTTGCATATCGACTTAGCTGCGAGTCTTCTCCATTCAACGCTGTTCAAAATTGCAAATTCGGCTAATCGGTCTCTGCGCACATAAAAAACTGGCCACGACTTCTGCAACCACATACGCAGATGGATTTCACGGCTCACAGCTTCAAGTCATGGACAGGTCGAATAGCTCATAAATTCTCACTGTGTACAACGTCAGCTCTTTTGATTTACGGCTCTGCTTGACTCTTCCACAAGGACAGAGGATTTCAACACAACGTCATTAAGCAAAGCCACCGTTCAACAAAAAAACCTTCGACACACAGATCAATTCGACAGCTCTTCCTCCACGCAGCAGCAGTTCTCCAGCACGTTGCTACGCACAGCACTTTCAACGCAGTAGTCAACACACCTCCACGCACGCAGCACCAATGCAAAAACAAACCTCCACGCGCAGGTTGAATAGCGCCCTCCTCCACTGCGCGCTCCTCCAACAAATCTCTGATACCAATTGTTGGATATCATGCACAGCAAATCAATCAAATACGCAGCAAATAAATCATGCACAAGAAGAAGACACAGTGATTTTATCGTGGTTCACCCAAACCTCCTGGGCTACGTCCACACAACAGGGCATTGGCAATCTTTATTATTCAAACAGGAGATTACATAATTCACACACCCACACACACTCTCCAAAACAAACGTATGGATACCTGTTATATAGCAGGAGAATCTAACAGCCTCATAAATCCTCTCAACTCAAATTTAGGATGCATTAACTCCCTCCCAACAAACTGGAGCTAATCTAGGAACTAATTCCTAATTTTTGTCACCTACTAAGATTTTTCCTATTTTATTTAGAACAGAAAATCTCAACACATACAAGCATGGGAGTATGAGAAGTTTTAATATGGTGAATGTATGAGCCTTTTTTATTTATATAATTTCCTTGAAGAATGAGGAGAATCTTACTTAGAAATATGCATTTTTTTAATTGTGAAGAGACAATGAATTTGTGATAGGTAATAAAGTATGGGCTTTTTTGGCAAGAGTATTCAACAAAAATGAACTCAAAAATGCATGGTCTATGACAAATGATAGCATGATATCCAATAGGAAATTAACAAAATATGACTCACCATTGATTAAAAAAAATTACTAACCGTGAGTTCCTTTTCAAGTACCCTATATGGCTAATATTTTATTCTAAGAGGAGGTTCCAATGTGTACAACATACACCTTTAGATATTAGAATCATTTTTTAACATAGAAATGACCCCCTTTATGTTTTTCTACTTCAAAGAAAACCCTAGGTGAGAGAATGAATTCAATGAGTCTCAATACCAAGCCTTGAAAATGGGGAAACAAATGGCTAGGTATAATGTAAACAAAGCAGCATGAAAGACAAAGAGTTAATGCGATGTGCTTGTAACAAGAGGTTGTAAGACATTCACTATATTACAAATAATTATCATTCAACTATGTCACATTTTCAGATGGTCAATATTATTATTAAAATATTGAAGCTCCTCATGCGATAGGTGTTAGTGGAAATAAAGGAAGGTGGCTTGAAATTTTACAATGAAGGTCATATGTTGTGTATTTCACTACGAAAGAAATAAAAGTTCAAAGTATATGGATATTGTTTTGAAGACAACAGTAAAAAAATACTACATTCTCATTAGCTTGGGTAAGGAAAATCCATAGTATTGATGTGATAAATTAGATTGGAGCTAGAAATAGTGTGGTTTATTGTTGTAGTATGAAAATTTACCCAAGTGTTTTTCAAGAGCTATAATGAAGGTAGAACCAAGCCTTTTGTAACACCCTTTTCCCACATCTACCCAAGTAACTGTCCAATCGGGGTAAACATGTGACTAGAGGCTACTATAATAAGATTCAACCTCCTAGGTGAGCTTAAGGATGTGAAACTGATGAAAACACAATATAAAGACCTTGTACATCATCAATGACACCCCGAGGAGCTAACCCAACATTTCAGGCCTCTTACCCCTGGGTCACACTAACCTTTTAACCTATTTGAGCCATAGACACTCGTAGACGCTTGCAAACCAATGTTTTGGAGACTATAGCTAGAGGAATTACACTACATGCCAATGTCCAAGGCCCTAATTACTCAGTTATGTTCCAGCATTTCCGAGATTTGAGCCACCTTTTCATACCAAGACCCGAGTGCTCTACCCAAAACTTCATGGAAAGTTTAAAGATGGTAAATAATAACATGAAAATGATACGAAAGCAATAACATCAATAAGAACTCATCTGGACCCCTCCTAGACATGAAATTAATTTCATCAAACATGTCACAAACATGAAAGCTACAAATATAAACAACATAATAAAGCATAGGGTATCATACTTATCTAGAATCACTAAGAATCATTTCTCTCTTACATCATTAGCTGCAATATAATCTATTTTACAATATATACAATGTGCATTCATTTACAAGTAAAAACATCGATAGAGCCGCAAATCATCACCCAGAAAATACATTCTTATAACCATCATAATAATAATAAAAATTCCATGGATACAACAACAATAAAATCCACATAATAACTAGTACATTTGCATTCCAAATACCAAATGAATGATATATTCATTACTAAATGTAAAAGCCAACTGGATATGGGATTTCCACATTCCATTCAACCATAGATTGGATGAGAAACAATTATCTTTAGTCAATCACCCCCGTTCCATATTTCATGCATGAATGCGGGACTCAAATCGAAAGAACCAATCCAGGGCATACCGAGGCTAACCACCTCACCCTCATCAACGTAAACCAATATATACGGTGGTCTACGCCTGATCAGTAGGCCAACACAAGCATGGATATCATCGGACTATATTCACCTAAACCATGATGAACTTTCCTATCTCCCAATATCTCAAGGTTTACCAAAAGTCACAATCTGAATTAGGGGTCACTAGGCACTAAACCGAGAAATACTCTCGAGGCTTTACTGTATATCCCAATCCCATGATTCCTAGGTCTAAATGGAGAGAAAACCTCCTATTAGGCTGTAGCGCAAACCAAAGCTAGATTACTAAGCCCTAAAAAAGGAAATAAATGAATGAGTTATGTATCATAACATTTGAATATGCACCTCACTCAGCTTCGAATCCATCTTCCTATCCAGCTAAACCAAAACATGAGAACTCCAAAATACTGTGTCTATCTAGAAATGGAAAGGATAGGATGAAACACTATCATACCTCACAAAAACCCAAGAAAATATAGAAATGAACCGCATGCAATGCCGTCAATTCCAAATATAGAAAGGAAATAATAAATGCAAATGAGTACCTGCAAAGAATCATGTTGTAGCTACTCGATTGTTGCTCCTTGTTACAAAGCAATTTGTCACCATCCCTACCATTCCCCATCTCACACATTGGAGGGCTTATTTTGTGACTTGTGAGCAGTGATATAACTTGAAAATACTTTCATGGCATTCCCTTGAACATGTACTTTCATCCCCCTGAAGACATCTCCTACTAAAAAACCCTAAAAACACCTCTTTTTGCATTGGTGCGGGTAGCCAGTTCAGTACCCGCGCCAATGGGGGAAATCCTTCAAAGAGGGCGTGCCAATTGGCGCTCTATCCTAGAGTCGGACTCGCGCCAGCCAATTTAAGCTGTGTTTTTTTAAAATAAAAGGAGAAAGTTTCATCCTAACAAATTACTGGGCTGATTTCTATCTTGATTTGGGAGGTTTGGCTACGAATTTCCATGGAGAGGAAGTGGTTTTACACCTCTCATGGAAGCTTCCTTGATGATAGGGCCAATCCCATAATTATAGGGATCCCAACTCCCCTTCCTCCTTCTATAAAAGCTTTCCCATTTCCATTTGCAAGCTAGTTCCAAAGAGTGGAAGAATTTCTAAGTTCCCAAGAGCTTTCATGCTGCAAAAGCCTTCTTGATTCCCTAAGGCCTAATCCAAGCAAGGAGACTATTGCCAAGTATCCGGAGAGAGAGGCTTGTCCCATCCCTGACATGCTTTTTTGAGACATGTTGTGCTGATGACCCACTAAAGGAGAATGTTGCGTCGAAGCTATGGTTGTATTCTTCTTTTGACTCTTTAATGATAAGCGACTATCAGTTATGGTTCCACTTTTTTCTTGATCATGTTCATGAGTTATATCCTCTTCAACTGATATATATTTGTATGCACTGGATTTTATGCTTGCGTTTGTGTTGTTTCTTGCGTGTGCAGGTGTCCGATCACGGAGATTGTGAGGGCTGTGATCTGCCAGGATGAAGGAACGGGAGCACCACCTCTTCTACAAACTACAACGTCGGATTCTAGGTAAGCCTTCCTCACATGTCGGTTTATTTACAATTAGGAACCTGCATTGTAGTGTGTTTGATTGTTGCTAGACCTGATATGGGCTAGTAGGGATCGCCTCTGTTCGCAGAGGGGATTTACCTCCTCAACAATTTGTCGACTCCACTAGGGAGTCAGCTTGTTGTTTGATTTGTAAACTATAGACGGAGTCTAAAGCACAGCCAGATAGCCTTCGAAATTCTTTTGCTCTGCAATTGCGAAGTAGATCAACACTGCTTCGGTCAATCTCCGGTTTAGTTTGTAAACTGAACACTTGGAGCATTGTCTTATCTTTTCGGTTGATCCTTGATCCTCCTGCTTGGTCAGCTCTTTGGGCTAGCTCTTTTTTAAGTGTTTTTCTTTTGGTTCAGTCCCAGAGGATCAGATATGACCTCTGCTTTTCCGAATTTTCACCTTTTCATAGTTGGCTTGATTGGCGCGAGTTTAGCCCTGACATTCGCACCAGTTGGCGCAGCTTGCCAGTTCATCACTCGCGCCATTCCCTTTCTGGAACGGATTACAACCAGACAGTAATGCCAGTTTCTGTAAGTGTTAGGGTTTACCCTTGTTCGGGAGCTTCTTTTGTTCAGTACTTTGCTTCTGGGTTTGTTTTGGATTCTGCTTGAAGTGGTGATTATGGTCTTGGTTGGGAGAAATTCTTTGTTTTTTCATTTTCAGGCATTGGCGCTTGTTGTCAGTTAGCAACCCGCGCCAATTATCCATTGGCACTAGTTGTTAGTGAGAAAGTCGCGCCAGTTGGCGCTACTTGTCCATGTACAAGTCGAGCCAATTTCAGGGTGTATGAAAATTGAGTTTTTTTTCCCTAAATCCTTCACCAGTGTGTCTTTCCCTTCCGGTCTTTTCCTTGTATGAGCATATATTACATTGCTCATTGTTTGGAATGTCTTCTTTCCATGATTGTTTGATGTAAAAGGGAATGAATGCCTTGTTTTCATCTCTTGCTTTGGAAGTCCTCTTTATGTTTGACCTCATATGTCTTTTCACCTTTTGAGGGATTTCGTTACAAAGTGTTTGAAACAACGATTGCATTCTTAGTGTTTTTTTACATCTCTTTTTAATTCATCCTTCATTAAGAAGATTTGTGTTTATTTATTTTTCATCTCAAAGTGTTATTTTTGTTAAAATGCATTAGATCACATTGCATTGAAGAGTATTTTGAGATTTATCGTTGAACTTAGATCACATTGTTTAATGATTGAAAGCTAAAAATCGCTTTGAGTGCATTCTCTTTCATTGAAAGCATGCATTGCATAGATTCTCATTTCATCGAAAAATGCATTGAGTGCATTCTTATCATTTGAAAAGGATAAGGAAATTGTGCATAGATTACAATTGCATAGTTTTCGGAAAAGAGGATTTTGCATAGATTACATTGCATTAATCGCATCGTTGAATGTTTGAAATTACTTTTGGATAGTGAAAGTCATCTAGTTTGAAAAGATTTCGTTTGCAGTTTTGTTGTTTGTTGCATCATTGTTTGAAACTCTTCCTTTAACGAGATAGCATTCATCGAATTGAAAAGTTTTCTTTTCTCATATAGCTACATATAAGAGATTGTCATATGACATTCGGTAGGGCCTTGAAACCAAGACATAATTGAAGATCAACATTAAAATTTACTCAATTTAACCTAAGGAAGCATTGAAACATTAACAAAACACATTTATAGGTCTAGGCTAGAGACGTGTTCCGGCGTCTTTAAACCTAGTAGCTCTCATTCGCCTTTTGGCTTTGGACAGCGCTAGTATGGACTTGTGCTCCCCATACCGTCGCATATATAAAGGGAGACCCCACTAGGTTTCAATCCTTTATCCGTAGGAACCCGAGTCTTCCGCCCTATACCCGTGATACACCAAACACAGCATTCAGGGAGATTGCCTGCATGTACGGAAAGTCCTTGGTTGATTTCTCTTTCATTATTAAAACCAAGGTGTATATTGCAGTTCACAGTTATTTGGTACACCCTTCTGCTTAGTATTCTTGAGCAGTCATTTCGATATTTTCTGACTCTTTAAATTTGAAAAGGTCACCAAGTGCTTGTCCTTTCACGCTTGTGTCAAATCTGAAAGAGATAGAGTCACCTTTTTATCGTTTCTCGACTCTTAAAACATGAAACGGTAAAGTTTCTTATTTTTCAATGTGGTAAAAATTAATCACCCACGATTACACACCCTCTTAGATTTTTCTTGTTGACCGTTTGATCATGTGTCTTGACTCTTTTTCGGCCCGTGTGTGGTTTTGAGTCTTGATGGCAACTTTTCCGGAGTTCACCAACCAAGGAATCCCCTCAGAAGGGAATCCTGGTCATTTTCCTCCTTTTGGGAATGTTGGTGCTCCTTACATGGCAACGTTGTCCCTTCTCGGGTTAACTGTTCGGTTGCCTGTTTGGTTGTTTTCAACCTTTGTGGTCCCAAATATCTCCACTACGGTTCAATCAGTTCCTCCACCTGAACAACATCATGTTGATTCCAAGGTGGACCTCTTTCCTTTCTTCACTTGTTTCTGCGTCCTCATCTTCTACTTCGCTTGGTGAAAGCCTGGATTCGAGTAACCAGGGGGTTAAGAAGAAGAAGAAGAAGACAAAGAAGAAGAATTCTGATAAGCGAGAGGCTAAAAGTGCAACCACCGTTTCTAAAATATCTCCTCTTGATAAACCTCCCAACCCTCCACGGAAAGTCAAGTTCCCTTGCATGTTGTGCACGGGAGACCATCTTCTTTGATACTGCCCTGGCATTCGCAAGGTGCTTTAAGTATGGTCCAATGCTCGCCCGCCATTGCCTTTGGCTTTCGGGAGTCAAGTTGGGGGCACGTCTTCAGCTAGTGCTGGTAAAACTCCTAAGAAACAGGGTAAGATCACCAATCCCTGTAAGTTGTGTGAAGGGCACCATGCCATTCACCTATGTCCTTATATGGATGAAGCCAAGCGAGTTTTGGATAGGTCGACTGTTTCCACGCCATGCCTTCCGGCTGGTTATAAACAACTTTCTTTGAGTCCTTCACCAGCTGATCCTACGATTGGTCAAGAGTCATCCTTGGCCAATTCCGCTCCCCCGAAAATTCAAATTTAGGAATCCACCGCTGACCAACCATTGGTCATCGGATCAGTTGAGCTGGCCCTGTCTACGGTGCACCAGGTCTTTTCCATTGAGAGTGGACCTCACACCCCTCAGGTTCTTCTTGTTTCTTCAGATTCTTCGAATTTGGAGAAATATTCTCCTGTCCCTATACCTCAAGAAGCTATTCCTCCGCCTCCTGTGATAGAGGTCCCGGAGGATAATCCTCCCACCTTCGAGATGGAGGTCATGGAGGATGCTCCTTCTTCTTCCGTAACACCAGGGGAAGACCATCTCGGTTCAATGGTAGCCCCTCTGAGTAGTTTGGTCGCTTCCTTTGATTGGAGTCGATTTGCAGGATACTGCCTTCCGTCTTATGTGCCTTTTGAGATAACAGTAGAGGCCTTTGGTTTGGTTATACCCAACACCCTTATAGACGAAGGTGCATCTGTTAGTGTTCTATCCTCAACTACTTGGCAAGATTTTGGCTCACCACCGCTTGCGCCTGTTACGCAGAATCTGTTGCCATTTAACAGAAGAACGAGTCAACCGTTAGGGATTCTTCCAAGGTTACCTGTTACTTTGGGAGGTAAAACCGTCCATATGGACATGATGGTTGTTCCAGGCCCCTTGGATTTCAATCTTCTTTTGGGGCGCGATTACACCTATGCCATGGGAGCTCTTGTCTCCTCCCTTTTTCGTGTGGTCTGTTTTCCACATGAAGGACGGATCGTGACCATTGATCAGCTTTCGTTCTTTGGTCCTAATGTGGAAACTGGCCTACCATCATCCCTTCCTGGCTTTTATCCACCCGTTGTATCTGCCCCATCGCAGGTCAACTATGTGGCTACCTACCCCGTTCCTGTGCTCAGTGATGATGCCGTCGTGCATTAGGTGCTGGGGGCATTGGATCCTGACTTCCAGGATGTTTTCCTTCCATCGGGAGTGGAACTCTTGGAAGCGTTGACTTCTTGTTCATTATGATGAGGTCGTCGGAGCAGAGTTCCTTGTCTTGTGTCAAGCTCCTTAAAAAATGAAACAAGGGTGTTTCGGAGCAGAGTTCCTTGTCTTGTGTCAAGCTCCTTAAAAAATGAAACAAGGGTGTTTCGGAGTAGAGTTCCTTGTCTTGTGTCAAGCTCCTTAAAAAATGAAACAAGGTTGTCGGAGCAGAGTTCCTTTTCCTGTGTCAATATCCTTAAAAAATGAAACAAGGTCGTCGGAGCAGAGTTCCGTTTCCTGTGTCAAGCTCCTTAAAAAATGAAACAAGGTTTGTCGGAGCAGAGTTCCTTTTCCTGTGTCAAGCTCCTTAAAAAATGAAACAAGGTTTGTCAGAGCATGGTTCTTTTCCTGTGTCAAGCTCCTTAAAAAATGAAAGAAGGTTGTCGGAGCAGATTTCCTTGTCTTGTGCCAAGCTCCTTAAACCATGAAACAAGGTGTCCTGAGGATAGTTCTTTTAATGTGTCAACCTCGTTAAAATAATGAAACACGTTCCCATTCAATTTGAGTCTTTGTTAAGTTCTCGTAAAATACCAGTCGAGTCTTTTCCTTACTCTCGTAATTTGGACCTTCACTCCATCTGCCTTTCATATGGATTGAAGCTTGGGGGGCATGCACCTCGAATTGAGTCACCATGCTGGGGGCATGCTTACTTTTTCAAGCATATTTTGTTTCCGTTTCAAGCTTGTGTAAAAATGAAACCAACTTCAAGCAGAGTTTTCCGATTTCAAGCTTGCGTAAAAATGAAACCTTCTGATTTTACCTCTTGTGATTGCCATTTTATCAACCTGTTTTTTCCAGATGAGCCTTGGTTTCCTCACTCCATCGTCATTATCTGCTTGGCCGATCATATGCCTTCACTTGGTTTTTTTACCCGTTCCTGAGGAACCGCTGCGATGAGTGGTCTTGTTAGCCAGCCTCTTAATCTTTACTTGTTTTGAGTAGTGCCACCGTTACCGGAACCAATTGCTTCCCTTTATACCACTCGTTCCTGCAGGAGGATTCACCTTTCAGCTCTTTTCTGACTCTCTAAACATGAAAAGATTGCCGAGGCCCTTGTCGTTTCCATCTCGTTAAAGTGGCCCTGAAATGACATCTACCCAGTATACGTGTACCCCTTTTTCGGGCTGGGATGGATTATTTACGAAAAAGGAATACCCTAGCCTATCGCGACTAGGAGGTTTTCTCGAACATATTTTTCTACCTTTTCGGATCTGAGGAACTATTTACAAAAAGGGACCTTTCGAGTTTACTTTTTCGCTGTCTTTTCAAACTCTCTAAACATGAAAAGACGCTGAGTTCTTCCTTTTTCAGACTCGTTAAACCCTGATGACATCGGATTCAGTCATAATGACGCTACTCGAGTCTTTCCTTCATAGGGCTCATTAAATGTACTAGGATGGATTCGTCCGAAGGACGAATTTATATGACAAGCATATGGTATCCTCTTCAAGCTTGTGTAAAAATAAAGAGGTACTCGCCAAGCATGGTGGGGAAACTGGAACCAACATCATTGTCGTGTCAGCAGTATGTCGCTATTGAACATGTCACTTGTCTGCATTCGTGTCGGGTTGGGGACATCTCATCTCATTTTTCACTTGCCTCAGTTGGTTTGGGTAATCCCTTTTGACCTCTCATCTACTCTTTGCCTCGTCACTATGACCTCTGATATTTTGATGTCAAATACTTCCAAATCCACTGTCGTGCCGTCAATATGTTCAAGAGAAGTTGACCTGCAAGCACCGCATATCAACCTTCCTGCGGATTCTCATATGATCACGATTCACAAAAAACACTGTGTTCCTCTCTGTCTACGTATGAGTGATGTGGGAAACACTGGCCCACCTTCGATCAAGGTCACTTCCTGTCGACTTCAGCTCATTATCCAGGAAGCTGATCTAGAGACTCCCTTCTGGTACCTTGGAGCCTGCATGCCTCAATGGCAGGTTCTTCGCATTCGACGTAAGGTTTTCATTATTGACCTTCGATCGGATGATTCTGCGGGTGTTCGACACCAACTCACTGTTCACATGCCGTAGATTGTACCTGTAGTACCTTGAGGACCATTGGAATTAATGGTGGTCCCTCTCGCATCTGTTAACAGCTTTCATCATTGGCTGGTAATCAGACGATGTTCTTGCATGTTCGACTTCAGCTCACTTATTCGCATGCTTGAACTTGGCAACACGCTTTGTTCGAATTCGAATGGAGCCTGAACCACAGATTGTGCTGCAGCATAATCGGTATGATTTTTGGATTATTGTGATTATTTGCAGCTCCAGTTGGATGAAAGCTGTGACCCTTGGGTCTGTTATCGATCCTCTGGATGGCCTCGTCGCCTTGGATGTGATTGACGCGCTACGGTATGGATGGCTGCGCCCATACCACGTATATATGTCATGTATCTGAGACATCGGTTGTAATTCTTCACGCAGGTTTTCCGACAGCGGAGTTTTCAGTTGGACACGTTCTCGTAAAGCATTTCACCCCTCTCTCTCTCTCAGGCCTCATGCTTTAGGGGTCATCTGTTACACAACAATTTGTCACCGTCCCTACCATTCCCCGTCTCACACATTGGAGGGCTTATTTTGTGACCTGTGAGCAGTGATATAACTTGAAAATACTTTCATGGCATTCCCTTGGACATGTACTTTCATCCCCCTAAAGACATCTCCTGCTAAAAAACCCTAAAAACACCTCTTTTTGCATTGGCGTGGGTAGCCAGTTCAGTACCCGTGCCAATGGGGGAAATCCTTCAAAGAGGGCACGCCAATTGGTGCTCTGTCCGAGAGTCACACTCGCGCCAGCCAATTTAAGCTGTGTTTTTAAAAAATAGAAGGCAGAAGTTTCATCCTAACAAATTACTGGGCTGATTTCTATCTTGAGTTGGGAGGTTTGGCTACATATTTCTATGGAGAGGAAGTTGTTTGCCACCTCTCATGGAAGCTTCCTTGATGATAGGGCCAATCCCATAATTATAGGGATCCCAACTCCCCTTCCTCCTTCTATAAAAGCTTGCCCATTTCCATTTGCAAGCTAGTTCCAAAGAGTGGCAGAATTTCTAAGTTCCCAAGAGCTTTCATGCTGCAAAAGCCTTCTTGATTCCATAAGGCCTAATCCAAGCAAGGAGACTATTTCCATGTATCTGGAGAGAGAGGCTTGTCCCATCCCTGACAGGCTTTTTCAAGACATGTTGTGTTGAGGAACCGCTAAAGGAGAATGTTGCATCGAAGCTATGGTTGTATTCTTCTTTTGACTCTTTAATGATAAGCGACTATCAGTTATGGTTCCACTTTTGTTCTTGATCATGTTCATGAGTTATATCCTCTTCGACTGATATATAGTTGCATGCATTGGATTTTATGCTTGCGTTTGTGTTTTTTCTTGCGTGTGTAGGTGTCCGATCACGGAGATCGTGAGGGATGTGATCTGCGAGGACGAAGGAATGGGAGCACCACCTCTTCTACAAACGACAACATCGGATTCCAGTTAAGCCTTCCTCGCAAGTCGGTTTATTTACAATTAGGAACCTGCACTGTAGCATGTTTGACTGTTGCTAGACCTGATCTGGGCTAGCAGGGATTGCCTCTGTCCGCAGAGGGGATTTACCTCCTCAACACTCCTCCTTGGTTGCTTCCTCCTTCTTCCTACTTTCTTGCCTTTCTTGCTCCAATGCCAAAGTGCTCCAAGAAACTCTATGTGGCCAAGCATGAGATAGAGAGAGAGAGAATAATGAGAGAGCTCCAAATTAAAACTAACAAAAAGTACCAACTAATCTTCATAAGCCTTTTTATAGAAGCGACATCTATTTTCTCCATTTTCCATTATTTTCCTTCATTTTCTTCCTCACATGCAACATGTAACCTTTCATCTCTCTTTTCTCCTCACTTCCATTATTTTCATAGCTAAATGTGCCAAATATTCCATTCTTCCTTTCCAAATCCTTTACCTTTGCCTTTTCGAATTTCCTTAGCCATAATAAACCAAACAAACACCCACTATGATGTTTTCCCCAACATTCAGCTCAGAATAAGTGTACCATCAACCATGGTTATTATTTTTAACTTTATTATATGTAATTTTTACCAGGGTTGTTACAGAACCCTCCCCCTTGGGACACCATCCTTTGTGTTCAACCACACATATACCTTATCAAAACCATTGAAAAGAAAACACACTTCCCATTGAACTTTATAACATAGCACAATGCCCCTACTGAAAATCAAACCAACATGACATCATAACAACATGACAAATATAACGAAATTACAACCATATTTCTTATTGGAGCTTTATATCAGAGCTCATGATGGTATTTACATCCATACACATATGTACATAAGAACATCATATCAACACATATATCAAACATCACCAAAACATATTCCAAAAATATACCAACATCACACCAAAACTGATTTGCCTCAACTGGAAAAAAAGGAAGGTTACATGGCCCACATCTCATCCGCCATATCCCATGAAGCTTCATCAGGCCCAAAGTGCTACCATTTCACTTTAGCATGCTCGATTTTGCGGTTCCGGAGCACGAATACCTTTTTTTACAATATAGTTTGAGGCTCTCACTGGAATTCTCCATTGGGTTCCACATGAAATACAGATCAATCAATCACATGATAAAAAAATTTAACAGAATTCTTAAGAAATTCTAGATGAAAAACATCATGGAAATTAACTTTGGAAGGTATTTCAAGTCGATAGGCCACTGGTTTGATCCTCTCAATGATCTTGAAGGTTCAAAAAAATCGTGGTGCAAACTTGTCACATGATCCAATCCACAAGGAGCTCTTCTTGGGTTTGATATGCAAGTACACCTAATCCATAACCTTAAAATCCTTGAACAACCTATTCTTATCCGGATAACTCTTCTAGCTAAACTATGCTACCTTCAATTCCTTCTTGATCACCTACATTTCCTGTTCCATTTCTTCCAACATATTTGGTTCAATGAGTAACCTATTAACCAGATCACTCCAAGTGATGGGAGTGTTGCAAATACAGTAATTCATAACCTCAAATGGATGTGTCTTCAATGAATATTTATACCCATCGTTGTAGGAAAACTCTACCAGTGGAATATACTCTTCCTATTTTCATTACCGATGCATGACATGCATACTCAACATATTGTCCAATATCCTATCGACCCTCTCTATCTATCCATATTTCCACAAATGATAAGTTTTTTTGAAGGCCAACTCAGTTCCCAAACCTATAAACAAATCCTTACAAAACTTTGAAGTGAACTACACATCTGTATCTCACACAATCCTCTTTGGAACATTATGCAATTTGATTATGTCTCTAATGAACACATATTCCACATTAGTAGCTAAGTATTTAGTCTTCACTGGAATGAAATGTGAAACCCTTGTCAACCTCTCCATAACAACCATGCTGGAATGATTCTATTTAGATGTATTCGGAAAACCTATGATGAATTCCATGAAAATGACCTCGCATTTGCTCTCTTGAATCACAATCAGTTGTAGCAATCAACCTGGCTGCTTACACTATGCCTTAACCATCAAAAAATCCAAAAAGACAATTATAAACTTTACCACATCCATATTTATATTGGGCCAATAGTAGAACCCCTTCACTACAGTCAGTGTCTTCTAGTAGCCTAAGTGACCTGAATAGGATTTCTCATGAAGCTCCCTCAAGATAACCTTCTTGAAATCACTGCTATCTGGAATATATATCCTATCTCTAAACCTAACCAAGCCATTCATTGTGAAATGATAGTCCAATTCTTGTACACACGTACATGTACTTGTACTTGTACCTACACTTGTACACCACATGTATATGTACCACCACTTATATATGTAACTGTACCAACATGTGTACCTGTACCTATACTAGCACGTGTACCTGTACTTGTACTCTATTGCAACATGTGCGCAATATCCATATACCTGTGATCTCGTCGACCTGCCTGCAATATTCTATCCTCTAAATCTATCCCATAACATATCATCATTGCAATTTGATTTACCTAAATCTGCCTGCTAAGAGCATATGTAACCTAGTTCTCCTTTCCCTTGATATACCTGATATTGAAGTCAAAATTGTTGATCAGGGCCAACCATCTACCCTGTTGTGCATTCAAATTTGACTGGTCAAACAATTACCTCAACCTAATATGATCACACATCAGTAAAAACCACCTACCATGAAGATAATGCCTCCACATATTTGGTGCATGAATGATCGCTACTAGCTGAAGATCATGTGTTGGGTAGTTTTGTTTGTTCTCATTCAATTTTCATGGGTCATGGCATACCACCTTTCCATCCTACACAAGGACCCCACCAAATTCTCTCTTGTAAGCATCTATACACACTACAAACTCGTTATTTGGATCTACAAGATTTAACGCCGAAGCATGTGTCAACAACTTCTTAAGCTACTAAAAACTAGCCTCGCACTACTCTATCCAATCAAACTTCTTACCTTTTTTCTGCAATGATGTAACATGATAAGAAATATGTTAGAAATTCCCAATGAACCTCCTATAATAAAACTCCATGAATGATCCCACCTCATCTATTTTCTTATGAGCTACCCATTCCATGGTGGTCCTTACCTTTTCTGAATCTACTACAATGGCATCTTTGTAGACAACATGTCCCAAGTAGTGTGCCTTAGTGTGGAAGAAGTTGCATTTTTTTAGCTTACCATAAAACTGATGCTTACTCAACAACCTTAATACTGCTTCCAAATGCTCAACATGGTCTTCCAATTTTTAGAATACACCAATATGTCATCAATGAACATAATAACAAACTTGTCCAAATAATTACACAACACATTCTTCATCAAACACATAAATGTAGTTGTGGCATTATTCAAACCGAATGGAACTCACAAACTCAAAATGTCTATACCTAGTTCTGAATGTGGTCTTGTAGATGTCCTACTCTTTGAGGTGTGCTTGATGGTATCTTGATATCAATTTCATATTAGAGAACATTGTTTCTCCCTTCAACTGACCAAACAAATCATTGATCCAGAGTAATGGGTACCTATTCTTGATGGTTACTTTGTTCACCTGCATGTAGTCAATGCAAAATATAAGAGTACCATCCTTCTTCTTCATGAACAACACTGGTGCACCCTATGGTGATGCACTTGGCCTAATGTATCCCTTTTCAAGCATCTCTTTCAGCTGCAACTTCAAATATACCAACTCAACTATGCTCATCCTATAAGGTGCCTTTAATTCCGTGGTTGCCCCTGGAATCAACTCAATAGACAATTCTACTTCCATGTGTAGTGGAAAATCTGAAATATCTACTGGAAACACATCCTGGAAGTGTTGTAATACTATATACCTATTAAACGCATCTGCATCCCCAACTTCCTAAACATTTTCATAATAAATATGAACTGCAAAAAATACACACCCTTTCCTATGGCTGTGCTTGGCCTACATGGCTATCACCATCCATAATGATGTGGCTTTCTTGTTTCCCTATAAAACTCTTGGTTCCCCATTTTCATCCAAGAACTCAATGGATTTTTCATAAAAATCTACCTTGGAACTATGAATATATAAAAAATCCATACCTAATAGAATATTGTACCATCCCAATGGAAATATGTTCAAGTGTGTTTTTGTAGGCATACCATTTAACTCAAACGCACAAGATCTTACCCAATGGCGAGCTCTTTTCTTCATACCTGTGGATAACTGCAATAACCAAGAATTTGCATGAATTTCCTTACTTAAACCACACTTATAGATCAAGTCAATAATAATATAGCTATAAATATAACCAGGGTCACTCAAAATAGAAATAACTTGAACAAAAAGCATATTATCCATCTCAATGATAGAATCCTGGTGATCTTCCTGCCTATTTTCCACTACTACATAAATATTAGGAATGCTTTACCCAACATCCCCAATAGTCTGTGCCTCCTGTGGACTATATATCTAATTCCTACCACCCTGATGATATGCACAATCTCCCTTAATATTCTCCTCACCACATGTTACACACTCCAACCATCCTGTACTATTACCTCCATGTTGTTTTTTTCGTCTATGCTGCAATTGTGGTCTCTACACTTGTCTAGCTGCATTAAAATTCTTTTGCGATGTTGAATTTTATTTCTCTTCTGCATTATAAGGCCTTGATATTTTTGGTTTCCATTTAACTTTACCTTTATCCTTCCCTTTCCATCCTTGATGAGACTCATTCTTGCACTTTGTATGTTCATAACAATGATTCAACTTCCCAATGACTTCCTCAAGTGTCTGAGGCTCATCATACTCAATAGAATGTTTGAATGCTATTGGAAAACCACTGATAAAATGATGAAATTTAGCCTTATTTTCCTCAAGATACCGTACATACCTCAGTAGCTCCAAAAATATTTCATATACTATTCATCTATCATTGATCGCATCTTTATATCATTGAATTATTTTGCCTTGCTATCATAGTACCTCACTGATAACTACTTCTTCTTGAAAATCATTTTGAACTTGTGCCAACTCAAGTCCTTTACCTTGATGTGCCAAACTAGTTTTACATACTCCCACCATATGTGTTTTTTACCCCTCAAACTGAAGATAGAATTCATGGCCTTCATGTTATCTGAGTCCTCATGCCACTCGAAGAACTTCTTCATTGCAAGTATCTAATATTCTTCCTCTTCTATTTTCCTCAAGTCCCCATTGAAATTAGTTGGCTTTTATTTATTAAATTCATATCGAAAGTATCCCCTTTCATTCCTCCTTTAAGTATGATACCAATGGCGATCATGGTGTCTATATAAACCAAAACTAGAATGGTACCTATACTCATCACCCCTCCCATCTGGAGTGTCGAACAACCTGCCATCTCTAACTGTATCAGCTCCATCTAACCTGTGTCTACTACTAAACCTATTGCCATATGCCTCATTAGTTTTTTCCTCCTGTCCATAGCTGATCTGAAGTGGCCCTTGTTTCTGCAAATCTAACAAGCTATGAATAACTATTGCATTCACTTTTTTTTTTCTCTAATGCATGTAAAAGTATTTAATTATCTGTCTTGGAACTCCTTATTTGTTCCTTGAACTTCTCAGTGTGTTTACTAAATTAGAAGAGTGTCCACCATGCTTCTCATATGACTGATAGGGAGAGTTCTTCTAGTCTAACATTTTTCTATTCATATTTCATCTATTTTCCTTCCATGAATAATATGTTAGCTAAACCAAATCATAGTATACCAATGTACCTTAGTGTAATTTGGGGAAAATACATCATGCAAGGTCATACAATTAGTTTAATACATGTATATATATATATATATATATATATATATAATCACAATAGCATACAAAAACATAACACATGGTATACTAGTGCATAAGCACCATTCTAGTTGGATTCCAGTCATCAATGCATGACCATACCAAATGCACAACATGGCCTAATTCATAACCATAGCAATGCAAACTTGACCACACACAATCACAAGAACATACCATACATAAGCTTAAGCAACATGTAGCCAAGCATGAACGACCAATGCGTGTTCAACATGTCAAAATGTGGAAGAAAGTGTGCATGTGAAATAAACAAGAATGAACAACACATAATTTGTCATACATTCATGAAAACATGTTAACAACAACATCATTAGTCCTCGCATGGTGACACCACTTCCACCAGGGATAAGATAACATGGATGCACAAAAACATACACCATAGGTATGAGAAACACATTATAAATTAACCAAAAACCATGACTAAGAGACCGCCCATCCATTCTGAGGGTTAAACCATGCTTTAATACAAATTTGTAACACCCTCTTCCCAAATCTACCCAGTAACTGACCAACGATGGTAAACATGTGAAGATAGGCTACTATAATGAGATTCAACCTTCTAGGTGATGTTAAGTAAGTGGAACTGACGGAAACACAACATACAGACCTTGTACATCATTATTGAGACCCCCAAGAGCTAACCTAACCATTCAGGCCTCTTACCCTGGGGTAACAGTAGCCTTTTGAGCTCTTTGAGACATAGATGCAACCACATGCTTGAAATATATCATCCATGAGGATATAACTGCAGGTGTTGTGTAGAAAACCCCTCTGCAGATAGAGGTGATCTATCTAGCCCTCGAGTTGGTCTAGCAATGCACAAGACTATCTAAGAAACCCTTTCCTCATTTGTATTCAAAGTGGAAGAAGAAGAAGAACCTACTTATTCTTGAAGTTATCGTCCACTCCTTTGATGAAGACCTTGATTTCATGATCCTTTAGGATCTCTTCGTGTGGCTTTTTGCATTCGAATACTTGTAGGAGATCAAGGAAGAACAACAAGATTCATGACAAGATACGTTAAATATATTAAATATACTCTACCTAATATATCAAGGAGCATTAGGCTACGTACATACATTTCTAGACATATATGGAAAGTGAAACATCGGATGTATTCTTAATTATAAAAATAGGAAGCATAAAACCATGGCCTTGATGTTGGAGACCTCCCTTTGGTGATGTCCAAGTCCAAACTCAGGCTCTTCAAGAAATCCTTCTCCCAAGTGGAAAATTACGCATAATTGTAACATAGGGATGCAAAGCATTAATGATCAGGTAAGACCAACCAGTAGTGGAAGGATGGGATTCAATTTATAGGTAGGGAGAATGAGTTAAGGATCCATAAAGAAAGGATGAAGGCTCACATCTCAAGTTAAAATTTCCTAATTATAGGATCAAGAGCTCCAAATGAGAGAGCTTGACCATAGCTCAACCGAACCATATCCAACTCATTGTTGTGGAAGCTTCCAATGAAAAAATCTTCTTCTATGTTTGAGGAAACACTTCTAGAAAGGGATCAAAGAATTTATTTCCATCAAAAGATCCCTGGAAGTGTGAGGTAAAATTTTTGCAACCTCCCATCAACATGGGCAGGCAAATAGCAAAGAGCGTTGACCTAGAAATTTAGGTTTCGAGCTGAGCTTCTCTAGAAATTCTTCAAGGCAGATTTCTATTAATATTCAATGGATATATTGATGTATTTTCCATGGTGGATACACTACATAGTAGTAATTTCAAGGCACTTGATGAGCAGGGATGGGATGTGAACAGGGTGAAAAATTGTTGTGTAACAAATGCCCCTTAAAGCATGAAGGTAGAACATGGAGTGATTGGTGAAATGCTTTATGAACCAAGGCAAGGAATCTAAATACCACTAGGAGACCTACCAAATCAAACATAATACAATATGAGACATCTCTGATAAAAATATGCATAGTATAATATCTCCAAATAAGCATCAAATAGCACATTAACCCACGACATGGTTGGAGCCATCTGTATGAAAGAGGTCATGGAAATGGATCCACGGTATGGTGGCAACCATTCGTATAACAAGGATTATGTGTAAAAGAATGAATACTCAATAGCTCCACGTATTTTGGATAATAAATCATGTGATCCAAGTTCTTCATTTGTATCTAGATCTACCCAATATAAGAATATAACCATGCAAATATATGTGATGATGTCAAACATGGTAGAAGCCACCTGATTACCTATCCATAATGTGAACAGTTAATAGGCACAAGAGAAACCACCAATAATGATGATGATCCTCAAGTTACACCAACGCAATCTACAATTGTGGATGAAGAACTTCAATAATAATGTGAACTTTTCATCGAACATGAAGAACTTTTCATTAAGGCATGTAATCTCCAAGGTACTAAAAAGGAGTTTCTAAATCATCTTCGCAGATAAGGAGCTGAAGTCAACAACAAGTGATTTGTCAAAGGAGGGCCACAATGATTACCACATCATCGACACGAAACAAAGGATTTATCAATATGATAGGAGTGATTCAGGATTGTTACAGAGAGGGTAAAATAATCAGGGGATGTTTTCCTTGTACAAAGGAATTCTATCGAACATACGATGTCACATCATGCCTCGCGAGGGAAGTGGCCAGCAAATGCATTTCCCAACAACGTTTTTCAATTGGCAACGCCATAAGTTGATAATATTAGATGACTCCACATATGATGATGAAAATTTCTGAGGTGATTCTTATCTTCCCCTTCTACAAAGTGAACAGTGGTTCGATGTAGGTAAAATACTTGTTTTTGTAAATTTTTATTTTTTCAATGTTTTTCGTAGATGTTGGACTAGAGAGACAAACAGGTATGTCCCTGATTGCAAGGAGTATAACATGCTAGATCGAGGATGACCCTTATGAGGATGGAGGATTCCCAATGATAAATATTGAGCATAGCCTAGAGGGATAGATCAGAGGCATTCCAGAATAACTGAATTTTGATAGCATACCATTGTTCTTTCAGAGGTACACCGTAGGATTCTTCGACAAATGTTTCCGGTTACTATGGAAAGTTATATGGGCAGTCACTTGCTATCACGAGCACCATGTGGGAGGATAGATTCCTTTAGTTTATTTTCTACATTGATGTAGGCTTGTAGAGCCATTGTGTCACGGAACACGTATTCTTTGAGATTTTGATGTAACAAAAGTTTACAAACTCCATATATATATATATATACACACACACACACACACACACACACACACACATGCATGTCTATACTGCTACAACATGTTCTTATATCATGATGATGTATTTAGCTTTTAATATATGTTGAAAATGTCGATCTAATACATAATTTTCTGGTGTATCTATTAATGTATTCAAATATATGGGAATGTGTTGATATGTGATGTAATCAAAATTTATTTCCAGTAATCGAACACATAAATACATGCGAAAAATATGAGGGTTTTTCCTGAATAATGACCATTTAACTATAAGACAATGATTTGCGAGTCTAATTTGACAACTAAGTCTCTGATATCGAGAGAAATTTCATCTAATAAAAGTTTGATGACCACAATATATTTGGCGATATTATTAATTGTTTGACCCAAAAAAATACCTTGTAGATTAACCAACTCACCATCAGGGGGATAAAGTGTCCATGCTACAGAAGATACATTATGTGTGCTATGGTAGGCACGATAACCAAGATAATGGTTCGATGACATTTTCAAACCAAGTGGAACGCAAGCTAAGCAGAGGAAACATGTCTCCAAAGAAAAAAAATCACACCAAATAATATAAAATCACACTAATGAATCACAAGCTAATGTAAAAAGTACTTTAATTGCAATCAAGAGTAATACTTCTTGAGATAGAGCCTATTCCAAGGCTCCACCAATAGGTTACCCTCATAATTGAATAGCTCATAGGCACCTTTTTCTAATATATTTTGAACAATGTAAGGCCCATGCGACATTGGATTTAACTTTCCAACCCCCGATTTGTCATGGGCTCGATGATAAAGTAGGACCAAGTCACCTTCAGAGAAAGAACAAGTATTTACAGACTTATCATACTAAACTTTAACTCATTTCTTTTGAGCTTCAATGATTAAAGAAATTATTTTTCGAGTCTCATCGAGACGCTTGAGATAAAGAAAATTTTCCTCTTCTGGTGAAGTACTAGGAAACAATTCGATAGCTAGATTCAAATAAGGGATTTCACATCCAATTCGAAGTGTAGCTTCCAAACCATACACCAAATTAAATGGTGTCAATCCAGTAGCAGTCTTAACAAAAGTTCGGTAAGCCCACAAAGCCAAGAATAACATGAACTTCCAATCTCTTTTATGTTCCCTAATGGTTCGTCGAAGCATCATTACCAAGAGTTTGTTGATATTTTCGACTTGGCCATTGGCACATGGATAATATGGAGTGGACATATCATGGCATAGCCCCAACTGAGCAGCAATATTTTTCATCATATGATTGAGAAGGTGAGAGCCATGTTCAGTGGAAATGACCTTCGAGACACCAAACCAAGCTATGAAATGATTAGAAAGGAATCGTGCTGTAGTTAGACCTTCATTATCATATGTAGGCATTTCCTCAACCCATTTTGGAAAATAATATATGGCATTGATAATATAACCATTCCCCAAAAATGAGAGAGGGTTAAACGTCATGAAATATATTCACCATTTTCCAAATGGCCCAAGTGTCACAATTTGGTGTAAGGGAGTGGGTGGGGTGTGTTCTTTCGAAGAATAGATTTGGAAATCATGGCATTTGTGGATGGAAAGAATGAAATCTTTGAAAATAGATGGCAAAAATATCTTGCTCGAATGATTTTTGTTTAGCAGTAGTATAAAGGGACATATGACAAGTAGAGGCCCCAGAGTGGCAGTCATTAGGGACTTTCTCAACTTCCTCAAGAGTTAAGAATTGACGAAGGATGTAATCGAAACCAATCCAATAGAAAGTATCTCTAATGATGTGATATGGTTGATATTGGTAACAAATGAATCATCTCCCAGAGTGAGATAAATATGGTTAAAATGTTTGGGTTTGGATATAAACAATGATGTCTCCATACCATAGGTCAAGAGTACTAATAAGAAGGAGTGATTCATCAGGAATCGACTTATCAAAAGGGGTAGGATCAACTCCATCTGGAAGATCACAAATCAGTTCAGCAAAGATGATTGATTTCTTAGAGTTGGCCATAGAAAACTCTAAGTCAAACTCCTGGAGAATGATTATCCATTTTGAGTATTTTCCTCCAACTGACGATTAAGAATGTAAGTGATGGGGTTACATACAAAAATCACAATAGTGTTACACACGAGAATATAATGATGGAAGCATTGAACAACATGAAAAAAAGCTAATACATTTTTTTATACATGAGCATAGTCAGTCTCAACGTCGAACATATTTCAACTCAAGTAGTAAACAACATTTTCATTACCATCATCATCAACCTGGACCATCACAATACCAATAGTGCTATCTAGGGCGGCTAGATAGAAGAAATAATCATGATGACAATCGGGAGGATAAAATAAAGGAGCACTAATAAGGGTTTTCTTCAAAGCATCAAAATAATTATTAGCAATCTCATCCCAACTTGTTCAATACACGAGTAAATAATTTAGCAAGATCCGCATACTTTGCGACAAACCGACGAATAAAATTAGCTTTCTCCTGCAAAGATTTACAACTGAAGTAAGGAGGAGGGAGCAGGTAGATTCACGATTTCCCCTACTTTGAGAGGATCAATCCACATGCCTTCTATAGAAACCACGAAACCCAAGACCCGATTCAACGCGAAACACACATTTATGAGGATTCAGCCATATATTATAGTTTTGGTAGTGATGGAATATTGTTCGAATATGTTCGAGTTGATCTTAATGTTTCACGGAATGAGATGGAAGGTCATCAAGATATGGCTAGAATATATGCTTAATATCATGAAAATAATAGGACATATCCATTTGCAAGGAAACCTCGACATTTTTCAAACCAAAAGGAGCTTCTTATAAGAAAAGGTTCCTCAAGGACAGATACATTAGTCTTATGTTGATCGTCAAGAAGGATATTGATTTGGTTGTAGCCATAAAAACCATCCATAAAATATAATATATCACTCCCATCACATTTGTTAATAATTAGATCTATAAAATGTGTGGGGTAGTTATATTTAGGACAAACCTGATTTATATCACGGTAATCAACACAAAATCGAATGGTCCCTTGCCTTTTGGCAAGAGGAACAATATTAGAGACCCAAAATGTCAATGGTATAGGATACATGAAACCAACCTTGAGAATTTTTTGGACTTCTCTCTTAATGGAAACAACCTTTCTTGGGTGCATAGGATGAACTCGTTGACGAGCTGGCTTTGGGTCTGGATGTGTAGGAATTGTCTGCACCACAATACTAGGGTCTATGCTAGCAATTTCTTCATAAGAACATGTGATGACATCACATAATTCTTTGAAAAGAGTGGTGTAAATATTGACCTCATCATGAGGACAAGATGCACTAATATGGACATTCTCAAAAGCCCCTGGTTTAACAAATATGTCGATCAGGATGGTGGTATAAATGTTACCCATGTTTCCTTTAGACAACACTTCAGCAACTAGAATGGGATGGTCAATTGGGCCAGTGAATTTAGATGAAACATGGGATTTTAGACAAGTAGAGATTTCACACATGGTCAAGAGAAACAAAGAATGATGATCACCATCATCCGAAGGGGTTTCTTGGAGAGACATAAATTCCAAAATAATCTTGTCAGTGGGAAATATCTCATCCAAGGGATCATCAGAATCCAAAGAACCAAACTAGGGATACTATGAATACGTGTCGAGAGATGAAGCTAGGTTATCATTAGCTTCAAAAGTAGCCCCAGAAGCTAGAAAAATGCTTTGATACATCTATTCGGAAGGGTTGAGGGGCATAACATCTGCAAAATTGTCAAGCTTGTCAGGACTAAGAATAATCCATAGATCGTGGCAAGATGATATCATGTTAAAAAAGGTGATATTAGGAGCCAATTGTTTAGCCAATTTAATTTCTTAAATTTTTTAACATAAATTATCAACCGAGTTTTGAAATTTGATGAACTACGGTGCACTATATATGCCTAGTTAACATTTTTCTTACTTCGTTGTCTGTGCTTTTATATTTTTTTGGTGGATTTTTTTATTTATGTATAAAGGTTAATTTTAAGGAATGAGAATTATGAAATGAATCAGTTGAATATAATGAATTTTAAGTATTAAATCTAATTTGGAAAGAAGGAAGAAAAGGAAGTGTTATTTAATTATTCTAATTTTCATAAAAATGAATCAAACTTTGGATGGTTAGAATCGGATCTAAAAATAGAGTATCTATTCTAATGACTTTGAGCTTTTGAAAATTAAAACTAATTCTAATCTATCTTAATTTAGTTCCACTCTATGTATTAAAATATGAATCTTATGACTAAGAATGAAAGGAAAATGCTAATCTAAATGAAAGCAAGTTCAAAGGAAAAAACAACTATTGTAAGATCAAGTACTCAAGAATTCAATATGGAAGTATGACAGAGTCACCCTCTTGACATGATTTACAAGCAATTTATTACACTTTAGTTTTGAAAATTTAATCTAAGAAAGAATTTAGATAACATGTAAAGGAAAGATCAACTACTCTATAGGTTAAATACTCAAGCATCCAATTTGGAAGTATGACAGAGTCATATTATTTGCATGATTTACAAGCATCCAATTATACATTTAACTAAGGATCTAATATATGAAAACAATGTAAAGGCATGTAAAGGAAAACTCAATTATTTTATAGGTTAAATACTTAAGCATCCAATTTGGAAGTATGATAGAGTCATCTTAATGGTGCCAATTCCAAATTGGAATGCTATAACAAAATGGTTGTCTTCCTCTTCAAAGTATTATATAATTTATTGGATTTTTCTTCTAGATCAACATTGAGGACAAGGCCATGATTCATGCACAATCGTTGGTGCTACCTGACATTAACATATGGTGCCAAATATTTTTGTTTGGGTGATAAAAAATTGGTGGAATTAGCGTCACGTCTAAGCATCAATAATTTCGGTAGAAGAGGGAACTAGATGATTATCCAAATAAATGGAGGTACCACTATGGGTTAGGCTATAGAATCCATCCTAACATCTCCCCATCGCCAATCATGAACTTATAACAGGATATCTTAATTTGGAAACAATTTAGATACAATGGAAAGAAGAGGCAATCCTCCACTTTGAGGATACCTCTAGGCTATTAGGTGATGGAACCTTACATTCTTATAAGAGAAGATGCACACATTGCCACATAGTATGAGGATCAGGGAATATGGTTCAACTAATAGTTTGAGGGCTATATTGGCCAAAACTCCCTTGTATAAAAGAAGCATACAAAGACTTGTATTATAATGGATTGGACTTAATTTTATTCCTCTCTTACTATTATGCCTCCAATAATATAAAATTTAGGAGGAAGAAAAAATGGGATGGAGAGAACTGAAAGAAAATGTAGGCTTTCATCTAGCATGGGAAACTACATGTGGCTCTACATTTAATGTGAAACAAAAAATTATGAAAATAAATGAAGAAGAACAGAAAAATGAAGATGAGTAGGTTTCTTAGAGGATGGGAAGCAGTTTCAATAGGGGAGTATGATGGGCCTTCAAAGTAGGTACAACTTAAGTACCATATAACCTTTCATCGGTACATTTAGCCTCTCCTTCTACTCTTTCTAACATATTTCTTATCTTTAATAAGTTCTTAGGAAGGCTAGAGATGATTATCATACTTTATGCTCCTAATGTGTTTATTTTCAAGGATAATGAGGATGCTTGGTATATATCACAAGGAATCCATCCAAGAGAAAAGTGTGGGACCTATCACATGTTGTAGGATGAATAAACTCAGTCGGACTAAGGCAATTGCTCCTCCTCCCTATCGTTGTGAGGTTAGAGGGAACATGATCCTATTTTATAGAAATTTTGGAGGGAAAAAAACCCTATTTTCATGGAGGCTACTCCTCATCCATTTTTTTATAAATAAGGCTTGGTTAAGCCCATTAGGAGTTGAATTTTGAAGATAAACATTAGCAAAGGTGAAGTGAAGTATTTTTTCTAGCATTCCAATCTTGTAGACTCCTATGTATGAGCAGCTTTTCTAATCAATGAAAAGCATTTTTGGTTCGTAGATTGCTACCTATTCAGGGATATGAGATTCCGTGGGTTATGCAACACCCTAGGTGCTCAAGACCCCAATTTGTACTTTTATTCTCCATGCATTATTTCAACTAGTCATTTCATTACTATAAATTTTGAACATTGTTTTCTGCAAGTTAATGAGTTATTGTTTTTACAAGTTATTTTATGCATATTATTTTAGTAATTTTAGAAATATTTATTTTATGCAGCTAATATTAATTTCCACACATTAATATTTTCTATATTACTATTTTCTAACTTGTTGTCATACATTTTTGCATTCAGTTTTGCATAAATTCCTATTTTATAAAGCCACAAAAAACCGCAAAATCCATATTTTGGTGAAACAACTTATCCCTCATAGACATAAGGACTTAGAAAATACCTCTTTACTATCCTTTAACCTATCCTTAACTTATCCTTCACTAAAATCACGTCTAAAACATGTTTTTTTGCCCACTGGACTATCTGTTATAGAAAAAAAATGACTCTTGTAGCATCTCGTGTTTTGCATCAAAAAATCATTTAGATTTGCAACCAAAGCATGGATAAAATTAATTTGGATAATATAATGTCACCAAGAGCATAATAATGTAATTTATAGGCCTATAAAACTTATATAATATTTTAAGTAGTTACTATAGCAGAACTTCCTTTTTTCTGTAAATTACGGTTTGATGTTTCAATGCTTACTTTTAGCTGCAAGTTTGTTTCCAATGCATACTAGAGTATATTTATTTATTTTTTAGAATTATTTTATTTTTTTCCCACCCTTACTTACAAATATAATATATTATTTTTATTCTCTATTTCCTATGATTTTTAGAATTTCCTATAGAATAGGAAACATAATGGTCTCTATCTTACAACATTTCTTTCATTTACTTTTATTGAATAAGATCAACAAAATAAGAACACATTAAATGCTAAACACATAGTTATAACTCTTCTTATGTTTGTATGGACCTTGCGTTGACAATTAAAGTCGAGACCATTTGGGAGTCCCAACATTCTTCTTGTAATATTGAGGGCCATCACTTTATATCAATGGATTTTTGCTAAGACTATTTATTCGTAGGAGTGATGAACTTCACATTCAACGCTCCTTGCTTATATCCGAAGGATTTTAGCCTTTTACTCTTAAATCTAGTTTTAACTTTCTTTTTTCTATATTTTTGGATCTCAAATTTGTGTTTGGATTAATGATAGTAATATTTAGACAGAGATAAATCCCTAGGCCTTGATGGATTCTCGAAAATATTTTATAGAATATTTTGGGTTATGATTAAAAAAATATATGATGAAAATGGTGAATAATGGCTGAATTAAAGAGAAGATCAACATAGTAATTAAGTCGTCCGTTTTGGCTTTTGTTCCCAAAGAATCACCTGATTTTGACCAATCTCTCTTTCTAATTCGGCTTAAATTTTTTAACTAAGATCATCATGAAAAAATTGAAAAATATATTTTTGGATGTCATATCGTAGAACCAAGGAGGATTCATGTAATGGAGAGAAATATTGGATAATATCATTCTTTTCTAGGAAGCAATTCATTCAAGCAAGGAATTAGGTAAGCCAAGAATGATGACAAAGTAGGAGATGTCCAATGCCTTTTATTGACTAGGGAAATCATTTATTTTCCTGATGTTAAACAATTTGTGGTTATGTACAGAATTTATAAGGTGGATAAAAGCATGTATTAGTTCCCAATGGATTGCGCCATTGGTTAATGGCCAACCCACCTTTTATTCTCTCGAGGTTTAAGGTATCACTACCCTTTTTCTCCTCTCCATCACATCAATATGGCTAAATGTATTAGTAGGAATTTGGAGATATCTGTGTAGGAAATCAATTTGGTGGGATTGAGTATCATAAAAAATGTTAAAGATGTAAATCACATTGAGTTTGCATATAGCACTCTCCATTTGGGAGGTGCCTGCAAAATAATAGTCCTCTTCTTTAAAAAAATTATAAACACCTACCTTGATCTATCATATAGCATGTCATTAAAAATAACTCTTAATTATATAGTTGGAATTGTGTTGAATTAATGTTGAATGAGATGTCAAGTATTTTTGAGTTTTCAATCATCACAAAGCAGAATTATTTAAATATTTAGGAATCCCAATTTTACTAGGAGCATCTAATGCAAATGAATAGGGGACAATCCTATAGAAAATAAAAAAGATAATACAATCTTGGGGGCACAATGGTTAAATGTTTCAGGAAATCGCATCTTGATAAAAATAGTATTGGCATATCTGCAAGTTTATATAGGTTCAATTTTACTTGCCCCTAATGGAGTAATCAATCAAATTGTTGGCATGTTGTTGAATTTTGTTTAGAAAGGAGGAAAGATCAATGAAATATATTTCATTTAGTGAATTGGAATACCATTTTCATGCCCAAAAACATTGGTGGGTCAACGATCACAGATCTCGAGATCATGAATCTAGCTTTCAATGTGAATATAGTTTGGTTCCTTCTTTCATATTCCGAAAAATAGTGGAATTTGGTCTTTGTGCACAAATATTTCCATAAGAATAGGCTCATTATACCCAAAATAAAAAGCATGGCTAGACCAAGATTTTAAATTTGGAAATTATGTAAAGTGATCGCCTCTATTATCATGGACCATTTGTTTTGGCAGGTTGGAAATGGCATGCACATTAGTATTTGGAAGGATTAAATTCCTTTAGTAGATCTATTAAGAAATAATGGAGTATGGTAATTACCTAAATAGATGGAGGTAAATGGATTTAACAATGTCAATGATATATTTTGATGGGATCTGAATGGTTAATGGGTTTGTTGGCACTGTCCCAGTAGTCGAACCACTGAAAGGTTTCACCCCAATCTCTACTTCAATATTGGATTTATGAATATGGATGGGTAGTAAGAATAATATTTACATTTTGAGAGTAGGATATGAATTTTTAATTAGAAATTTACTGCACTCGTCTTTATATAAAATATGGGGAAGAATTTTGAATAAGGATGGATTGCCAAAAAATATTCTCATCTATTGGGAATTGGTCTTTGGAAAGATGTTGACAACATAAAACCTCAATAAATAAATATTCAAGTCCCTTCTTGTTGTGTTTTCTTTGACAAGGGAGAGGAATACATCCCTCATTTATTTTGACAATGTTCCTTCTCTTTCAAGATCTACAAAATCACTTTGGACGAGGCCAAAGATATCACATTCATTCCAAAAAATTGGAAATAAATGCTTGAGAAATGGAAACTTCAAATCCCATGGTAGTGAAACTTTGATTCAATAACCATGAGATGTTGGATGTATATACCAAAGTTCTTTTTTAAGAATTTTGGATAGCTTGAAATCAATATGTATTTAATGATGTTCATCTAAATTCAATTACACCAAACTTGAAGGCAACTGAATTACTCTTTAAGTCAATGTTCGCTAGAGGTTATGATTAGGGGATCTAGGTGATTTGTTTCGAAGAAAGAAATCTTGATTCAATCTTGGAAATTTTCCAAATCAATCTAGTAGCTTCATTCCCATGTAACCTATAAAATCACCATACATCCTCACAATGAACTTAAAGAAATTCAAAAATCGAAGAAGTAGTAAGGGTTGTTTCTCATTGACTTTTAATGGAGCTTTAGAAGGTAACCCTAGGGAGGCAAGAGAAGGAGGGGTTATTTTCACCCCATTGAAGAAATAAATACCAAATATGCTTGGCGATTGGGGCACACTTCTAAAAATTAGGTAAAATTCTTAGCATTATAGTACAGGCTTGAATTGGTAATTTTAAAAAGCATCTGACAACTAATTATTTTTAGTATTTATGATAATTATTTAATAGGTTTGCAATCTCAAAGATAAATAGGCACAAAATATATACCATATTGTGGCATAGAAAATTTTTGTAAATTTCAATGTTTGATGTTGTTAATTTCTTCCACGTCAAGATGCACCTCAGCACTATGGTCCATTCACTCACTGACAAAGGAGTATCTTTAGATGAAGGAATGATGGCTTAGGATGATAGAATATTAGTTCTTAAACCTATTCCATGAAAATGTTATTTACAAATATGATAATTCAAGTTCAAAGAACACTAATTAACATTAAAGGGGAGAATATTGGGTTGGAAATTCGACATCATCCTGCTAGTATCCAAGTGTTTTTGAAATCCATTCATTCTCTCACCCTTTGGCTTTAGTGGTTCCACTCCATGGTTGAGTCTTGGGATCAGTAGTGCATGTGGACACATCATGGGATATTAAAAGTAATAGGGGATAGGATGAAGGTTATTTTTATTGTTATTAAATCTGTATGGAGTAAAATATTTATTACTTCCATCATTGGAGTTCAAATAGCATGCTTGAGGACCTAGTTTTAATGAAGCAGGCTTTCAATTGAAGAGACATTAATTCTATGATTGTGCTTTTTGGACAGAGAATGTGTGAGGTTGATGGTTTTTTTAATGAAACAAATTTGAGGTAACAAGCTAGATGAGTTAGGCTTGCAATTATATAAGGACTTCTAGTGCACCCTAGCTTTAGCAAGAATTAGAGATTGTGTGTTCAAAATTTTATTCAATTATTTTTTTTTTCTAACTTTTTTATTAGATATCATTTTTAACTTTTTATTACTTTTTGTTTCTCTAATTATTCTTATATTTGAAGGCTTTTATTGTTGATACTCCATATCCACCTCAAAAGGTTTTGAATTGTAACAAAGTATTTGAAATTTGAAATATCATAATATGGAGCGATAAAATAATTTTTATTAATAAGATTTTGGAATAAATCCATAAATTAGTTTATTCAATTATTATTTTTCTAATTTTTTATTTTTTATTATTTAAACAAATTTTTTCATTCAAATATAGAAAATGATTTTTATTTTTTATTATTTAAATAATTTTTTTATTGAAATATAGCAAATAATTTAATATTTAATAACATATTATAAGAAAAGAAGAAGAGTAAAAAGCATATTAATATAGATGGATAGTAAAGGGATAAATATATGTAGTATAAATCATCAATAAATCATTCTATGTAGTAATCACCAATAAGTTATTATAAGTCGTTTATATTTAAGTATGTTATTAACCAATAGTGATCATTTTTTACACTTGAAAAAATTTATGTTTTTAAGGTCCTCACTCTATTAAAAACCTCTATTTGATTAAATAAATATTTAGTTGAGTGATCATAGTTGTTCATTTGATGTTTTGATGCCTTTTTTATCTAAATTGTGACAAATTTCATTTGGTAACCATCGGTGATGACGTAATACTATATTTTTCAATAAAAATAAAAATAAAAATCATATTTTTTATGTCTTTTAAATTTTCATGTATTTTTTAAGGTACTTATGTTTAATGGTAAGAGGCTACTTTAATGTGCAAATAAACATTTATTTCTTGCATACAACCCTTCTTGTCAAATCTACAAACCCTCAAAACCAACTTTCTTCCAAGTGTGACTAAAACTAGAGAATGCATACTACGAAGGAGGAGGCTCTTGCTTTGTCCCCCACAATCGGCATGCATATTTTCCCCTTGTGAGTGTTGTTGTAGCTTCTTCACTTGTGTTGTAGCTTCTTGATGTTTTCTATCACCAATTGATGTGGTATCTTGTGAACTATCGTGGCCTTCTGCACCTTTCTTTGTAGAGTGTTATGAAGAGGTTAAACATAGATATATCATATATCCTATATTAACATGTAGGACCTCTGAACTACTTCTTATGAAAAAATAGTGCACTCATGTTAATCTTAACTACAATGCGAACTCTCCATTTCTAATGGATCTAGATACAACCTAGGACAATTTAAACATGTATATACTGAGTATAGATCTGTAGACACCTCAGGAGGGATTCCTTTATCCCCCTTTATCTTAGAAAATGCTTAATCTGCATGCCACCAAATTACATAAATCAAGATACTAGGAAGAGAGCCATATCTTTCATAGTTGAATTATATATGCCTTAGTAGATGCACTTTTTTAAATTTGGTTTATTCTATATAAAATAAAATGATGGAGGGTCAAGAGTCATACAAATATCATTTCCATCATGGTTTCTGGTGTGATTTTGTTGTCCACTTTATCAATCTCAACTATATAAAGCAACACATACACAAAATATCTAACCTACTATGTCTCTTCCTTTTACGGTGCCAGGGCATTTGACGTAGCGGGGCCCTTAGACCTTCAATGATCAAGACGTTGTTCTATTATTTTCTATGCGAATGCATCAAAGATTTTTCTAGCTTTCTCCATGTGTCAATTGACATTCTGCAAGTCAAGCCAATCCAAATATGGAATGAAGTCTTCAATGTTAAATGATCCCATGGTAGTTTCAGCTTCTAACAGCAGATCCCCGAATCCCTTTCCATCGACACCCAAATTTTCGTTAGAAATTTTCTTGCTTGCCGGTATTCACCAAATTATGTTGGAGGTGAGGGTTCATAAATCCTTACTCACATTAAGGCCATGGCGCGACTCTGACTCCGCTCCCAAATTGAACGCATCAAGACACACAACTCTTCCTCTTGCACATTCTTAAAAGACTCGATATTTTTGGTACTGATCAGTTTTGTTACTCATATGTTTCTCAATTTCCTTCAATATTCTCCATAAGGAGTGAATATCACACTTCAAAATTATAGGCGAAGTATTTTCCTGAAGCTGTCACAGGTCGAGTGGCAAAGATGAAATCATGGGTTTTGAGAAAGTGTTGGGCCATCTCATAGGAAGAAACGAACATTATAGGAACAGAGTCAAAGCGCAGTAACATGATGGGTCCATATTTATCAGCAAGCCCTTTGAGGGCATGATGAACATGCAGCCTTAATTGGTGAATATTTCTGATACTCGACCATGGATAAGGCCTCAGAGGCAATCTCCTTTTGTTTCCTCGTGCCTTCCCTTTTCCAATATCGAATACATGAATGCCAAATTCTCGAGAGCAATAGTTGCAGATAGATTCATCGTTTGAACCAACTCATGAAAATACATATTGAAACATTCATTTTTCTTGGTAAGTGAATTGATTACATAAATTACAACTTTGAATTCTCCATAATCAAATTGTTCCAAAAAATATTCTGAACGCTAATTTATTTTATGCATTTAAAATCAACTTGGGGAAATGCAGTAACTGTCTAAGTGAATTGGCCATAGACATATTACAAAACTGAGTGAGAAAACTATTCAGAGTAAACATGCCTAAGGATCCTCCAAATTTCAAAGCACTTCCATGCATTTTGAGCTTCAATGGTCATGTCACGTCACTTGCTTCAAGATGTAAATAAGCCTTTTGTGATATTCAATAAGCCATGCATACAACATATACGAGAAGTGATCACAATTCGCTGGAACCTAAATTAATATGTTTGTCTGTAATAACTATGTATAAATTTGTACTCCAACTGATTAACATTGATTCCATTGCAGTGAAATAATAAGAATAAAATAATATCCAGCTAGGAACATTGTACACTGGGTGCATATTGTTGGTCTTTCGCTTTTTTTACCAATCATACAATCAATCAATGATAGTGATAAAAAATATCTATCACTGAATGGAAACAAAATTTATACCTTTATTTTTCCTACCACAATGATTTTGTAGTCTTCACAAAAATTGAATTTTCAGCCACCCCTCCCCCAAACGACAGCTGATAAAATCTCTCATTTCCACAACCTATTTATCTCCAAAGATATATCCATGCTCTACATTTACATCTTCCTTTGTTGAAAAGGGGAATGAAGAATTCCTTATTCTTTTCAAAGTTACATCGATAACAGTATAGTGCTTTTGTTCTACAAAATGGGCAGATTCCAAAATAGAAAACAGAATGGGAAGGGAAACTAGAGGATGAATCTATGATTGAAGCTGGGGTGTAGAACTATTTAAAAATTTAGTATTTTCCCCAACAAAGGAAATGTCACATTGCGAAGGATAATAACATTAACAGAGGAGTCCTATTTGCACCGCGGCTGCCTTGGAAAGTACAAGAATCATGACTTGAATCAATAATTGTTATAGTGACGACTCCATTGAAGTCACAAAACCGAGAGGCCACATTCATATTGTGGTGATAACTGTCAAAGGCATAAGAGGCGTGGTCTGTAACGGTATCTGAAATGTAACATCTATGTCGGGCTGAATAGTACAGCAATCAGCCTACCCACGACCACAGGCCAATCCAGCGCCACCTAATGGAGTTTAGTATCGGCCCCAGGCAGGGCTACGTAGAACGTCTTGACCGAATTTTCGTTGGCGAGATTCGATCCCGCACCATTGAGGTGGAGGACATACTGAGCATGGAATTGGCACTAAAGAGCCCTCAGTTTTTATATGAAGTAACACTAGGCTTGAGGTCCTCATGGAAGAGCTCGTAAATGTAGGTGTTGAAAGAAACGGTGGGTAGCTTGGGATTTCTAGTGTTACCCACTCAAGACAATGGCGGGCAAGTGGTGATGTTGGTATTGGGCAAGTATGTCGCCGCGTTCTTGTTCATTGCATAAAAGTTTTATTTCTTTCTTCTATGTTATTGTTTCATATGCTAGTGTCTTACGTCATTTTCTTTGCAATATATGGTGCAATCGGTAGTTATTAGCAATTATAATAATCTGATCCCATCTTAACTTTTGATCTATTAAACTCCAAGGGGGGTCAAATCTCTCGAGGTGAAAACTTTTCCTAAAGTTTTTCACTGAAAAAAGAGGTTGCACCTTCAAAGATTTGACCCCCCGAGTTAAGTAATAATTTCATTTTAAATTTAAAACCATTATTCCATTGATAGGCTCTCTACAACATGGAAGATTACACAAAAATAAAAGTAAAATAAAAGTAAAATAAAATAATTATTGATTGCTCCTAGGTGCTCTACAACCCATTGTGGGGTAGATGTCAAGGGTAAATGTTTAGCATTTAACATTTAACAAATTTTAACTATGTCAATATTAGCCTAGTATAGCGGGTAAATGTGTAGGCATAAATGTTTAACATTTAACATTTATATGTTGGCTATGTTTTAAAAATAAAAATAAACATTTAAACTAATAAATAAAAATTTAAAAGTAATACAAAGCTGAATGCATGTAAACATTTAAATTTTCAGTGAATTATTAATAAAAATTTAAAGTTAAACTCAATTTGTTATATTTTGATTCTTTTATTAACTTGTGAATAGGTTTTTTTACCATGCCATGGGTCAATACAATAGCTTACTATCAATACCACATGCCCAAAAACCATAACTTATTTCACAATCAAAATATTGACATGATTCTTAACAATGGATATTCACTCCTACTTTACCGTGGATATTAATATAAATAGGCTTTGTTGACCTATCAATACCACATGCCTAAAAAAACATAAATTATTTCAAAATCAAAATATTTTATAAATATTTTATTTTAATTAATCTTATACTCTTAAACAAAAATTCTCATTTGCTTGATTTGAAAATTGGGATCAATTGGGCTCCCTTGACAACGCAAACACAACAACCACTCAATGAGGGAGAGGAGCTTTATATGCAACGCGTTACTCCAACCGAAATGAGACATTCACCAGAATTCAACGCACACGGTGATCAGATTGCAAGAATGCCCCTAAATCCAACGTTACCTCCCCAAGGTTTCTTGAGATTTGGTAATGGTGGTCTGTTTCCAAACATTGGTGTACCTGCACCGTCAGCTCCAGATATGATAATGGTGGTCAACTCCACAATTCTTACAGATATGGTAATTCTGCAAACTTGACTGTACCTGGACGATTACCTCAACGGTAATGGTTGTCGGTATGCGAAGAGGAATTTACCAGCTCAGCAAGATTATGGCCGTCGCTTACAACATCCACAGAATCATGCCCCTCACTTAGAACTAGGGTTTTAAGTATTTTATGAAGACAGTATTTGATGTCTGGCTATCTCCTGGTTTTTATCGGAAGGCTATGCAAATTACTTCTCTCTATGATATGTATTCTGGTTTGAATTGCGAACAATATAAATTTAAATTTAAATTTGTATTCTGACATGGTATTAATGTCAGTTGGGTCCATGGTGATGACGTGTTCGTAGTTTGGAATTGGTAATAGAGTAGTAAGTTAAAAGACAGGTATTGGAGATACTGTAAAACCAAAGTAATATACGGCTTAACATATTATCAATATAATGATGGTAAAATACTATAGATCAGCGAAATAAGTGATAATTGTTTGAACTGCTGCTCTTAGAAATAGTAAGACATAGTGGATATTTTAATAATAGCTTATAATTGAGTCCAATGGTTATATAGCTTAGTATAAAGTAGATGTGTAGAGGTTAGATGTAATGTAAGATTGTATTTAAACAATTTTAATGTTGAGTTAATTATAATTAATATATTGGTAATAATTATCTTTCTTTTAATTGGAGTTATACTTACAAACAATAAAAAGAAACAAATATTGGAAATAAAAATATAAATAAACCTAAAGTATGGTAAATAAATAAAACTTTTTTTTTATGTTTACTCTAAATGTATGGTAAATAAATAAAATTATAAATAACTAGACTTAATAATAGTCAAATACCATGGGCCAAATACCATATTTATAAAGGAGGTATGGTAAATAAATAAATATAAAAGAGGTATAAAGAGGTGTGGTAAATAAATAAAAATATATCAAATAGGATCAAAAATCAACATCTAATTATACTAAACCTATGGGCCAAAGGGTGTGGTAAATAAATATAAATTTAAAATAACTAGAGGTATGGTAACTAAATAAAACCTCTTTTTATATTTACTCCATAATCTTCTTTGTATTTATGAACACTTAGAAAAGAGGTTTTATTTAGGTGAAGCCTATGGGCCAAATTATTATTAAGACCATGCAAAAAAACATTATTAGCCCTAATATTAATATTAAAATATCAATATTATTGTTATTATTATATCTAATATTCATATTAATATTTTATAATCTTAATAATATTAAATTTAATAAATTTGGATCAATACAATATTAAAATTTTATATTATAATATATATTAATATATCATGATATAGATTAACTCTAGATAGATATGGGAGAGAATGACAAAGACTGAGTGATAGACGTGGAGGGAATTATAAGGGGGAGATGGAGATAAACTACAAGAGAGGGGAGAGGAGGAATGAAGAGAGAGAGGGATAAGAGAGGGAGAGGGAGACACAAAGATGAGGGGTGAGAGAGAGAAGGAGAGGGGTGGGAGATAGTGAGAGGATTGGAGGAAAAAGATAGAGAAAGAGATGGGGGAAGAGAGAGGGAGGTAGGAGAGAAAGGGAGATAGAGGAAGGACTTGAGAGAAAGGAGGAGAGACGGAGGAATATAGAGATGGATTCATAGGGGGGGATAGGGAGAGAAGTAGAAATAAATAGAGAGTGATAAGTGGAGAGAGATAGGGAGCAACACGGGAGAGATGGAGAGAGAGTGTGTATGTTTCGCGGTGAGATAAAGAGACAAAAAAGGAGAGATGGAGAGAAGGGGGGGAGGAGGAGAGAGGAGAGAGGGAGGGATATAGTAATAGAGAGAGAGAGAGAGAGAGATGATTGGAGGGTAGAGAGAAAGAGAGAGAGGATTGGAGGGAAGAAAGAGGGAGGGAGGCAGCAGAGAAAGGGAGGGAGATGAAGGAGGAGAGTGATGGGGGAAGAGAGATTATTTGAGGGTAGAGAGAGAGAGATGGAGAGTGGTGGGGGAAGAGAGAGGGAGGTAGGAGAGAAAGGAAGAGAGAGGAGGAGAGAGGGAGGGAGAGAGGAGGAGAGAGGGATGGATAAAGAGATGGAGTTGGAGGGGTATAGAGGGAGGGAAGAAGAAAGACATAGAGAGTGAGAATTAGATAGAGAGAGAGAGAGACAGAGGGAGTGACAAGGGAGAGATGGAGAGTGAGTGTGTATATTTTAGTGTGAGATAAAGAGGCAAAGGAGAGAAGAAGAGAGAAGGAGAGAGAGAGCTATATAGTAACATAGTTTTAGAGAGAGAGAGAGAGAGAGAGAGAGAGAGAGAGAGTGAGTGATAAGGAAAATGGAGAGATAGGGAGAGAGGATGGGAGGAGGAAAGAGAGATAGAAGTGGTGGGGAGAGAGAGAAGGGGAAGATAGAGATATATATGGAATGATCCAGGTAGATATTGGTAGCCACCCACCTATTCCACTTGGGGCCCCACCATTGTCTCTTTCGTTTATTCAGTTTTAGCACAACTTACTATTTTTAGTAGTTTTTCGGGTCCTAAACTTCTGGAGCCATTTTGAGGCCCTAAGCAACGTTTTTTGGGAAAATTGGGAGCAACATAGGTCCTTCGACCGATGTTTCTTATCTCAAAAGTTGTACTCCACAGATGGATATTTCTAACGATGTATGGTTCACATCAAACAGAGATCGTATGCCAAAGTTACATCCCTGGGAAGTTGAAACACCAATTTACCCAAACGGGGCCCATAGTTTTGGCGCTTCATCTCCTATGGTTGCGGTTTTCGATTTTTAGGGTTTTCCATTGTTTCTAAATAATAAATAGGCCCTCAAGCCTCATTGTAACTCAGTTTAGAGGTCTGTAGCGACCACATCTCTTCTTAGAGATAAGCTACCAACACCCTAGCTAGTTTATTTCCATCATGTCTGTAAGAAAATTTTAGTTCTTTGATATTAATGAAATCAAGTCTTATTTCTATTGCATCTTTGTATTTATGGTTATATGTGTATTCTGTTGCATTTCTGCATAAATTCAGATCAGCGGTATCAGAGCGGTCTGCTTTTTCTCGATCCTTCTTTGCATGTCCCCAACGGGGTCGGGGTATAAGGAGTTAGGGATCGATCTGGTGGAACCTTTGGAAGTTCAGCCTCAGAAACCCTGACGGATGCCCATGGGGGATGAAAAGAAAGATGAGGGAGCAGGAAATCCTATCAAAATATTTCTTAAGGAGGCCCTCAAAAAACAAAGGAATTCGATGGTGGATAACTTTGCCTAGATCCTTCAACTATTGCCCATCGGTGGCGCATCTGCATCCATCAGCCACTCTGGAGGCACAACTCCCTTTAAGGTACAAGTAAACTTTGACATTCCCATATTTGAGGGTCAAATAGAGGTAGATGTCGTAGATATATGTTTGAATCTATCAGAAGGATATTTCTCGGTTCATGACTTTTCCAACTGGTAGAATATTATTTTTGCACTCCTCAAAGCTACTCTCCATGTCAAGAACTGGTGGGAAACCTACTGTGAGAAAAAGGACGAGACACTTTCTTCTCTATTCTCAGCCGTACCCACTTGGAATTCTTTTCCTGATTCCATCAAGGAACAATATTATCCCACAGGGAGCTATGAGGACAAGTACATATAATGTACCACACTGCAACAACAAATGGATCAATATGTGCATGAGTTAATGAATATGTTCCATACCCTGTGCACAAATTTGGGTATCAAAGATTGACAGAAACATTTGGTGCTAAATTATTGCAGTTGTCTGCGCAGATACATTCAGGAGGAAATGGGGTTCCTCTAAATATCCTCTCTTGGTACGACATACTGGTATGCTACCAAGATTGAGCAGAAATTCAAACAGAAGAAGCGAGACTTTAGATCTGTGAATCAAAATCAAGGGAAAGGTTCCCCCAAACCACAGAACAAAGGACAAAGCAAAGGCATGGTGGCCCAAGACAACCTGCCAAAGCCACAAGGAAATAACAACATCGCAAATCGAAATAAGGACACGAGAAAGTCGTGTGAGTTCCATAAGAGCTCCACTCACAAAAAAAGTGAGTGTCGAGCCAAGCAGTTGCTAGTGGCCAAGATGAGGGCTTCTGAATCAGATGCATGCTCCAACTCTGAATCACAACCTGACAAGGGGAATGACAAAGGGAAGAAGATTATTGATGCAGAGCCCAATGCCATTGTTTCCACTGCAATGAACTAGAAGGAGGAACTAGAAGATCTAGAGGAGGAAAAGCACTCTTCCACTTCTAGATGTGGGTAAAGGGTTCTCTGCTATAGTTCATTGTCGACTATGGGAGCCAAAAGAACCTCATTTCAGTAGATGTCGTGAAGCAGTTGGGCTTTCTGACCATAGTGCACCCACAACCATACACCATCAGGTGGCTTCACCAAGGATGGGATCTCCACGTCAGCTAGCATTGCCACCTTCCCTATAGCATTAAGCCCTTCATAGATGAGGTATTGTGTGACATTGCTCATATTGATGTTTCTTATGTATTATTAGGCCAACCATACTTGTGGAAGCGACATGCTGTGTATGAGTCCTAACCTCACGGTGTTATTGTTACTTTGGGAAATAAGTTGTACAGGATACCAGAGGTACCACCTCCTCCCACTATCTCTTTGGTTACTGCAAAAATATAGTAAGTTCATTTCCCAATCCAGGAAATTTGTTTTCTTGATGATCCGGCCCCAGGGCAAGAAGAAGATTGTGGCCACGACCTCAAAAAATGGCTCCTCTACACGATATAAACAAATGGACAAGGTTGTGGAATAGTACATGGACATCTTCACCTCACACATAGGGGTGCCTCTACACTGTCAGAAGCACCCCATTGACATGACCCTAGGTGCGCCGCTACCCAATGGACCGATCTATAGGTGCTCTATTCTAGAGAATAATGAAATCAGGAGGTAGATTCAAGAACTGCTACAGAAAGGTCACATCTGGCCAAGTTCATCGCCTTGTGGGAGCCCGGTCATGTTAGTACAGAAGAAGGATGGGACTTGGACACTCTGTATTGACTATTGGGAGTTGAACAAGATCATTGTTCGGAATAGGTACCCGATCCCACAGATTGATGACCTTCTGGACAAACTCGAAAGGGAAAAATATTTCAGCAAGATCAACTTGAAGTTTGTGTGTGTGTGTGTGTGTGTGTGTGTCTACAATTCATTACAATGAAAATAGAATTTAACAAACAACAATCGAACCCTATGATGTGTGGAAGACTTCCTTCAAAGCTAAGGAGGGCCTTTTCAAATGGCTTGTCATGCCTTCGGGTTGACAAACGCTACCACAACCATCATGAGGTTGATGGATGACATCTTGCATCCATTCACCAACTCATTTGTAGTGGTGTACTTGGATGACATTCTGATCTTCATCTAGTCTTGGGAAGAGCACCTCCACTACATTCGAGAGGTCCTCCAAACACTACGACAACACAAGTTGTGTGCTAATTTGGAGAAGTGCACTTTTGGCAGAACTAGGTTCAATATCTAGGATACATTATTGATGAAAGGGGGGTACATGTGGATCCAACCAAGATCCAAGTCATTCAAGATTAGCCAACCCCAACCACTCTAACAAAGCTTCATAAATTTCTGGGTCTTGCTAATTTCTACCATAGGTTCGTGTTGGGATTCTCTCATATCACTTGGTCCTTGAGTCAAGTCACCAAGGGAGGAGTGAGAGAAAAATTCTTTTGGTCGGAATCTCAACAGAAGGCATTCGTAGAATTGAAACATCGCCTCTGTTTTGCCCGAGTGCTCACATTACTAGACTTGCAACAACCGTTTGAGATCAAGACAAATGCCTCTCACTATGCTATTGGGGCAGTTCTCACTCAACAGGGACATCCAGTGGCATATCACAGTGAGACATTGTCCGACATAGTTCACAAGTATCCCACTTATGACAAAGAAATGTATTCCATTGTGCAGGCTTTTCAACAATGGAATCCTTACATTTTGGGGAAGGAAACAATCATCCACATAGACCACCGACCCCTGTAGTTCATATAGACACAAGGGAAGTTTCAGAACGATTGCCATCAGAAGTGGTCCACATATTTGCAACAATTTGATTTGAACATCAAGTACAAGAAGGGTAGCACCAATAATGTTGCAAATTGCCTCAGCCAACCACCGATCGTGAGCATAACCACCGTTCTCAACTCTTTTCGACACAACACTTCTATTTGGCCACTTCTTTACAAGAGAGATCGAGAATTTAGCCACACATACAAGGCACTCTTGGGGGGTACGCAAGTTCCAAATTTCCACCTCCAAGATGCACTGTTATGTCACCTGGGACACATTTGTGTTCCTTCAAGCGAGTGTGCCAAGATGATATGGGAGGTGCACTACAGTCAATTCGTTGGGCCTTTTGGGGTTGAGAAAATAGTGGCAGTACTACAGAATTATTTCTATTGGCCGAAAATTCAACAAGATGTCGAGAAGTACATCAGATCCTACACTTCTTGCGCCATTGCTAAATTGACCATTAAGAAGCAAGGCCTCTATACTTCGCTACCTACCCCTAGTCGACCTTGGGAATCCATCTCCATGGGTTACATGTCAGACCTTCCTTCTACTAAGCATGGAAATGACTGTGTTTTTGTGGTCGTCGACAGATTCTCGAAGATGGCCATTATGGCGGCCTGTAAGAAGAATATCACAGCAGAAGCCACTGCTAAACTCTTCTTTGAATGAGTCTGGGTGCACTTTGGGATTCCACAGTATATCATATCAGATCGCGACAGTAGGTTCCTCAGCACATTCTGGTCCAACCTCTAGTTAACGTTGGACACTAATCTCACCAAGTCTACAACTTTCCATCCCCAAACTAATTTCCAGACAGAGGTCATCAATAGGATGAATATACACATTTTGCGCATGTACAATTAAAAGCATCCACACACATGGGATGAGAGCCTCCCCTATGTACAACATAGTTATAACCGGACTCTCCAAATCTCAATCGGCCATAGCCCCTTTCAGGTGGGCTTGGGATTCCAGCCACTATGTCCTATTGATGTAGCCATGCCATTTGTGCCTACTCTAGCTGATTCGACTCATGTTCAGTCTAAAGCTAACAAAGTGACCAAATTCATCGAGCAAATTCAACACATCTGCCAATAGGTTGATGACATATTGGACAGAGCCAAAGATAATTACAAGAAATGACATGATCAATATCGAGTGCCACACAACTTCCAGGTGGGCGATAAAGTGTGGCTACATTTGGAGAAGGAGCGCCTCAGTAGACCCCATTGCAAGTTTTTCCTACTCCAATATGGGTTGTACACCATCATCAAGGTCGTAGGGAACAATGCCTTCGAACTCAGTATTCCACCATTACTTGTTCTGCACCCAATATTCCATGGATACTGCCTTCGTCCCTATTTCCCACCTCTACTAGACACCTATGACATTGCAGAAGAACTCACACCAAAAGTGTTAAACCTAGACGACATGGAATAGGCCACCATAGATTGTATCATGGACATGAAAATCAAGAACACTTGCCAATAGAAGATCCAACTGTATCGGGTTTTCAAAGCTAGCTAACTCTTGCACCAAGGCAAGTGGTTCACCAGGGACCAAGTTTAGTAGAAGTTTCCTCATCTCATGGAGGAACTCAACACAATGGGGATGATTGCTTCCTAAGGGGGGAGGAATGATCTAGGTGGATATTGGTGGCCACCCACCTATTCCACTTCGGACCCCACCATTTTCTCTTTTAGTTTTTCAGTTTTAGCACAAATTAATATTTTTAGCAATTTTCCGAGTCTTGAACTCCTGGAACCGTTTTGAGGCCCGAAATAATGTTTTTTGGGAAAATGGGAGAAACATTATTCCATGGACCAATCTTGCTGACATCAAAAGTTGTAGTTCTCCGATAGATCTTTCTAACGAGGTATGGTTAGCATCAAACGAAGATTGTATGCCAAAGTTACGTCCCTAGGAAGTTGAAACACCAATTTACCCAAACGAGACCCACAGTTTTGGTGCGTCATCTCCTAGGGTTAGGGTTTTGGATATTTAGGGTTTTTCATTGTTTCTAGGTAATAAATAGGCCCTCAAGCCTCATTGTAACTTAGTTCAGAGGCGTGTATCTGCCACATCTCTTCTCAGAAATAAGCTACCAGTGCCCTAGCTAGTTTATTTCCACTTTGTCTATAAGAAAATTTCAGTTCTTTGATATTAATGAAATGAAGTATTATTTCTGTTTCATATTTTCATTTATGGTTATATGTGTATTTTGTTGTTTCCCTGCATAAATCTAAACCATGGAAGGTGAAGAGAGGGAAGAAGAGAGAGAGGGAGCGAGGGGCAGAGAGATTAATAGATATGGAGTGAGAGAGCGTGTGTGTTTTGGGGGGTGAGATAGACAGATAAAGATGAAGAGATGTAGGGAGATATAGATATAGATGTAGGGGGAGATATCGAACAATATATCTTGCACTAATTGCATTGATTTTAGTGTAGATGGTGATTTCTAATCCTATTTGATTGTTTGCATTAGATGAATTTATTTTAGTGCAGATATTAATTTCTAATTATATTGGTTTTCTTGCACTAGATGCATAGATTTAAATGTAGATGATTCATAATCCTATTTGATTGCCTGCACTAAATGCATTGATTTCAGTGTAGATGGTGATCTCTGATCCTATTTTATTTCTTGCTCTAGATGGATTGATTTCAATATAGATGTTGATTTCTAATTATAGTTGATTTATTGCACTAGATGGATTGATTTCAATGGAGATGATTTCTAATACTATTTTATTTCTTGCACTAAATGCATTGATTTCAGTGTAGATGGTGATTTCTAATTATATTTGATTTCTTACACTAGATGCATTCATTTCAATGTATATGATTTCTAATCCTATTTTATTTCTTGCACTAAATGCATTTATTTCAGTAGAGAGAGAGAGAGAGAGAGAGAGAGAGAGAGAAGGAATATGGAAAGAGAGGGAGAGAGGAAAATAGGAGGAAAGATAGATACAAGCGGGGGATAACGAGAGAATGAGAAGATATAGATATAGATGGAATGTTAATAGAGGGTAGAAGAGACAGATGGAGAGGGAGAAGGAGGGACAAAGAGATTTATATATATGGAGTGAGAGAGCATGTGTGTTTGGGGGGGGTGAGATAGAGAGACAAATAAGGAGAGATTGAGAGAGATATAAATATAGATGGAGGTGCGAGACAGAAGAATATTTCTTGTACTAGATGCATTTATTTCAGTGTAGATGGTAATTTATAATCCTATTCGATTGTTTTCACTAGATGCATTTATTTTAGTAGAAGGAGAGGAGAAGGAGACAAGGGGAAGCTATAGATATATATGGAAGGTGAAGATATGGAAGAAGGGAGAGATGAAGAGAGGGAGGGAGGGGCAAAGAGATTGATATATATGAAGTGAGAGAGTGCGTGTGTTTGGGGAAGTGAGATAGAGAGACAAATAAGGAGAGATAGAGGGATATATATATATATTATCTTATTATTTTCATTAAATGCATTGATTTCAGTGTAGATGGTGATTTATAAGCATATTTTATTGCTTTCGGTAGATGCATTGATTTGAATGTAGAGGATTCGTAATCCTATTTGATTACTTGCACAAAATGCATTGATTGTAGATGGTGATTTATAATCATACTTGATCGTTTGTATTAAATGCATTGATTTCAGTGTAGATGTTGGTTTCTAATCATATTTTCTTACTTGCACTAGATGCATTGACTTCAGTGTAGATGTTAATTTCTAATCCTATTTGATTGCTTGCATTAAATTCATTGATTTCAGTTTAGATGTTATTTAATATTATTTGATTGCTTGCATTATACGCATTGATTTAAGTGCAGATGTTGATTTATTATTTTATTTAATAGATGTATGATGGTACATTAATTTTAAAGTGATAATGTGCATTAATTTCATTGTAAACACAAAAAATTATTGAAAATCTTCATTGATTTTTGTGCCATAGTAATTCACCCTCTTAATATTGGAGAGCGAGAGAGAGCCCACAATATGATGCTTACTACAACAACTTGAGATAAATATTTAAATTATTTCTGATTTCATTTGTCCTTTTCATAGAATTGATATGCATTGATGACAAAACTAACAAGGGGCATAATAATAATAGTAAACGTAAATAGTTTGAGATTGATCATAATGAAGACTAGACGTAATCGACTACAATCTTATTATTCACATTTTTTATCATTCAACACTATTATTTTCACTTTGCATTCAAAATTACATTTCATCATTTGTCATCATTAAAGTTATTACCAATATTTATAATCTCAACAAACTAAAGTAACTAAGCAACTTTAAGATTAAAATGACCATCTTATTCTTAGACATATTTAGCATATTTAAAATGATTATATTAATATTAGATATATTTACATATTATAGATCAAATTAATCATATATTCGATATATTTTCCTTGGCCGCACACAAGTAAAACTAACCTATATCCATCTTAACTCCGGATCTATCAAGATCCTAGAGGGATCAAATGTCTCGAGGTGAAAATCTTTCCTCAAGTTTTTCACTAAAAATAGAGGTTTTCACCTTCAGATATTTGATCCCTCTCAACACTTGATATATCTAGAGTTAAGATGGATATAGGCTGGTACTACTACAATAAAAAAAAAAAAAACTATAAAGATGAAGTATTACTACAAAAATTGTATAAAATATACTTAACAAATAATGTGAATGAAATATATTAATTGAAAATTAGGAAATGCTACTAAAATAAATGTTTTCTTGTTATAGAAAATATATTCAACCTACATAAAACATGCATAATCTAATATTGAATAGAACTAAAAATGGTAAAATAAAGGATGTCAAATAGAGTTTATACCAGCCTTGCATTTTACATGTATGTTATGCTTTCTCTTACGAATAATTTGAAAATTACAAAATTTATATTTCCCCACCCTTCACTTATGTTTTATCTTTTGTTGTCTTTGCTCCTATGACAGATTTTGGAGTGAAATAGAGTACATGTTTCCTCTTATGTTATGTTTTATTTTATGATTGATTTGGAAATCACTTTATAAAATATCTCTTAATGGATGTTTGTTTCCTCGTATGTTGTATAAAATCCCTCGTAGGTTGTATAAAATCTCCCTTGATGGTTGTTTGTTTTGATATAAATACCATTGTGTCCTAATATGTTATGTTTATCTTATGATAGGTGTCTTGATATAAGTTTTTGAATTATATCAAGAAAGTGATATGATAAGTATCCTCGAACCACATATGGTATCATAGAGTACGAGTTATAAGTGTATCTAAATATATAGTGTGAGTTCGAAAATGACACAACACATGTGGTATTATGAAACATTGACGCATACCATAAGGTGTCAAGCCATGTTTAAAAATCCAATAAACGTGTGATATGTTATGATATAATATGTTATACACAAACGTTACGTTGTGTAGGGGATCCAATTTTATATAAGTGTAGAGACTAGAATTCAGCAGATTAATGAGATGGATTGTGTTTCGAACTAAGTGAAGCCTCCGACCATCAACCACATGAAGGAAATTCTAAGGTCTCATTTCAGTTTCATAGCGACATTTCGGTAACGAGAATTAGTTATGGAGTTTGGAGCATCGTTAAAACTCTCACCTGGTAGGTTAAGGAGCTCTAGAACTACATCCAACTACATAATGACTCCCTAATAAGTTCTCTAGAAGAAGGTGTGGGTTTGATCCACTACGGTTGGAAGAAAATGATATTCATTTTAGTAAGTATTTTCTGCATCTTAATCTATTTTTTAGTTGTAAGGGGTTAGTCCCATCCTGGTTTCTCGTTCCATGCCATTTTCCCATGTTTATTTTGACTTTGTATGTATAAAGGATGAACTTGGTTTCAACTAGTATGAGTGTTGACTTGTTCCTTCTTTCGTGTTTCATTTTCTCTCCATAATTTTAAAGGGTAGTCACCTAAAATATATGTGCTATATGACCTTATTCAATTGGTGCCACCCTACTACATAAATGCACAAACCCAACATGATATGAGGAAACACATAATGGCTTGGGTAAACTTCTTTGTTTAAATATCCCTCCCAACATGCAATAAGGAAACCCCCTTTGTTCATATTTCCCATTGTTGGAGGTATAATTTATTTTTTAGTTTGTGAATTTTATCCTTCTTACAAATCTTAGTAATATTAAAAAACCATGATAATGTAAAGGTGTAACAACCCTGGTGAAAATTTCATTCCATAAAGTTAAAATTAATAGCCATGGTTGATTCGACACTTATTTCAAGCTGAATGCTGGGAAAAAAATCCTAGTGGGTGTTCATTTGGTTTATTATGGCTACGGATATGGGCAAAGGAAAAGGCAAACAAAACAGCTTTGGATAGGTAAAATGGCATATTTGGCACATTTATTTACGAAAATATTGGAAACTAGGAGAAAAGGGAGATGAAAGGTCACGGGTTGCATGTGAGGAGGAAAATGAAGGAAAATAATGAAAAATGGAGAAAGAAAAGGCCTCTTCTATAAAAAGGATTCTAAGGACCAATTGGTACTTTTTGTCAGTTCAGTTTTGTAGCTCTCTCATTATTCTCTCTCTCTCTCTCTCTCACTCACTCTTGGACACTTAGAGTTTCTTGGAGCACTTTGGCACTGGATCAAGAAAGGAAAGAAAGAAGGAAGGAGGAGGAAGCAAGCAAGTAGCATTGGGAATCGAGAAGCTACAACAATATCCTTTGAATGTTTTGATTTGCATGTATGATTTCCTTTCTAGATATGGCATGCATGGCATTGCGTGTGGTTCTTTTATGTCTTGGCATCAGTATTTTTCAGATGTGACAATTTTTTCAACTTAGCCTTTCTATTTCTGGATAACCATGGCATTATTGAGTTTTCATGTTTTGGTTTAGCTAGAATGTTGGATGGATTCAAAGCTAAGTGAGGTGGATATTCAAATATTATGATAGATAAATAGTTCATCTCTTGCCTCGGTTTAGAGTCTAGAAATTCGGGTTTGGATTGTACTAAATCATGAGAGGTGGTTTCATTGCCACTTAGGCCTAACAACCTTGCATTTGGAATATATGGTAAACCCTCAAGTGTATGTCTTAGTTTAGGGCCTAGCGACCCATGACTTAGACTAGGGTTGTGGTAAAGCCTGATATACTAGGGTTCAGGAAAATTCCTCATGGTTTAGGCATAGAGAATTCAGTGATATCCATGTTTGTGTTTTCCTAGTGATTGGGTGTAGATCATGGTAAACCTCGTTTATGTTGATGGAGGTGAGGTGGTTAGATTTTGTATGCCATGGATTGGTTCTTTTGGTTTTAGTCCCACATTTATGCTTGGACTATGGCACTAGGGTGATTGGCCGAAGAGAGATTTGGCTCAACCAATCTATGGTAGGGCGAAACTTGAAAGTCCCATCTCTTATTGGTGTTTACAATCAATAATGAAGAGTTCATTCCTTTAGTATCTGATATGAAAATGTATTGGTTATTATGTGGATTCTATGTTTTTTGTATCCATGAAATTTCGATTGTTATTATCTTTCTTATAAGCATGTATTTTATCACTTATGATATATGGCTCTATCCATGTTTTTAAGTTTAAATGGATGTACATTGTATCCATGGTTAAACACATTATATTGCAGCGAATGATATAAGGGAGAAATGCTTCTTAGCGATTCTCAGACAAGTATGACACCTTTATGCTCTATTTTGTTGTTTGTACCTATACATTTCATGTTTGTCACATGTTTGAAGAAATTCCTATGATGGCTAGGAGGGGTCTAGATCAGTTCTTATTGATGTGATTACTTATGTATCATTTTCATGTTGGTATTTTTCGTCTCTGAACTTTCCATGAAGTTCTAGGTAGAGCAGTAGGTTTTGGGTCTAAAAAGGTGGCACAAATCCCGGGGACACTGGCACAAAAATAAGTATTTGGGGCGATGGAAAATTGCATGCAGTGTTATGCTAGTGGCTATAGACTCATGGATGTTGGATTGCAAGCTTGTGCCTGCGTATATGGTTCAAGGAGGTAAAAAGGTCAGTGCGATCTAGGGGTAAGAGGCCTGAATGGTTGGGTTAGCTCCCGGGGGTTTCATTAATGATGTACAAGGTATGTATGTTGTGTTTTTGTTGGTTACACTTCCTTAAGTTCACCTAGATGGTTGAATCTCATTATAGTAGCCTCTTGTCACATGTTTACCTTGGTTTTCTAGTTACTTTGGTATATAGGGGAAGGGGGTCTTACAGAGTGGTATCAGAGCATGGTTAAACCCTTGGAATGAGTGGGCAGTGTGTTGGTAATAATTTTTGTTGATTACTTATGTGTTTCGCGTAGCTATGGTGAATGTGTTTGTGCATCCATGTTGATTTGGCCATGGTGGAAATGGTGTCACCATGGGAGGACTGGTGATGTTGTCAACATGTTTTCATGAGTTTATTACTGATTATGTGTTGTTCATGCTTATGTATTGTGTGTGTACACTTGACTACATATTTTTACATGTTGAATATGCATTGTTTATTTATGCTATTTCACAGATTGATCATGCTTCTATGTTGTCCATGGATTTTTTGTTGTGTGATGTCACATGTTGAACATGCATTGGTCATTCATTTTTGGTTACATGTTCCTTATGCACTTGTATGGATTGTGCTTGCTATTGTGTGTGGTCAAGTTTGCATTGGTATGGTTATGCATTAGGTCATTTTGTATATTTGGTATGGCCATGCATTAATGACTGGAATCCAACTAGAATGATGTTTATGCACTAGCATACCATCTCTTATGAGTTTGTATGTTGTTATGATTGCATATACACATGTATTACACTGATTGGTTGATATTATAGGATGAATCCTCTGCAAATTACACTAAGGTACACTGGTCTATTATGATTTGGTGTAGCTGACATATTATGCTTGATGATGAGCCCCATCATTAAAAATATTTGGAGGGGTTAATAGTCACCTTTTTTCCTTCTTAGATCTATTTTTCTTGAATTTTTATTATTATTTGGGTTTATGATGCTAGTATAGGTGGTGATTAAGGCTAACATACTCTGAGTGCCTAATATAAGGTTGAGTGAAGAAAATCATGATTTATTAAGAATTTTTATAAATATTTTATCACAAAGGGTTGGAGGAGACAACAAGGAGAAATCATAGGAGGATTGTCCACCCTCAAAGGTAGCCGAAGGATCCCAAAGATTCTCTCCAGCAATTCGAATTCCATAAGTAGCTGAACGATCCCCAAGGATTCTCTCCAGCAATCCAAATTCCAAAGGCAATCAAGCAACTCAAAGAGGAGAGCACTCAATCTTCATTTACTTGGAGTCTAGTGGACTCAATCACCATTTTCTAGGGAGATGTTGGTAGCTTCCCTATAGAATAAATAGAGAAAAGCTAGAGCTAGGAAGATTTAGTCTATCCTAGTCTCGCTTCCATTTTGAATTATTGTTGCGAAATATTGAAGCTTTTTGTTTTATATAGGGTTCAAAAATTTCAGAGATGTATGGAGTTATTCTTTTATGAAATGATTGTACTGATTTAATTTTATTAATCTAAGTTCAGAGGGCTAGGCTCCTAGGTTAGGGCCTAACCCATGTGCCTCATCTTCTCTGCTATTATTATCTTTTCCTTTCTATCATTTAGCTAGTTTTTCCTCTGTCATCTAAGTTAGATATGCTTCTGATAAGTTTCACTCCTATTTATTTTTTGTGCTGTTGTAGTTTTAATTTCTTATACATAGTGAAACAGAGGAAAAACTCCAAAACTATGGTCAAGTCTCCCCCCTCCCACCTCTATCAATAGATTTCGAGTAGGGGAAGACTTTCCCATAGGCCAAAATTTCTTTCTGTTCGAGTTCGAGGAAAAATTTGTATTACCAAGTCCAAGCATTTGCTAAACTATTTCATCCCGAATTTCTGTCTGTTTCCCATACATGAATCCATAAGTGTGCTTCACTTCTGAGCACTGCTCTTATGCTTCCATTTCCCTCCTTTACTTCTCACCTTAGCGCTGCACTTACCTTCTTTCAAAAACCCTTAAACTCTTCAGCCTTACTTCTCTTTTTTTCTCCGTTCACGGCTGCCTTAAAATTTTTACGAAAAATGCATGAAAAACCATATAGAACCACCAAAATCCCAACCTCCTCCTTTACTCCTTGAGACTCCCACCACCGTATGTCGCACTTCGCAATCGCAACATTTAACAATTATCTTAACAATTATCACCCATTCTTTGCGATTACAATATTGCGAAATTGTAAATTTCACTTCACACCAATTACCTTCTACTGTTAAAACTCATCCCTCATTCTTTGTGATTGTGAAATCGTAAATCGCAACTCTTAGCATTTTCCACTACCACGTCATCCTGATCGCACATCGCATCCCGCAGAACTTACCACTTATCGCAAACTGCAACTCTTAGATTTTTCCACTTCCATGTCATCCCCATTGCACATCACATCTCCCGGAACTTACCACATCGCAAATCACATCCCACATAACTTACCACATCCCAAATTGTATCCTGCATAACCTACCACATCGCAAATCACATCCCGCAATACTTATCACATCGCAAATCATTGCTTGCAACATTTACCACAACGTAAATCACACTTCACACATTTTATTTTATTCTTGTTAATGCTTACCACTATCCTTGTAAACTTTTGATATTGCGATTCATGACCCGCCACGTCGCTCTTTTCACTTTGCACTACACACCATTTAGTTTATTCTCGTTAATCCTTACCATTGTCCTTGTAAACTTGCGATATTGTGATTACCAACCCGCCACATAACTCTTCACACATCCCAGTGCGCACCATTTAGTTCATTCTATTAAGTCCTTACTGCCATCCATTTAAACTTACGAATTTGCGATTGCGACATCTCACATCACAACTTCTTTTATCCATCACATCACGCCATCGCATTTCTGAGTTCTTCTTGCTCTGAAGTCATTTATTGCGTTATAATAATTTTTTCTAAGGTTTTAACCCCCTCTTTCCGCTTCCAAACCTCATTTCATGTGTTAAACCCCCCATTAGCCGTCTTAGCCCTTTTTCTTCCCTCTAAGCTGCAAGTTAATTCTTTGTAATTAAAATTAAGGCATGGATAGTATAGTTGCATGGATAGGAGTATGGTAGATAGATCATAGGATAGGTAGAGTGAGTTTAGCTGTTTGGAAAAGTTAAGTGTGGTTTAGAATTAATTTCCTTTCTGCTATTTTTTTTCTACAAATTAATTAGTTTCATTCCTGACATTCCTTTCCAGCAATTTAGTTTAGTTTCCTTTCTATAATTTCCTTCCAGCAATTTACTTTCCGGTTGTTCTTATAATTTAAAAAATAGCACCCTTTCATGCAGTAGCAAAGGATGACATGAACATAATGCATCTGTTGTGTATATAACACTGTCACGTCAAAGTTTGTATGAACCCCGGGTTGATAAAGTAAAGTAGGGCAGCCCATGGGAGTTGCAGCATTCTTGGTGCAATACTAGGGCTCACCGCTTGGTAGGGAAAGAGATCAAATATTAATAGCAGGATGGTGGACTACAAGGACTCTGCCTATGAGTCATATGAGCAGGATGGTGGGAATTCTTCTGATTTGGCAGACACATTGAGAAGCCTAAAGGAAGAAATAAGAAGTTGCAAGGTGGATAATGAAAGACTCATACAAGAACAAGAGAAACACGCAAAGGTGAATACAATACTTATTCAGAGCTTGTCGGATTTGCAAAAACAAGGGCCACTTCTAATCAGCCATGGAAAGGAGGACAAAATAGATCTGGCATATGACGATAGGTCTCCTAGTGGAAACATATCAGATAGAGCTGATATAGTGAGAGATGGTGAGTTGTTGGACACTTTGAGTAGGAGGGGTGATGATTACATATACCATTCTATTTCTGGTTTAGATACACATCATGATCGCCATCAGTATCATCCTTACAGGAGGAATGATACGGGCTACATACCAAATTAATTTAAGAAAGAAAAGGCATGTACTTTTGATTGGGAATTGAGGAAACCAAAAGAGCCAGAAGCTTCGACACTTGGGTTCAATAAGTTCTTTGTGCTACATGAGTACTCAAAAAACGTGAAGGCCATGATTTCTTTCTTCAGTTTGAGGGGTAGAGCATACATCTGGTGGGAATATGTGAAACAGGTTAGGCACATCAAGACATACGAATTGAATTGGCACTCGCTCAAAATGTCTTTCAAGAATAAGTGCTGGTGAGATAGGTACTATGACAGAAACACCAAATAATTCTATGAGCTAAATATGAGATCAATGATATATTAATAATACAGAACAAAATTTTGGAGCTACTGAGGTATGTACCGTATATTGAGGATTAGAATGCTAAATTTGAGTAGTTTGTCAGTGGTTTTCCATTAGAAATCAGAGATTGAATTAAGTATGATGAGCCTCAGACACTTGAGGAAGTCATTGGGAAGTTGAAGCATTGATATGAAAAGTGTAAGAATGAGTCTCAGCTAGGATGGAAAAGGAAGGACAAAGGTAAAGGTAAATGGAAACCAAAAATATGAAGGCATTATAATGCAGTAGAGAGAAAATGTGGAATCACAAAAGAATTTTAATACAGTTGGACAAGGGCATAGACCACAACAACAACATAGACCACACAGGTAGCTTTGACCACAACAGCAACATGGAGGTAATGATACACAAGGGTTGGAGTGTTGGACATGCGGTGATGAGAATATTAAGAGAGGTTGTCCACCGAATAAGGTTGGTAGGCCTTAGATATATAGTGGACAAGGGGTGTATACTGTTGGGGATGTTGGGTAGAACATTCCTCGTATTTATGAAGTATTGGAAAACACGCATGAATATCACCAGGATTCTATCTTTGAGATGGAAGGTAGGTTTATAATAAATTTATTTCTATTTTGATTGACCCTGGATGTAAGTATAGCTATGTTAGTCCTGACTTGGTTGATAAGTGTGATTTGTGTAAGGAAATCCATGTAGATCCTTCGTTAATGCATTTGGCCACATGTACAAAGAAAATATTTCAATATTGGGTGAGTTCTTGTGAATTTGAGTTAAATGATATGCCTACAGCAGTTCACTTGAAAAAATTTCCACTGGGATCATACAATATGCTATTTGGTATCGATTGGTTATATCTTCACATGACCAAGGTAGATTTCTATGAAAAACCCATTGAGTTCTTGGATGAAAATGGGGAACCAATATTTTTATAGAGAAATAAGAAGGCCACATCAGTTAGGATGGTGACAACCATGTAGGCGAAGTGCAGTCATAGGAAACAATGTGTATTTTTCGCAATTCATATTTGTAGTGGCAAGGGTAAGGAAGTTGAGGATGAGTATGTGTTGAAAAAGTATGTAGTTTTATAGGAGTTTTAGAATGTGCTTCTAGAACATATTCATATTTTCTTTTTCACATGGAAGTATACTTCTCAATATATTTGATGCCAGTGGCAGGCCCAACATCAAAGGAACCTTACAGGATGAGCACACTTGAGTATGTAGAGTTAAATTTGCATCTGAAATATATGCTTGAAAAGGGATACATTAGGAAAATTGTATGACCATGGCGTGCACCAATGTTTTTAGTGAAGAAGAATGATGGTATTCTCATATTGTGCATTGACTACATGTAGTTGAATAAAGTAACCATCAAGAACAACTACCCATTACCAAGGATCAATGATTTATTTGATCATCTGAAGGGAGAAGAAGTGTTCTCTAAGATCAACCTGAGAGTGAGATACCATCAGGTATGAATCAAAGAGAAGGACAACTACACGACCACATTTAGGATGAAGAACAATCATTATTAGTTTGTTGTAGTTACATTCGGTTTGACTAATGCCCCAAATACATCTGTGTGTTTGATGAAAAGTGTGTTGCATCCTTCTTTGGAGAAGTTTGTTATAGTGTTCACTGATGACACCTTGGTATATTCTAAAAATGAGGAAGATCATGGTGAGAATTTGGCAACAATATTGAGGTTTTTGAGAGAGAATCAGTTGTATGCTAGGTTGAGAAAATGAAACTTTTTCTAGACTGAGGTACACTACTTGGGACATGTTGTCTCCAAGGAGGGAATTTCAGTAGATCCAGAAAATATAAGGTCCATCATGGAGTGTGAACTCCTAAGAACCTATATGAAGTGAGATAATCCATGGGGTTGGAAGGTTATTACATGAGTTTCATCAAGAAATTTTCATATATTTCTTATCTTATTACATCATTGCAGAGGAAAGGTGAGAAGTTTTATTGGAAATAGGGGTGTCAGGAGTTTTGAGTAGCTTCAGCAGTTGTTGACACATTCTCCAACATTAAATATTGTAGATACACGTAAGGATTTTGTAGTGTGTACAGATGCTTGCAAGAGATGATTTATTGGGGTCCTTATACAAGATGTACAAGTACACGTGTACAAGACCTGGACTATTGTCTCACAATAGAGGATTGGGTTAGGTTTAGAGATAGGATATATGTGCCAAATGGCATTGAGCTCAAGAAGGTGATCTCGAGGGAGTTTCATGTGAAACCATATTTGGGTCACCGAGACTACCAGAAGACATTAACTACGGTGAAGAGATTCTACTATTGGTCGAATCTAAAGAGAGACATGGAAAATTTTGTAGCCAGATGTTTGGATTGTCAGATGGTGAAGGTAGAATGTAATCATTCAAGTGTAAAGCTACAATTTATTGTGATTCCACAGTGGAAATGGAGGTCATTTCCATGAAATTGATCATAAGTTTTGCCAAGAGAGATATATAACATGATTCCATCGTGTTTGTTGTGGACAAGTTGAAAAAGGTTGCACATTTCATTTCAGTGAAGACTTCATACTCAGCTAGTGATGTGGCATAGGTATCCATCATAAACATATTCATATTTCATGGTGTTCGAAAGTAGATGATGTCAGACCTATATGAAAATTTCACATCCATGTTTTGAAAGGCGTTGCTTGCAGATTTTGTCATCGAGTTAACATTCAATGCAACTTATCATCTATATATAGATGGAAATGCAAAGAGGTTCGACATGATACTAGAGGATATGTTGAGGATGTATGTGATGCATCAGTAGTGGAAATGGGAAGAGTATCTTCCACTGGTAGAGTTAGGCTACAACAATGGGTATCAAGATTCATTGAATATATGTTTGTTTGAGGCTATGTATGGGCAGATTTACAACACTCCCATCAGTTGGAGTGATATGGTTAACATGGTACTAATTGGACTAGAGATGTTGGAAGAAATGGAACTTGAAATAAAAGTGATCATGAAGAACTTGAAGTCAACAAAAGATAGGTAGAAGAGTTATGAATATTGGAACATGTTGCTTAATGAGTTTTATGATAAGGATTAGATGTACTTTTCTATTGAGCCCAAGAAGAGATTCTTGCAGATTGGATCATGTGGCAAGATGGCACCATGGTTTTTTGGATGCTTCCAGATCATTCAGAGGATCGGACCAGTGACCTATCGGCTGGAAATTCCTTCCATAGTGAAATTCCATGATTCTTTTCATATGTAATTTCTTAATAAGTATTTTAAAGATGTTAATCATGTGTTTGAATGGTCTATTTTGCAGGTGGAAGCCGATGGAGAATTGCAGCTAGAGCCTCAGTGTATATTATAGAAAAGAGTTCTCATGATCTGGAACTAAGAAATTAAGCAAGTTAAAGTGAAATGGAATCACTTTGGGCCCGATGAAGATAAATCGGATATGGAATATCATATGTGGGCCATGTATCCTTCTTTTCTAGTTGAGGAAAAGCAGTTTTGGTCTAATTTTGGTATATGTTTGGGATATGTTTTGGTAATGTTTGATATATGTGTTGATGTGATGTTCATTTATATGTACATATGTGTATGGATGTAGATACCACCATGATCTATGTTATAAATCTCTAATAAGTAGTATGGGTGTTATGTCATTATTTTTTTCATGTTTTTATGATGTCATGTTGGTTTTCTTTTCACCGGGGTGATCATTGTAAATATGACATTGAGCTCTCTTATAAAGCTCCAGGGGTAGTATGGTTTTATTTTAGAATTTTCGCTAAGGTATATGTGTGATTGAACACTGAGTATAGTGTCCTCCAAGGGGGAGGGTTTTATAACAACCCTAGTGAAAATTCCATGTAATAAAGTTAAAAATAATAGCTACGGTTGATGGGACACTTATTCCAAGATGAATGTTGGTAAAAACATCCTAGTGGGTGCTCATTTGGTTTATTATGGCTACAGAAATTAGGAAAGGCAAAGGAAAAGTCTTTGGAAATGGAAAATGACATAGTTGGCATATTTGTTTATGAAAATAATAGAAATTAGGAGAAAATGGAGATGAAAGATCACAGGTTTCCTATGAGGATTAAAATAAAGGAAAATAATGGAAAATGGAGAAAATAGAGGCCTCTTATATAAAAAGGCTTATGAGGATCAATTCATGCCTTTTGTCGGTTCAATTTTTTAGCTCCCTCAATATTCTCTCTCTCTCTCACTCACTCTTGGACTCCTAGAGTTTCTTGGAGCACTTTGGCATTGGAGCAAGAAAGGAAAGAAAGTAGGAAAAATAAGGAAGGAAGCAAGGAGTAATAGGAATCAAGAAACTACAATATGATTCTTTGTAGGTATTTATTTGCATGTATGCTTTCCTTTATAGGTATGGAATGCATGGTATTTTATGTGGCTATTTAATGTCTTGGCATGGGTTTTTTCGAGGTGTGACAGTGTTTTCAACCTACCCTTTCCATTTATTGATAGCCATGGTGTTGCGGAGTTGTCATGTTTTGGTTTATCTAGAGTGTCGAATGGATTTGAATTTGAGCGAGGTGGATCTATGAATATTATGATAGAAAAAAAATTGTTGTGTTGCTTTGGTTTAGGGCCTAGTAATTCAGGATTTGATTACGGGAAATCTTGAGAGGCGGTTTACTCTCAATTTTGGCCTAGGAATATTTGGTTTTGGAAATACAGTAAGGCCTAGAGATTTATTTTCAATTTAGGACTTATTGACCCCTGATTCAGATGGTGGGTTTTGGTAATTCTTGAGAGACTAGTATATATGAAAATTCCTCATCGTTTAGGCAAAGTGAATTTGGTGATATACATCCTTGTGTTGGCCTAATGATCTTGTGTAGATCATGATAAAGCCTAGTTTATGTTGATTAGGGTGAAGTGGTTACCATTGGTATGCCCTAGATTGGTTCTTTTACTTTGAGTCCCAAATTCATGCTTGGAATATGGCAAGGGGGTGATTGGCTGAAAAGAGATTTTTCTTAGCCAATCAATGGTCGGGTGGAACGTGGAAGTCCCATCTTCAGTTGGTTTTCACATTTAATAATGAAGAGATCATTGCTTTGGTATTTTTTATGAAAATGTAATCTTTATTATGTGGATTCTAATATTTTTTATCCATGGTATTTCTCTTGTTGTTATGTTGTGTATAAGCATATATTTTATCAATGACGACATATGGCTCTATCCATGTTTTTACTTGTAGATGAATGCACATTGTATCCATGGTCAAATAGATTGTATTGTAGCTAATAATATAAGGGAGTAATGTTTATTAGTGATTCATACATAAGTATGAGACCCTTATTCTATATTATGTTGTTTATACCTATAGCTTTCATGTTTGTGACATGCTTGACGAAATGAGTGTCATGGCTAGGAGCGGTCTAGACGAGTTCTTATTGATGTTATTTCTTATCTATCATTGTAATGTTATTATTTATCATCTACGAACTTTCCATGAAGTTTTTGGTAGAGCTTTGGGACTGGGCCTAAAAAATTGGCTCAAATTCCGGGGACACTAGCATGAAACTGAGTAATTTGGGACCTGGACGTTGATAGGTAGTGTTATGCTTGCATCTATTGATAAGCTCCATCATTAGACATATTTGAAGTAGTCAATGGTCACATTTTTTCCTTCTTAGATACATTTTTCTTTCATTTTTATTATTATTTTCTTTTATGATGCTAATATAGGTGGTAATTAAGGCTAACATACTCTGAGTGCCTAATATGAGGTTGAGTGTAGAAAATCATGATTTATTAAGAATTTTTATAAGGAATTTATCATAAAGACTTGAAGGAGAAAACAAGAAGATATTATTGGATTATTTTCCAGCCTCCTTAACTCTCAAAGGTAGCCAAAGGGTCCCAAATATTCTCTTTAGCAATTCGAATTCCAAAGGTAGCCAAAGGATCCCCAAGGATTCTCTCCAGTAATTTGAATTCCATAGGCATCCAATCACTCAATATTTGTTTACTTAGAGTCAAGTAGACTCAATAACCATTTTCTGTGGAGCTATTGGTAGCTTCCGTGTGGAATAAATAGAGCAGATCTAGAGCCAGGAAGACTTAGTCAATTAGTCGATTCTAGTTGAAATTTTATTGCAAGCTATTGAGATTTTTATTATTTTACTCAGTGATCAAACTTTCAGAGATGTATGAGGTTATAATTTAATGAAATGAGGAGATTGATTTCATTTGACTAATCTAAGTTTCAAAGAGCTAGGCTCATGGGTGAGGGCCCAATCCATGTGGCTCAGCCTCTCTATTGTTACTATCTTTTCCTTTCTGCCATTAAGCTATTTTTCTCTATGTCATTCAATTAGTTCTACTTTTAATAGTTTCATTGATGCTTAGTTTTTATTTCAATATGTTGCTGTAGTTTTCTATTTTCTTATGAGTAATATAGCTAAGAGAAAAAAAAAACCAAAAAATTTATGGATCAAGACCCCCTTCTCATCTCTTTCAATAGAACTTGAGGAGGGTGAACCATCCCACAAACCCAAAAACTAGTTTTTGTTCACTTTTTTCTGATATCATATGTAGAGTTGCATTACCATTTTCCAGTATTCCTTTGCACATTATTTTCACACATTTGTCTGTTTCTTGTCCATCGATCAACATAGTTTTTTATAGGAATTATTCCTAAAGCCCAGATGATCAGGAGATCATGTCCAAGTTATGCAAATTGCTCAAAAATGAAAGTGCTCAGAATTGGTTTCATTATGAACGACCGGAAAGGTCTCGTCGCTGCTATTCTCGCATCATGAATGGTTCTCAAAACCAAGGTCGTATGAAAAATTTATTAAGGTTTGAAATTGTCCAGTAAACTCCAAAATTTAGTTGACCAAGTTTGACTTTTTAACTTTGGAAAAATTAAAAAAATAATATTCCATTCAGGCGTATCAATGGTCGACAAGTGGCATTGGAGGAATGGTCAATGGTTTTACTTATTTGGATTTTGGCCAATCAACGGGTGCCACGTGGCAAGCCCAGAGGCTGCTAAGTGGCCCCCGGCCAGAATTGTTTGGCTTATCAAAATTTTGTTACAATGCACAGGATTTGAACTCACGACTTCAAGCCCGCCAGTGCAATGACCAACCATTGCACCACCATAGTATATCTTAATATGTATTGCCACCAAGTTTTATTTCAAGTTTAAATTTGATTTGAGTGGAAATCATAAGGGCTAGCCCAGACATCATGCAACCAATGCTTATGACTTGGTGCTATTCTAAACCCGCAACAGTTTAACTGGTGGTTAAGGGTAGACGGCGGACATGTGACCATGTCACATATATATTTAATGCCACATCGCATTAGTTATGGAGGCGATTATGTCAACAGAGAATGCAGTGGTTACATGTGACCACCAAAATTGAGTAAAAGTTTAGTCAATTTTGGGTCTCTTTGACCTTCTAAGCAGTTTGAAATAGGTTTCAGGTCGATCAGAGGCAATCTTCAACACTTTTTTCTTCGAGGAAGATGAAGGATCCATCAGGGCCATCATGGAGAAGGCAGTTTATTGGGCATCCTTTATCATTTTTATGTAAATGAATAGCCAACTCTAGCTAATTCATACCTTCTGAATCTAATGGAAGAGGTTTCAGAAAATTTTGAGAGCTTCTAGAGCTTGAAAAGCTGAAGGGAAGTTCAAGGAGCCATTAGGGCCATCATGGAGAAGGCAATATATCGGGTAATATTTCACTATTTAGTGTAAATGAAAATCCATTTCTAGCTATTTCATATCTTATGAACCTGAATTTACAGTCATGTTTGCCTACTAAGGCTTATTTTAACTTTTACTTGCATTTTGAGTAAATTAATACAAGAGGGACATGCCATTTGTGAGGCTTGGACCAGCAAACGTAGCCCAGGAGGGGTGAACTGCTCAACAAATAGCTGAGTAATGTGTTTGTGAGTTTTATTTACTCTTTATTGTTGTTGTACAACATTAAACAATAAATTTACTTAACTATTCCTCACACTGAAAACTCAAATACATAACCAAAACTACTTTTTTTAACCAGCAATTCGTGGAGAATACTTTGCACACCAAATTATATAAGAATGGATACTTTTCATAGCGTAACAAATAGAATCTATTTCAGATCAGGTTAGTATCAGAGCTAGTGTTTTGAGCATTAGGAGAGCTAGTGTTTCTCTCTATATTGTTATTGTTCAAAAGGATTTGATTAAAAGTCTCCATTATAACCCTTGCAAGCAGTGTAGAGCCATCTTGGGGCAACATTTGTTATAGGTTTTTTAGGCTTACTAGGCTGATTTTTCTAGAGGGTGAAGGAATAGCTACAGATAGCTAAGTCTTGGAGAGGAAAAAAAGGAAGAAAGGGTTGAATGCTTCTTCCTTACCCCAAAGTACCTTAAGGTCACCCTTGGAAAAAAAACCCTCTTGAAGATTGTTTGTTAAGAAGTTATTGGAGTTTGTTGTTTGGCTGTTGGAATAAGATTTTGTCTTTAAAGCCATTTGGTTAAAACTTTTCATTTTTTTTTAAATCTTTGAGAACTTTGTCGAAGTTAATTTTTTCATTGACATCATAATGACAACTTCTACAAGTGAAGTTTCCTCCTTCACTAGATTCTTTGATGATGATATGAAGCGTAAATTTATTATATTGAAGGACATGGTGCAGATTTTATTTGAGGATAAAAGAGAAAGTACTAAACTTCGTGAACAATTTTTTTCCATGAAGGAAGAGAAGGAGGAAATTCTTCAAAGATTGCATGATATGGAGAGGCAGCTCCATGAAGCTCAAGAGGCGTTGACCAATAAAATGCATGAGGAAGAGGTAATCCATTCTAATTTGTCTTTAGTTTCCTCTTTAGAAAGATGTGTTGGTTATTTCGAAAAACATATGAGAGGTATAGGGTCAAAATTAATGATTAAAATGGGCTATGAAGGCAAAGGATAAGGCAATCATGTACAAGGCATAGTTGATCCCATTTTGGTTGAGGAACGACCCAAGAATCTTGCTCTTGGTTCTGTGAAGTTTAATGGAAAAGATTCCAAAACCATGAAAGCATGTGAAGCTACTTTAAAGAGAACTTTTATTCCAAGTTCTAAGATGCAAATATGTCAAATTTGTTTTAAAGATGATTGCCATTGATTTAAGCCTTTGTTGCAGCAAGAAGATGGTAGACATGCAACATATGACGAGCATGCAAGTTCATACAGTTTTCAAGACAAGAACGATGATGTTATTCTGTAAATGAAAGCTTTAGCCTCTACTATTTTATCTTCTCATGAAGACAAAAAGGATGAACATTCAAAGCAGCACAAGAAGTATCAATCTTTCCATGATCAATTTGATTGTGTTTTTGCAAAGCATGATAATTTTGCATACTTAAATGGAAGAAAGATTTGTTGTACATATTGTGGTCAATTTAACCATAATGTTTCGACATGCTGGATGAGGAAGAAAGCATACAGGAAGTAGATGAGGAAAAGGAAACTTTCAAAGAAGGTGCATAAGATTTGCACATATTTCCAAAAGAGGGGACATGATGTCTCTCATTGTTGGACTTTGAATCCAACTAGTCGTCCCAAGCACATGCAGCAAGAGGGCAGAAATATTGGCGAAGGTTGAACCAAGGATTCCATTATTGATGTGAAAAAGGAAGATTCACATGAGGAAGAGTTGCAGCAACAAAATTCGCCATGGAAGTGGCTTGGTAAGAAGTGGATGGAGTTCTTAGTATAGTAAGACGTACTCATTTTGTACATATGAAAATTTTGGTTGTATGCATGCATTTTATACTGCAATATCTCGTTTTTTTGAGCCACCTTTGATCATTGATCAAGGTAGCGATGTACAGTTTCTTTCTGCAAATTTCTTGCCAGAAATTTTCTAAGTGGGTGCAAGAAAGACAGCTCTTAACAGGAGGATAAGCGCATCGAGGAAGGGAAGTGTGAATTGCTTTCTAGTTGTGGTTCAAAGTTACTATCCATGCAAGGAAAGTGTTTGGAGGCTGAAGAGAAGAGGATGTAATACTCTTATTTGTTGTACAGATCAGTTTCAGTAGTCCAGAGAGATTTTGGGGACCAAAAGCTTCTCCTTTGGGAGGTGTGATCAGGAGATCATGTCCAAGTTATGAAAATTTCTCAAAAATGAAAGTGTTCAAAATTGGTTGCATTCTAAATGACCCGAAAGGTCTCGTCGCTGCGATTTTGGAGCCATGACAGTTCTCAAAACCGAGGTCATATGCAAAAGTTATTAAGGTTTGCAATTGTCTAGTAAACTCCAAAATTTAGTTGACCAAGTTTGACTTTTTAACTTTGTAAAAATAAAAAAAAGAGTATTCCAAAGAATATTCCAAGAATGTTCCTTGGAATATTCTATGCAATATTTCCTAGAATATTCCATTCAAGCGTATCAATGGTCAACAAGTGGCATTGGAGGATTGGTCAATGGTTTCACTTATTTGGATTTTGGCCAATCAACGGGTGCCATGTGGCAAGCCTGGAGGCCGCCGCATGGGCCCAGGCCAAAGTTGTTTGGCTTATCAAATTTTTGTTAGAACACACAGCCTTTGAACTCGTGACTTTGCACCTACCAATGCAACGACCAACCATTGCACCACTATAGTACGTCTTAACATGTATTGCTGCCAAGTTTTATTTCAAGTTTAAATTTGATTTGAGCGGAAAAAATAAGGGCTATCCCCTTAGGGCTAGCCCAGACATCATGTGACCAATGCTTATGAACTAGTGCTATTCTAAACCGGCAATATTTTAACCAGTGGTTAAGGGCGGAGACAGCGGAGATGTGACCATGTCACATATATATTTAATGCCACATCACATTGGTTATGGAGGCGGTTATGTCGACGGAGAATGCGGTGGTTACATGTGACCGCCCACTACCACATTAAAATTTAACCACAAATGGTTTCAACCTTATTTGGAGCACATTCTGCTAATTTTGAAGAGTTCCCATTTTTGGCACCTTTAACTGGCCGTCCTCCACATTTAGTGGGGTTTTTGGGGACATTGGATAGTTTTCTTTGGGAGGCCATAACTCCCTCATTATGGAACCAAATTGAGTAAAATTTTAGTCAATTTTGGGTCTCTTCGACCTTCTGAGAAGTTTGAAATAGGTTTCAGGTCAAACAGAGGTGATCTTTAGCACCTATGTCTTCGAGTAAAATGAAGGAGACATTAGGGCCATCATGGAGAAGACAGTTTATTGGGCATGTTTTATCCATTTTATGTAAATGAATAGGCATCTCTGGCTAATTCATAGCTATGAATATAATGGAAGAGGTTTCAGAAAATTTTGAGAACTTATAGAGCTTGAAAAACTGAAGGGAAGTTCAAGGAGCCATCAGGGCCATCATGGAGAAGGCACTATATTGGGTAATATTTCACTGTTTAGTGTAAATGAAAATCCATTTCTAGCTATATCATATCTTCTAAAGCTGAATTTACAGTTACCTTTTCCTATTAAGGCTCATTTTCACTTATACTTTCATTTTGAGCAAATTAATACAAGAGCTACATGCCATTTGGGAGGCTTAGACCAGCAGACGTCGCCCAGGAGGGGTGAAATGCTCAAAAAATAGCTAAGTAATGTTTTTGTGAGTTTTATTTACTCTTTATTTCTAATGTGAAATGTTAGATAGTAAATTTACTTAACTATTCCTCACACTAAAAACTCAAATACATAACCAAAACTACTTTGTTTAACCTGCAATTCATGGAGAACACTTTGAACACTAAATTATATCAGAATGGATACTTTGCATAGTGTGACAAATACAATCCATTTAAAATCACCAGAGCAGCTCCACGATGCTTCCCCGCTTAATTTTCCATCTCTATATTCACTTCCAAACACCTCTTTTACACTTTGTTCCTTCCTTTCCCTCATCACAGCTACCACACCTTTTTTTAAATCACAAAACACTTGAAAAAACCATCCAAGGTTAAACTCCCCCTTTCCTCCTTGAAATACCTGCTACCGTACTTCGCATTCGCGATGTTTTTCCTTTCCCTTAAGACTTGCCTCAATCCCTTTTCACACATCGCACTCCACAGTGTTTGTTTTCTTTTCCTTTAACATTTACCACTCGCTTTCACTAATTGCAATATTGTGAAATCACAAATTGTAGAGGGTAGTTCTTACCATATTGCAAATCGCAAATTGAACCTTTTACCTTTTTTCCTTTACACTTACTACTTTTTTTCATCGATTGTGATATTGTGAAATCGCAAATCACACCATTTTCCCTTTTTTCTTTTAATACTTACCGCTTCAATCCACCGATTGTGATATTGTGATCTTGCTCTGCCGCTGGTCCCACTACCACGTCACCCGTCATAAATTGCACTATGCACCATTTAATTGGTTTTCGTTACACTTACTACTTCTTTCCTCTGATTGCGATATCCAATATCGCAACTCTTGCCTCCATTGCATCTCCACCATCGCACTTTTCAATTCATTCCGCTCCAAAGCTATTTCTGCTATATAATAAGTTTTATAGGGTTTAAACCCCCCTCTTTCACTTATAATTCTCATTTCATGTGTTAAGCCCTCCATTAGGCTCTTTAGCCCTTTTCTTTCCTCCAAGCTACAAATCAACACTTTTTCAATTAGAATTAAGTCATGGATAACTTAGCTGCATGGATAGTAGCATGATAGATAAACCATAGGATAAGTCGAGTGCATTTATCTATTTGGCCAAGTTAAGTGTGGTTTATAATTAGCTTCCTTCTTTCCATTTATTTTCAACAAGTTAAATTAGTTTCCTCTCTGTCATTTCTTTTCTGCAAATTAAATTAGTTTCATTCTTGTCATTTATTTTTAGCAATTTATTTTACTTTTCTTTTTGTCATTTCCTTTCAGCAATTTAATTTTTAGTTGTTATCATAGTTTAATAAATAGAACCTTTTCATAAAGAAGAAGAGGATTACATGAACAGAGTGCATCTGCTGTGTATATAGCATTGTCTCCTCCTAGTTTGTATGAACCCTACGTTGATAAAGTAAAGTAGGGTAGCCCCTAGGACTTGCAGCACTCTTGGTGCAATACCAGGGCTTACCACTTTTTGGCGCCATTAGCGGGGAGGTGCCTAGTAGATGTTTTGATTTTGTTTTGATCACTCTTTCTGCTTTCTTTTTTTTTCATGTCATTTCAGGAATATTGAAAAAATACAAAAATATTTGATTTTCATGCCTCGTAGGACTAGGAATACTCAAAGGAAAACCTTACCTAAAACCCCCACATCACCTCCTAGCCACCCTTCACCCTTCTTCAGTGGCAGTGAGATTGAACCCCCTATAGGAGAGCCTTCTGAATACTTTGAGGATCTTATTGGGGAAGAATAAGAAGACCTTGTTTCAACTGAGGGACCTTCTTAACCTATTTTAACCATGGCTGGGACCCAGAGAAACTTTCCCATAAGAGAGGAATATGGGGAAACTAAGATGAAAAAAATTATCCCCACAACTCTCCCACACTTTCATGGACTTACCTCTCAGGACCCTGACACATTCATGTTTTAATTTGTTGCTATTTGTATGACTTATCACTACACCTCTGATGATCATAATTTGAATCTATTCCCATCCACCCTTAAGGATGAAGCCTTGTGCTAGTTCATGGGTCTACCTAGGGATAACATCACTACTTGGGCACATATGGAAGATACCTTCAACAAAAAATAGAGAGACTATTGTAGGTCCAATGAAACTAAGGATGAAATATTTAAGATGACTCTAGGACCTGATGAATCCCCAGAGGACTATGAAGAGAGGTTTCAATTAAACTATAAGAGATCCAACTGCACTCTTGATCCTGCATCACTTAAACTTATACTTATTCAAGGGATCTGTGAAGAGATGATAGAAACCTTGAATATGCTATCGGGAGGAGATATCTACCAACAACTCAATGATACAATAAAAAATTTCTTTCGAAACCATTCTAGGGAATTTAGGAAGAAGGGCATAGCTAGCCAAAGTACATCCAATACCCCTTCCTCTTCCACCTTTACAAAACATGAGATTGGAAACATGCTAGAGGAATTCAAAAGTGACATGATGCACACCTTTGCTTTGAAAATGGACACAATGAAGGTAAAATGGAAGCAAGAAGAAATAGAGAGAGTCGTGGCAATATTTTGTCTTAGATGTACAAGGAAGCACCCAAGAAATGAGTTTCCACTGAATTTCATATAAGTTTTCTTAGTCTGTGAGGAGAATCATGCCACAGAATAGTTTCCCTCCTTACCTAGACTTAAGTTTGTATATCAAGGCAGGGAAGCAATGCGAGTGAAACTCTGTTTCATCAACTAGATAATTCCTAAAGTCCCTCATCCATATCAACAAGGTGTGCAAGGTGCACCTTACTCGTACTATCACAACAATCAGAGTGCACCCATGAAACCTTCGTACACCCCTACTCTTATTAGTCTACACTAGTTATTTGGCCTTACAACCCTTCATATCATCGTCAACCAGTAAATCAACCATTCCAATAGTATGTTCCACCACAACGTCAATGGAACAAACCATCCCAAGTGTGGAGGCCTAAAAAAAATCAAACACCTACTCTAATTCCTCCACCTCAGCCTTGACCTCATCTTACTCATGCTGCTCCACCTAGGCTATCTATACTTGCACAACCCAATCTGGACCTGAACAACAGAAAGGCACAAAAGGATTCTAGTGGAGAAACATCCTATCCAGATTATGCTATGGAGATAGAAGAGGTTAATCTTAGGTTGGGAAGAGTAATCCTAGACAACCATCCTCCATCTCCACTTGTAGAGGTTGAGGAGGAAAAATAAGAAAGTAACACTCAGATCCAAGAACCTCCTTTTCCTGAGCGCTTGATCCACCCTAGTCAGCACACACCAAAGGAGACTTAACTCCTTAGAGTATTGGAAATTTTGTGTGTAAAGATACCACTTATCTAGGCAATAAGGATTTCCCTATCTATAATAGGCTCATCAAAGAAAATTTCTTCAAGAAAACTGGGAGAAGGAAGAGAGATACCCCCACCATTAATGTGGTAGGACAATTGTCTGACCTCATTTTGGGAAGGGTGATATTTCCAAAGTACTTGGACCCTAGTAGTCCAGTTGTTGATGTACATGTAAATGGTTTCATAGTCCCTAACACTCTGATTGATCTAGGGTCTGCCATCAATGGCATGACCAAGGAAACTATGTTAAAACTTAATCTCCAAGGGACTTTGAGGAAAACCAGAATAGTTATGCCACTTATATATTGTTCCACAATAACTCCGAAAGGAATTGTTGAGGATGTCATGGTTACGATTGGCTCTTGGGAGTATCGTACATATTTCCTTTTCCTATAACCAAAAACGAAGTTTAATGGTTATCCTCTCATCTTAGGGAGACCTTGGTTAGCCACTGCAGATGCTTATATTAGTTGTTGGTCCAGAAACATGACTATAAAAAATGGGCCTTTACCTAAACATCTAGTGTTATATGCTCCAGCCCAGCCTTCCATTGATCATGATCTCCCTATATGGTTGGAGGATGAATAAGATTAGTTATATTACACTACTCCTATGTGTATCATAGATGCTATTCTTAGAGAGGGGCAGCTTGATGAAGATGAACTCATCGACCATGCCATTCAAAACCATTCCTCCATTCCTCTCAAAACCTTATTCAAGGAGTCTAAGAACCAAAATTGGATGGAAGTGAAATCAATTGAGTCAACCTCTAAATCCACCAGGGCTATTGAGTTTGGCCCATCCAGATCTCTGAAAATCAACCCAAACCTATCGAATGAAGATGAGGAGTAGTTGTGTGAGATTTTGAAAGAAAATATAAATGAGTTCACCTGGGATTACAAAAGCATGAAATGAGTGCATCCTTCAATGTGCAAAAGACATATTTACATCAAAGAAGGATGCCCTATGAGACAACCCCAAATAAGGATGAACCCAGCTCTGAAGGACATAGTCAAAGAAGAGCTACATAAACTATTGGATGGAGGGTTCATATATCCTATCTCTAATAGTGAATGGTTATCTCCTCTTGTCCTAGTTCCAAAGAAGAATGGGAAGTGATGAATTTGTGTTGACTATTGAGAACTTAACAAAGCCACCAAGAAAGACCATTTCTCGTTGCCCTTTATAGACCATGTCCTTGATGGCCTTGCAGGGAAGAATTTTTTTTCCTTCTTAGATGGGTTTAGTGGGTAGAATCAGATTCAAATCAGCCCTGAAGACCAAGATAAGACTACTTTCACATGCCCTTTGGGTACAATTGCTTACAAAGTACTACCATTTTGGCTGTGCAATGCCCTAGCTACCTTCCAAAGAGCTATCTTGAGCATATTTTATGATTTAGTCCATGACTCTCTCAAAATCTACATGGATGATTTCACACCATCTGGGGATGACTTCCAGGAAGCTCTCTCCAATTTTGGTAAAGTGCTGAGAAGGTGCATTGAGATGCATCTCTCCTTGAGCCCAGAAAAGTGTGAATTCCCGAAGAAAGAAGGGGTTGTGTTAGGACACTCCATATCCCAAGCAGGAATATAGGTAGACCCGAACAAGATCACAATCATCAAAATGGTACCCACTCCTCAAAAGAAAAAAGATAGAAAAATGTCTTTCAGATTAATCACATAAGATTAATCCAGAAGAAGTTTTTCTACATTATGGATCACAAAATTCTTAGATATAACAAGCAAAAATATGTCAAGAGTTTCCTAGGCTTAGCCGGTTACTATAGAAGGTTCATCAAAGATTTTAGCAAGATGGCTTCGCCATTATTTGGGTTATTGGACGAATATTGTGAGTTTATTTGTTTTTTCCTTGTCAAGATGCTTACGAGCATATTAAGAAAAATTTAACTACTACCCCCATCCTCTGAGGTCCAAATTGGACTCTCCCTTTCCACATCCACACTAATGCATTTGAAAAATTTGTAGGGACAACATTAGGACAATTAGAGGACAAAATCCCTTACACCATTTATTTCATCAGCAAGAACTTGTCCAAGGCCGAGCTAAGTCATACTGTTACAAAGAAGGAAATGTTAGCCATTGTCCATGCCTTGAACAAATTTAGGCATTATTTAACTAGATATCAGACCTTTGTTCAGACTGACCATGTAACCATCAAGTATTTAATGAGAAAACTAGATGTTAATGCTAGAATAATTAGATGGTTGTTACTTTTGCAACAATTTTATTTGACTATTGTTGATAAACCTAGAAAAGAGAATGTTGTTGTAGATTTTTTGTCCAGGTTATCTCTCCCTACAGGCAAAGAAGGAATGGTGGATGACTAGCTACCATATGAGCATCTCTTTGCTATATCGACATTCTCACCATGGTTTTCTGATATATCCAACTACTTTTCTTCTGGGAGACTCCCTCATAATCTTTCATTCAAGGAGAGGAGCAAAATCATCAGAAAAGGTGCCCCTTTCACATGGATTGGGGGAAACCTTTTCAAGCTAGGCCCTGATCAAATCCTAAGGAGATGTGTGAGTGAGGAATAAGTTTTTTATATCCTCTCTAAATGTCATGAAAGCCCATGTGGAGGCCACTTTGATGCAAAGAGAACTGCTTAAAAATCTTTGCAGGAAGGATACTATTGGCCTACCCTTCACCAATATTCTAGAAGATACACCAACTGGTGTGACCAGTGCTAGAGGATGGAAAAACCCACGAAAAGGGATGAAATGCCTTTACACCCTCAAGTGGCTCTTGAGCCATTTGATAAGTATGGAATAGACTTTGTTGGACTTATCGATCCACAATCCAGACAAAAGAAGTATATCATAGTCTGCACTGATTACCTGAGAAAGTGGGTTGAAACAAAAGAAGTGAATGTAGAAATTAAGGAGAAAGTAGTAGAATTTCTGAGGGAGAATGTGTTTTACAATTTTGGATACCCTAGAGAAATAGTCACTAATCAGGGAGTACAATTCACCTCCTGCCCCATTTGAGAATTTTTTAGGAAGCACAAGATTAAGCATAGAACATCTACTGCCTATCACCCTCACGTGAATGGCCAAGTAGAAGTAACTAACAGAGCTTTAGAGAGAATCCTCACCAAGGTTGTGAGCAACTGGAAAAAATATTGGGCAGAGAGATTGGTAGAAGCTACTTGGGCCTACAACACTACTTGGAAGACAACAATGGGATTCACTCCTTATGAACTAGTCTATGGTCAGAAAGCTCTACTTTCTATTGAGTTTGAATTCAATACTTTAAGAATGGAATCTAAATTAAATATAGATCTATCAAATGTCCAAAAAGAGAGTTTTCTACAACTAAATGGATTGGACGAGTTCAGAATGCAAGCACTTCTTCACACAGAGGTAGTTTAGCTGCAAAGGAAGGTCTGCCATGACAAGAACATCAAAGAAAATACCTTCCAAGAAGGATATTGGGCATTGTTATATGATTCAAGGTTTAAAAATTTCAAAGGCAAGCTAATGAAAAGATGGTTGGGACCTTACACAGTGGAAAAATGTTTTGATAATGGCATAGTTCAAATCAAAACCATAGATGGGGAAGGAATCCTCTCGTTTGTCAATGGTAACAGACTTAAAATTCACAAGAAGCATTTGTCAAAGGCAAAGTTCATAAATTAAATAAGCAGAGAGGTGTATGTGATGGGAAAATCCATAGTTTCCCACACCTCCTGAAAGAAAAAAAAAAGAAGGAGAATAAAGATCCATTGGTGAAAACCTCTCTGAGGCACCCAACGCAAGCTTGTGGGATGAAAACCTCATTGGGGTCAGCTCACTTTCTCAAAAATCCATGGGTGAAAACCTCTCTGAGGTGCCTAAGGCAAGCTTGTGGGTTGTAAACCTCCATGGAGGCAACCCAATTTCTTTCAAAAAAAAGAACAAAAGCAAAATAGAAACAAAAACAAAAAAATACATCTGCATTTGAGTGTTTTCTGTGTTTGTTGTTTTGTAGGTTATTAATGGTTTCTGGAAACACAAGGAAGCATTCATTTTTTTTCCCTTATTCTATTTTACCATCCATCCCATCATTCACTCCATTCATTTTCATAACTTCCTCCATCACCTCCTTACACCATATTCCTCCATTCCTGAGCACAATGTAGCAAAAGAAAACAAGCCACAAACTGCTAAAAACATCAAAAAGTTCTTTCAAAAAGAAATATTGTTCATGGAATGTAAATAAAAACAAGGAGGAATCAATAAAGTAGACCCCAATCATGACAAGAGTGCCACCCATGGCATATAAATCATCCCCGTGCAACATCTCCAACAAGAAGAAACAACAAGGAAAGATCAGCAACTCACTCAGAGAGCTACTCATTCAACAAGCTTCTCACTTAGACAACTGAAAATAGTGAAGAACACAGCATATAAGAGGATTTTATCCAAAATCGAACTCCTTTAACCACCTTGACAGCAACTGGTAAGCTCAAGTATAGCCCCTCACCCCTTGCTATGCATTCATAATGGCCGAAAGTAATTAAATTTGCAGACTAAGTGTTTAAGAGGTAGAAAGGTGGCTAGTTAACTTGGCCACCACCGTGAGGTATGGCTAAAACAAAAAAAACTAGAAGTACATGCCACCTGGGAAAGAAAAATAAAAATTTAATCAGTTGAAGTGGAGGAGGACAAGAGGAGGAAAGATGCAATATCAGCGAGTTAAAAAGAAGAGGGTCCAATTGTCTACAACGGAAACTAGAGCTGGGTTGCGTTACATAATTTTCTACAACAAAGAATTTTCTGTGCATTATAATAATACAGAGGGCCCGTCTCATCCAAACTAATAAATTGATTTTTTTTTAAAAGGGAGAGAGACTGATGGAAGCCCACAGTGCAACAATAGTGAGCTTCAGCCACGTATTTTGGGATAGCATGCAACCGTAGTAGTAGTACAATGTCATCCTACCCATGGCCTGGTCCTCTTCTGTTAATATGAGTAGGGAAGCTTTTATAGTAACCTAATCAAGGCAGAATTCCACTTCTAGCCATAGAGAAGAAGGAGAGGAAGAGAGAAAGGGCCAAGGAAAAATGGAAGAAATGGAAATAGAAGTCATAGAGGTAGAAAAAATTGAGCAAGAAGCAGACTCACAGCACAACACCAAATCCTCTCAAGGAAAAGAGGTAGTTGCCACCTTATATCCTCTGAGCATAAAGAGAAAAAGGTAGACCTCTAGGTATCTTAGAGCTGACAAGAGTCAGAGGATAAGTCAGAGAGAGCTAGAAACTCCTCCCACGAGACCAATTATCATTGAATAATCACTAAGGGAGGAGGAAATAATCAAAGGAACAGTTCTAAAGGAGCAGCTGCAGAAAGAATAGGAAGATAATGTAGCACGAAAGGGGAAATTACAGGAAAAAGGGCAACAAGTATCCACCATGGAAGACTTATGCATAGAAGCCCTTCATAAAATATTCCCTTATGACTCATATGCTGTATACCTCAAGGATAAATGGCTCCTACTTTAAATCAAAACTCTAGCCTCCCATGGATCATTACCTTTCCAAGATTGTAATAAATTCATGATTTTATTCAAGCAAGCTAACATGGTTGATCAGAAAAATATGGCAGATTTTTATGCACATAACCTTGTGCTGACAAATCTGGATACTTGGGACCCCAATCCTACAATGCAGAATATGTATTTGATGTCTCTAATAACTTGGATTATTAATGAGGACACTAGAGCAAAAGAGATATGGAGGGTCATGGGAAGAAGAAATACAAAACCCTTATATATTAGACCAAAATTATTCAGCCCAAGAGGAGCCATCCTTAACCATTGAGAGATTCAAAGGGACCCTGCAATGGTTGAAATCTACCTTCAAAATCAAACCCAACTGATAGGCCACCTGGATGATGTTTCTATGAAGATAGAAGATGAGTGCATTATGACCATCCAGAGGAGATGGAACAATCTCCCTCACAACCTCAAGATCATGGAGTACCATAGTGCATTAGAAAGGGCACCATTATACAAGAGGGCCATGCAGGCCAAAAAGATTCAATGGTTGGGACTAAAGCTCAACCCATCTTTGTTGTTGGGGCTGATTGATGAAAAGGACACAGATGCACAATATAGATAATGGGAGAATTTAGAAAAGAATAATGATTTTTACCCCCTCAGGGAAACTCCCACACTTCCTCCTCAAGAAATTAGGGGGGCTATCAAATCCTTGAAGGAAATGCAGGAGGAGGATTAGTTGCTCAGAGGATGAGCAACCATTCAGTAGGGGGTGATGATGAGCTCCATCATTAGAAATATTTCGAGGGGTTAATGGTCACTTTTTTTCCTTCTTAGATCTCTTTTTCTTGCATTTTTATTATTACTTGGTTTTATGATGCTAGTATAGGGGGTGATTAAGGCTAACATACTCTGAGTGCCTAATATGAGGTTGAGTGTAGAAAATTAGGATTTATTAAGAATTTTCATAAGAATTTTATCATGAAAACTTTGAGGAGACAACAAGGAGAAATTATTGGAGGATTTTCCACCCTCCTCAACTCTCAAAGGTAGCCAAAGGATCACAAATATTCTCTCCAACAATTCGAATTCCAAAGGCATCCACCAAGGATTCTCTCCACCAATTCTAATTCTAGAGGTAGCCAAGCACTCAATCTTTTCTTACTTCGAGTCAAGTGGATGCAATCACCATTTTCTAGGGAGTTTTTGGTAACTTCCCTATAGAATAAATAGAGCATAGCTAGAGCTAGGAAGAGTTAGTCAGTTAATTGATTCTAGTTGAAACTTTGTTGCAAGTTATTGAGCTTTTTATTATTTTAATTAGTGATCAAACTTTCAGGTATGTATGAGGTTATTCTCTTATGAAATGAGCACGTCGATTTAATTCGACTGATCTAAGTTTCAGAGAGCTAGGCTCGTGGGTTAGGGCCCAATCCATGTGCCTCAGCCTCTCTGTTGTTACTATCTTTTCCTTTCTGCCATTAAGCTAGTTTTCTTTCTCTCATTCAATTAGTTTTTCTTTTAATAGTTTCATTGCTGCCCAGTTTTTCTTTCAGTATGTTGTTGTAGTTTTCCATTTTCTTGTGAGTAATAGAATAGAGAAAAAAAAACCAAAAAATTTGTGGATCAAGACCCCCTTCTCATCTCTGTCAATAGAGATCGAGGAGGGAAAACCTTCCACAGACCCAAAAAGGGGTTTCTGTTCAATTTTTCTAATATTAGAAGTAGAGTTGCATTACCATTTTCCATTCCTCCTTTGCATGGTATTTTCATGCATTTGTCTCTTTTTCATACATCGATCAACAGATTTTTTTGTAGGAATTATTGTTAAAGCCCAGAGCAGCTCTGTGGTGCTTCCCCGCTTCATTTTCCATCTCTGTATTCACTTCCAAATACCTATGTTACACTATGTTCCTTCCTTTCCCTCATCCTAGCTACCACACCTTCTTTTTAGTCACAAAACGCTTAAAGAAACCATCCAAGTTTTAATTCCACCTTTCCTCCTAGAAATCCATGCTACCATACTTTGCAATGGTGATGTTTTTCCTTTCCCTTAAGACTTACCGCAATCCCTTTTCGCACATCGCACTCCATAGTGCTTAGTTTTTTTTTCCTTTAACATTTACTGCTTGATTTCGCCAATTCTGATATTGCATAATTGTAAACCACGGTTCTTACCAAATCGTAAATTGAACATTTTACCTTTCTTTCCTTTACACTTAATGCTTGTTTTCGTCAATTGTGATATTGCGAAATCGCAAATTGCAAATTTCACCATTTTCCCTTTTTCTTTTAAGACTTATTGCTCCAATCCACCAATTATGATATTGCGATCATGCGTTGCTGCCGGTCCCACCACCACGTCACGAGTCGCACATCACACTGTGCACTGTTTAGTTGGTTTTTGTTACACTTACTGCTTGTTTCTGTTGATTGTGATATCACATATCGCAACTCTTGCCTCCATCTCATCGCCGCCATCGCACTTTTCAATTCATTTCATTCCAAAGCCATTTTTGCGCCATAATAAGGTTTTATAAGGATTAAACCCCCCTCTTTCACTTCTAGCCTTGTTTCACGTGTTAAGCCCTCCATTAGCCTCTTTAGCCATTTTCTTCCCTCCAGGCTGCAAATAAACACTTTTTCAATTAGAACTAAGTCATGGATAGCTTAGATGCATGAATAGAAGCATGATAGATATACCATAAGATAAGTAGAGTGAATTTAGCCATTTGGAAAAGTTAAGTGTGGTTTAGAATTAGTTTCCTTTTTGCCATTTATTTTCATCATGTTAAATTAGTTTCCTTTCTGTCATTCATTTTCTGCAAATTAAATTAGTTTCATTCTCATCATTTCTTTTTCAGCAATTTAGTTATAGTTTCGTTTCTATCATTTACTTTCAGAAATTCACTTTTCAGTTTTTATCATAGTTTAAGGAATAGCACCCTTTCTTAAAGCAGAGGAGGATGACATGAACAGAGTGCATCTACTCTGTATATAGCACTATCACCTCCAAGTTTGTACGAACCCTAGATTGATAAAGTAAATTAGGGCAGCCCCTGGGAGTTGCACCACTCTTGGTGCAATACGAGGGCTCACTAGCTATAGCCCCCTACATGATGGCTTGTAAGCATGTGTATACATCTATGGCTCAAAGAGGTCAAAAGGTCAGTATGACCCACATTTAAGAGGGCTGAATGGTTGGGTTAGCTCTTGGGGGTGTCATTGATGATGTATAAGGTCTGTATGTTGTGTTTCCTTTGGTTCCACTTCCTTAACGTCACCTAGGAGGTTGAATCTCATTATAGTAGCCTCTCCTCACATATTTTCCCCTACTGCCACGTTAGTTGGGTAGATGTGGAAAGAGTGTGTTGCAAAGTGGTATCAAATCATGGTTCAACTCTTCGACTGGATCGGTGGTTTGTTAATCATGGTTTTTTGTTAATTTCTCATGTGTTTCTCATACCTATGGTGTATGTGTTTATGCATCCATGTTTTGTTGGCCATGGTGGTAGAGGTATCGCCATGGGAGGACTCATGATGTTTTTTTCAACATGTTGTCATGAGTGTATGACTGATTATGTGTTTTCCATTCTTGTGTATTTTTCATGCACACTTTCTTACATATTTTGACATGTTGAATATGCATTTCTTATTTATGCTAGGTCACATATTTCTCATCCTTGTGTGTTTTCTGTGGATGCTTTCTTGTGTGATGTCACATTTTGAATGTGCATTGGATATTCATGCTTGGTTCCATGTTATTTAAGCTCGTGTATGGTTTGTGCTTGTGATTGTGTGGTCAGGTTTGGATTGGTATGGGTATGGATTAGGTCATGTTGTGTATTTGGTATGGTCATGTATTGATGAATGGACTCCAACTGGAATGATTCTTATGCACAAGTATACGATGTGTTATGATTTTGTATGATGTTATGATTATATATACACATGTATTACGCAGATTGGTTGATCTTAAATGATGTATCCTCTACAAATTACACTAAGGTAAATTAGTCTATTCTGATTTGGTTTAGCTGACATATTATGCTTGGAAGGAAAATAGATCAAAGATGAATAGAAAGATGGTAGACTACAAGGAATCTCCTTATGATTCGTATGAGCAGCATGGTGGGAAATATTATGATTTGGAAGACACATTGAGAATCTTAAAGGAGTAAATAAGGAGTTGCAATGCAGATAATGGAACTCTAATATAGGCATAAGAGAAACAAGAATAGGTGAACATAATACTTATTCAGAGCTTATTAGATTTTTAGAAAGAAGGGTCTCTTCGGATCAGATATGGACATATGGAAGTAGGTATTCTAGTAGACATAAGTCAAATAGTGTAGATAGAGTGAGAGATGGCAGGTTTACGGACACTCTGGATAGGAGGGGTGATGAGTATAGGTACCATTATAGTTCTGGTTCAGATGGACATCATGATTGCCATTGTTATCATCCTTACAGGAGGAATGAAATGGGATGCTCTCCATATGAATTTAAGAAATAAAATCCACCTACTTTTGATGGTGACTTGAGGAAACCATAAGAGGCATAAGCTTGGATACTTGCAACGAAGAAGTTCTTTGAGTTGAATGAGTACTCAAATAACATGAAGGCCGAGATTTCTATCTTCAGCTTGAGGGGTAAAGAATAAATATGGCGGGAAGATGTGAAGTGGGTTAGGCACATCAGGATAGAGGACTTTAGTCGACACAAATTCAAAATAATTTTCAAGAAGGGGTAGTTTTCAGTGAGGTACTATGATAGTAAGGCCAAAGATTTCTATGAGCTAAATATTGGATCAATGACAAATGAAGACTACACGAAAAAATTTATGAAGCTACTCAAGTATGTACAACATCTTGAGGATGAGAAGGCTAAATTTCAGTGTTTTTTCAGTGGTTTTCCATTAGCATTCAAAGATCGGATTGAGTATGATGAGCCTCAGAAGCTTGAGGAAGTGATTGGGAAGTTGAAGCATTTCTATGAATAGTAAAAGTGCAAGAATGAGTCTGAGAAACGATGGAAAGGGAAGGACAAAGGTAAAGGTAAATGTAAGATGAATATACCAAGGCCTTATAATTCATAAGAGAAATAAAATGTGGCACCACAAAAGATCTTGAGTGCAGCTAGACACGTGCATATACCACATCAACAACACAAACCATAACAAAAATGTGGAGGTAAAGGTATGGGAAGGTTGGAGTTGTTGGACATGAAGTGAGGAGAATCTTAAGAGATGTTGTTCACATAATCAGGGTGGTAGGCATAGGATATATAGTGCTTAGCACAGACAAAATTTTGGGGATGTTGAGGAAAGAATTCTTAGTATTTCTGCAACAGTGGGAAACAGGTAGGAAGATCATTAGGCTTCTATCATTGAGATGGATTGTAAGATTTGTAATCAAGTTACTTCTATTTTGATTTACCCTATATCTAATTATAGCTATGTTAGTCATGAGTTGGTGGATGAGTGTGGTTGAAGTAAGGAAATGCATGCAAAATATTGGTTAGTGCAGCTGGCCAAAAGTATTAAGAAAACAGTTCACCATTGGGTAAGAGCTTGTGCATTGGAGTTAAATGTTATGCCTACAACAACACACTTGAAATATTTTCATTGGGATCATACAAGATGCTATTGGGTATGGATTGGCTATATATTCACATGACCAAGGTAGATTTCCATGACAAAGCCATTCAATGCTTGGCTGACAATGGGGAACAAATAGTTTTATAGGGGAAGAAGAAAGCCACATCAGTTAGGATAGTGACAGAAATGTAGGCCAAGCATAGTCACAAGAAAGGGTGTGTAGTGTTTGCAGTTCATAAACATAATTACCGATCAAACGAGACCTATTACCTCAAAACGGGAATTCTAACAAAAAAAACATCAAAAACCCATGAAAAAACAACTAGCAAATGAAAATTTGTATTTTGGAATAACCATTTTTTTTCGGGGTAAATTTTCAACATTTTCAAAAAAAATTGTATTATGGAATAACCTTTCTTTTTTTTTGGGGTAAATTTTCAACATTTTTTTTAAATGGAAGATAAAGCCAATCTTTTTTGGTGCAAAAAACAGGCCAAAAATGGAAATTGTTGAAAAAAAAATTTTAGAATAATAAAAATTAAAAAAAGAAGAAAATGAAATAACATTTTAAAATAATTGAGAAAGAAAACAAAATTCATTATATTTTTTTAAGGTAGAAAATTTTAAAAATTAAAAAATAAAAAAAAAATGGGAAAAAAAACAAAAAATTAAAATATAATTAAAAATTAAAATTAAAAAATATATTAAAAATTGAAAAAAAAAACAAAATTAAAAAAAAACAAATAAAATTAAAAAAAACAAAATAAATTTAAAATATTCAAATTAAATTTAAAAAATAAAAGGAGAATTTTATTAAATTAAAAACCAAAAAAAATATTTTTTTAAAATAAAAAAATTAAATTAAAAAAATATATTAATTTTTATTGAATTAAAGAAATTAAAAATAAAATTAAAAATAAAAATAAAAACAAAGAAAAAATTATTTAAATTAAAACTAAAAATAAAAATAAAAAATGGATTAAAAATTAAAAATTAAAAAAATATATATTAAATAAAAAAACAATTATTAAAAAAATAAGTAAATCTTAAATATAAAAAGTAAACTAAAAATATATATATAATAAACTTTATTAAATTTAAAAAAAATTAATATTAACTTAAAAAATTAAATTAAAACAAAAATATTAAATTCTAATAAATAATTAAATTGATCAATAAATTTGAAAATATAAAAGAAAATATCCCCGGATGTGGGTGATTAACTGCATTGGTACGTGGTTGAGATTTTGGGTCGGTGCGTGTATTCTCCTTCTCGCCACCCGAACTCACATGAAGCTCCTCATTAATATGCCCATCGTCATTCGCAGAGCAGCATTAATGCTACACAGAAGCCCATACCAGCTTGCATCCCTAATGAGCATGGCCTTCTCTAGTAGCTTCATTCCTGCTCCGCCTCCCTTGCATTCTAGCTTCTCCTCTACTGCTGTGGAGCCAAGCTCTCAAACCAGCACAGGGAGACGCTACTCCATCATGTGCTGCATCGATTTAGCTCCTGGCCTTCACATTTCACAGAGCTCCCTCTACAACCTGCGGCTCAGCTCGCCCACCATGAATTCCACTGCTCTGTGTGAAAGCCCTCTTCTGATCTTTGCTCCCTCCACCATCAACGCCCTCTCCATCCCCAGTCATTTTGCTGGTTGTTCCTATCATTTCACTCTAGGAATCATGTCGCACCTTCGACAGCGTATAAGATGCCAGAGAGGTAGCAGTCATGGTCATCTCTCTCGCCAACCCTCCACTTCCACTTCTGACTCTTCGTCTCCCTCTTGTGATAATTTCACCAGTCATTATCCTGACACCAGAAGTGGTCGTGGTCACAGGCGTGGGCATGGGTCTTCTCATTTTGAAATGGGATCGCCCCATATTTCTGCCTCTCAAATTATTATCCCCGCGCATCTCCACACTACCTAGCTTTGTTTACCCTACTCTCTGAACTGGCCTACAATCGTAGCCACCATCACCATCGAGCTCAAGGAGGAGCCCCCCAGCTCGGAAGCTGAGCAAAGTGGTGCTGGGTTGGAGAAAAGGGCTGGCGACCAGCATTGCACTCCACAAGGTGTCAGCTTGAAGAGAAAAGCTCCTAGCTGTAGTGATACTTAGGAAATTGGCCAAGAAGATAACCCGAACGTCGTCAAGCGAGGCGGAGGAAGAGGACTTGTATGCCTAAAGCTGTCGAATTGTTGAGGAACCCCCCTCAATCTCTCATGACATCTAATCTAGTCATAACTCACAATTTTTTTCCTCACAGTCTTTGGGCTGGGTACACTTCTAAGCTCTTCATGACTACTTGTTTTTCATTTCAGTTTTTTGTTAATCTGTTCCAAGGCCGGTTTCCCCTGCGTGGGCGGCAAGTTTCAGTGTGTTTAGATCGGGTCAACAAGATAGTTTTGTATGTCTTGGAGGTCTGGTAAACTTTTTTAAGTCTTTTTTCAGTGTAAGAATGCCGCTACTATGCGCAAGCTCCGCTGAGGCCGATGCCTCTCTGTAATCTTTTTTGTATTATAATAGATTAGTCAAATTCAGAATATATATATATATATATATATATATATATATATATAGATGTGTATGTGTATGTGTATGTGTATGTGTATATGTATATGTATATGTATATGTGTATATATGTGTGTATATATATATATATATATATATATATATGAAAAAAAAAAAAAACTAAAAAACACTTTTAAAATTGAAATAAAAAAGTTATAAAAAATTAAAAATGGCAAAAACACAAATTAATTAAAACTATTAAATTAAAAAAAATAGAATTAAAAAAGAAACTAATTTAAAAAAGAAAATTAATTTCAAATATAAAAATCAAAGTTAAATAAAAAATATTTAATTTTAAATTTTAAATGTTAAATTTTATTTAATTAAAAAAAAAATTAAAAAAGACATATTAAATTTAAATTAATTAAATAAAATATTAAAATTTATTAAATAAAATTTTAAAAAAATAATTTGTTTGAAAAATCATGGTTTTCCCACAAACCGCTCGCTGCCTGCCCAGCGGCTGACCACCGCCGCCACCTGGGCGACACGATTTTTAACAAATTTAAAATTTAATTTTTTTTTTTTTTAATTTTAATTTATTAATTTTAATATATTTTTAATTTAATATATTTTTATAATTTTCCTTTTTAATTTATTAAATTTATATTTGGTTTTTCAATTTAATTTTAAGTGTTAATTTTTATTTATTTTTATTTTTTTTAATATTAATTTTTTATTTTAATTTAATATTTTAAGATTATTTAATTTTTTTAATTTTTAATTTTTAATTTTTTGAAATTTTAATTTTAAAAATGTATTTTTTAATTTTAAAAATTTTAAAATGGTTTACTTTAAACAAAAATAGACTTTTCATTTTTTCTAAGTTATTTTAAAATAATTGTTTTCCTCTTTTTTTGTTTTGTATTCTAATTTTTTTTATTTTCAAATTTATTTTTTTAACTTTTAATTTTTATTTATTTTCTAATTTATTTTTTATTTTCAGTTTTTTTTTTAATTTATTTTTTTATTACATTAAAATTTTATTTTTAATTTTTTCTTAATTTTTTTTTTAAATTTAAATTTTTAAGTTTTAGTTATTTTTTATTTTTGTATTTTAATTTTTTAATTTTAATTATTTTTAAATTTTCTCTTTAATTTTTTTATCGTTTTTTTTAATTATGTGGTTTTTTTAAGTAACTAAAAAAATTAATTTGATATATATATATTTTCTAGTTCAATTTTTAATTTTTTCTTTAAATTATGTAGTTTTTTTCCCATTTTTTAATTTAATTTTCAAATTTTTTTAGTTTTTTTGTGTTTTATTTATTTATTTTTGTTTAAATTTTTTATTTTTACAAGTTAATTATTTATTTATTTTTACATTTTTATTGGTTTTATTATTATTATTATATATTTGTTTATATTTGATTGTTTTTTGTCATGTTTTTTAATTTTGTTTTTATGTTTTACTACCAACATGAAAATCACCACTCTAAAAAAAAGTGGTTGATGCTGCATCACCACCTTTAAAAATTAGCTTCAAAATCACTAACATTTGAAAATAAATGTTGATATTTTATAAATAAAACTTTAAAGTGTCAAAAATATGCTAAAAAAAAGGGTGATTCTGCATCAACACTTCTCAAAATCGGGTGCTTTTTTTGCTAGCTCGAAAAAGTAGGTACTAGTTCAGTTACCTATTTGATTGGTAAATATGTTCACATTTCTAGTGACAAGGGTAAGGAAGTTGAGGATGAAAATGTGTTGAACATGTATCCTGACTTACAACAGTTTCAGGATGTGTTTGCAACAGAGATTTGAGAGTTTCCACCACAGAGGGAAGTACACTTATCTATTGAGTTGATTCCAAGGGCATCCCCCACATCAAAGGAACCTTACATGATGAGCACACTTGAGTTGGTAGAGTTAAAGTTGCAGTTGAAAGAGACACTTGAAAAGGGATACATTAGGCCGAGTTTAATTCCATGGAGTGCACCAGTGTTGTTCGTGAAGAAGAAGGATGGTACTCTCATATTGTGTATTGACAACATGCAAAGGAACAAAGTAACCATCAAGAAAATCACCCATTACCGAGGATGGATCATTTGTTTGATAAGTTGAAGGGATCATCAATGTTCTATAAGATTGACTTGACATCCAGATACCATCAAGTATGCATCAAAGAGTAGGAAATCTACAATATCACATTCACGACAAGGTATGGACATTATTAGCTTCTTGTAGCTCCATTCGGTTTCACCAATGCCCCAATTATATCTATTTGTTTCATGAAAAATGTGTTGCACCCTTATTTGGAAAATTTTTCTATTGTGTTCATTGATGACATATTGGTGTATTCTAAAAATGAGGAAGAAAATGATAAGCATTTGGTAGCAGTCTTAAGGTTGTTGAGAGAGCATCAGTTGTATGGTAAGCTTAGAAAATGCGACTTCATCCAAATTGAGGTACACTACTTGGGACATGTTATCTCCAAGGAGGGAATTGCAGTGTTCAAGAAAAGATAAGGGCCATCATGAAATGGGTAGCTCCTAAGAACGTAGGTGAGGTGAGATCATTCATTGGATTGGTAAGTTATTATAGGAGGTTCATCATGAAATTCTCATAGATTTCTTATCCTATTACATCATTGCAGAGGAAAGGTAAGAATTTTTATTAGACAGAGGAGTGTGAGGCTATTTTTGAGTAGCTTAATGAATTCTTAACACATGCTCTAGTGTTAAAGATTGTAGATGTGGATAAGGAGTTTGTAGTGTGTAAATTCTTGCAAAAGAGGACTTGGTGGGGTCCTTATGTAGGATGGATAGGTGGTATGCTACAAGTCACGAAAATTGAATGAGAATGAGAAAAAATACCCAACACATGATCTTGATCTAGTACCAATCATTCAAGCACTGAAGATGTGGAAGAATTATCTTCTTGGCAGATGGTTTGTATTGATGAGTGATCACATTGGGTTGAGATACTTGTTTGACGAGTTGAATTTGAACGCCTGACAGGCTAGATCATTGGCCATGATTAGCGAGTTTGAGTTCAATATCACGTACATCAAGGGAAAGAAGAACAAGGTTGTAGATGCTCTTAGAAGATGAATATAGGTAAATCACATTGCAGTGATGAGCTCCTATAGAATAGATTTACAAGATAGAATATTATAGGCAGGTCAACAGGATCACAAGTATATGGAGATTGTGCACAGGTTGTAGTAGAGTAGAGGTACATGTAAAATTCTTGGTACATGTACAAGTACACTTGTTAGTATAGGTACATGTACAAGAGGTGGTACAGGTACATGTACACATGTAAAAGTGTTGGTACATGTACAAGTACACGTGTTGGTATAGGTACATGTACAGGAGGTGGTACAGGTACATGTAGAGGTATAGATGACAGCACCAATGCAGGTACATCTATAGGTACATGTAAATGTGCAGAAGACTTTGACTATCATCTCACAATGAATGGCTTGGTTGAGTTTAGAGATAGGATATATGTGCTAGATAGTAGTGAGATCAAGAAGGTGACCTTGAGGGAGTTTCATGCAAAACCATATTTGGGTCACCCAGGCTACTACAAGACACTGACTATAATGAAAGGATTATTCTATTCGTCGAATCTAAAGAGGGATGTGGCAGAGTTTATAGCTAGATGTTTGGATTATCAGATGGTTAAGGTAGAGTGTAAGCATCCAGGTAGACTGTTATAGCCGATTGTGATTCCAAAGTGGAAATGGGAGGTAGTTTCCATGGAATTCATCATAGTTTTTCCCAACATAGCTAGACAGAATGATTCCATCATGTTTGTTGTGGACAGGTTGACAAGGGTTTCAAATTTCATTCCATTGAAGACTAAATACTCAGCTAGCGATGTGGAATATTTGTTCATTAAATACATATTCACATTGAATGATGTTCCACGTATGATGATGTGAGACAGTGATGTATAGTTCACTTGCATGTTTTGGAAAGAGGTGTTTGCAGGTTTAGGCACCGAGTTGGCCTTTAGCACAACTTATCATCTGCAGAAAAATGGACAGATAGAAAGGGTCAACAGGATACTGGAGGACATGTTGAGGATGTATGTGATGCATCAACAGAAAAAATGGGAAGAGTATCTTCCACTGGTAGATTTCGCCTAGAACAATGGGTATCAAGAGTCATTGAAGATGAGTCCATTTGAGGATATGTATGGATAGAGTTGCAACATTGCCATAAGTTGGAGTGATGCTGTTAACAGGTTAGTAATTGGACCAGATATGTTGGCATAAATGGAATAGGAAATGTAGATGATCAATATGAAATTCAAGGAAGCACATGATAGGCAGAAGAATTATGAAGATAAGAACATGTTGTTTAAGGATTTTAAGGCTGGGGATTAGGTGTACTTGCATATCAATCCCAAGAAGAGCTCCTTGCGGATTGGATCATGTGCGAAGCTGGCACCATGGCTTTGTGGAACCTTCAGGATCATTAAGAGGATCTAACCACTAGCCTATCAAATTGCACTTCCTTCCAAAATGAAAGTCCATGATGTTTTTCATATATCATTTCTTAAGAAATATGTTAAATATGTTTATCATGTGATTGACAGATATGTATTGTAGGTGGAACCCAATGGATAATTCCATTCATAGCCATAGTGTATATTGAAAAATAAGGTGCTCATGCTCCGGAAATTATAAATCGAGAAATTTAAAGTGCAATGGAAGTCCTTTGCACCCGATGAAGCTACATGGGAGATAGTGGATCACATGTGGGACATGAATCCTTACCTACTTCCTAGTTGAGTAAAAGTAGTTTTGGTGTGACGTTGGTATACTTTTTGGCATATGATTTGGGGATGTTTGATATATGTGTTGATATAATGTTCAGGTATATGTAGATATGTATATGGATTTAAATACCACTATGAGATATATTATAAATCTCTAATAAGTAGTGTGAGTGTCGTGTCATTATAGTTGCCATGTTGTTATGATTTCATCTTGGTTTTATTTTTAGTAGGGTGATCATTGTAAATATTTCATCTCTCTATGTTATAAAGCTCCATGAGAAGTATGGTGTACTTTCATCAGCTTTTCTGAGGTATATGTGTGGTTGAACACTAAGGATGGTCTCCCAAAAGGGGGATGGTTATGTAACAACCCTGGTGAAAATTACATGTAATAAAGTTAAAAATAATAACCATGATTGATGGTATACTTATTCCAAGCTAAATATTGGGAAAAACATGCTAGTGGGTGTTCATTTGGTTTATGATGGCTAAGGAAATTGTAAAAGGAAAAGGAAAATTCCCTGGAAAGGAAAAATGGCATATTTGGCACATTTATTTATGAAAATAATGGAAATTAGGATAAAAGTGAGATGAAAGGTCACATGTTGCATGTCAGGAGGAAAATGAAGGAAAATGATGGAAAATGGAGAAAATTGATGCTTCTTCTATATAAAGGCTTTTGAATATTGAGAGGATCGGATCAATGGCCTATATTGAAATGCCTTCTGCAGTGAAATTCCATGATTTTTTTGATATGTTATATCTTAAGAAATATTTTAAAGATGTTAACGATGTTATTGACTGGTCTGTTTTGTAGGTGGAAACCGATGGAGAATTCTAGCCTAGCCAGAGCCTTAGTGTATATTGAAGAAAAAGGTGCTCATGCTCTGGAACAGAGAAATCAATAAAGGTAAAGTGAAATGGAATCACTTTGGGACTTATGAAGATACATGTGAGATGGAAGATCATATTCAAGGCATGTATCATTCCTTGTTTTCTAGTTGAGGAAAAATAGTTTTGGTGTGATGTTGGTATATGTTTGGCATATGTTTTGGTGATGTTTGATATATGTGTTGATGTGACGTTCAGTTTTATGTACATGTGTGTATGGATGTAAATACCACCATGAGCTATGTTATAACACTCCAATAATTAGTTTGCTATCATGTCATTATAGTTGTCATGTTTTTATGATGTCATGTTGGTTTTCTTTTCAGTAGGGAGATAATTGTAAATACAACATTGAGCTATGTTATAAAGCTCCAGGGGAATTATGTTAGCTTTTCAATAGTTTCGGTAAGGTATATGTGTGGTTGAACACCGAGTACAGTGTCCCCCAAGGGGGATAATTTTCTAACAACCCTGCTGAAAATTTCATGTAATAAAGTTACAAATAATAACCACGGTTTATGGTACACTTATTTCAAGCTTAATGTTGGGAAAAAAATCCTAGTGGGTGTTCATTTTGATTATGACGGCTAAGGAAATTGTAAAAGGAAAAGAAAAATGATTTGGAAAGGAAAAATGGCATATTTGGCACATTTATTTATGAAAATAATGTAAATTAGGAGAAAAGTGAGATGAAAGGTCACATGTTGCATGGGAGGAGGAAAATGAAGGAAAATAATGGAAAATGGAGAAAATATATGCCTCTTCTATAAACATGATTTTGAATATTAGTTGATACCTTCTGTCAGTTCAATTTTGGAGCTCTGTCATCTCTCTCTCTCTCTCTCTCATCTCTGGAAACTTAGTTTTTCTTGGAGCACTTTGGCATTGGAGCAAGAAAGGAAAGAAAGCAGGAAGAAGGAGGAAGAAAGAAAGGAGGACTAGGAATCAAGTGGCTACACCATGATTCTTTGTAGGTATTGATTTGCATGTATGATTTTATTACTAGATATGGGTTGCATGATATTACATGCAATTATTTTCTATCTTGGCATGAGTTTTTGGTAGGTGTGAGAGTGTTTGCAGCCTAGCCTTGAAATTTCCAGGTAGACATGGTGTTATGGAGTTATCATGTTTTTATTTAGCTAGATACGCTGATGGATTCAAAGCTGAGTGAGGTGGATCTTCAAAGGTTATGATATAGAACTAGTTCATGTGTTTCCTATTGGGTGTGGAGCCTGATTATCTTGTTTATTTTGTATCACAACGTTGGACTCCTATACCTTAATGGGGCGGAAATGACGCCTGTAAGTAAACGTTGCCTAGGGGTCTTGGGGGGGTGGTTGTGACTTCATGGAGCCCCCCCCCCCCTTGGCGGGGGGTTTCGGGGGCAGTGCTTCCGAAGCTAAAAATAGATGTAAAATTGCCTTGTAAAAGTATATTAATTTCTAGTCAATCTGGGCCATTCATTAGGTAGATGATCTGATGGTAGAAGTTATGTTTAGTTTAGGGTTTTTTGTCCTATAAGAAAATCCCTCGATTTGTATGAGGGTATTGTATTGCGGCTGTGTATTGTATGTGTATTCTCAGAGCGAGAAATATATAGGGAGACTGTGAGAGAGAACAGAGGGTAGTACCGCAGATCTGTTGTAGGTTATGTCTCTTCATTTTGCTGGATAATAGAAAGGAAGGATTGGTTGTTCAGGGTGGATGTAGCCCAAACTGGGTGAACCACGTATATCTTTGTCTCTCTAGTTTTATGTGTTTTGTGTGTTTGTGTTTTCCTCATATTTTATGTGTTGCATTGCTCTGTAATATATAATTTTCTAACATTCCCTTGGTTTACAACCTATTAATCCTTGTTTGTATTGTGTTGAATCCTAAGAGGTGGTTTTCTCTCCATTTCAGCCTAGGATTCACGGGTTTGGGATATATGGTAAATCATAGAGAGTATGTCTCAGTTTAGGGCCTATTAACCCCTCATTCAGAATGTGGGTTGCGGTAAAGCTTGAGACACTACGATATAGGAGAATCTGATGATATCCATGCCTGTGTTTTCCTAGTGATCGGGTGTAGATCATTGTAAATATTTGTTTATGTTGATGAGGGTGAGGTGGTTAGCATCAGTATACCCTAGATTTGTTAGTTCGGTTTCAGTCCCACATTAATGCTTCTAATATTAAATAGGGTTGATTGACTAAAGAGATATTTGGCTCAGCCAATCTATGGTTGGGTGGAACGTGGAAGTACCATATCCACTTGGTTTTTACATTCAATAATGAAGAGCTCATTGTATTTGGTATGAAAATGTACTGGTTATTATGTGAATTTTATTACTCTTTTATCCATGGTATTTTTATTATTATTATGTTGGTTATAAGCATGTACTTTATTAATGATGATGTATGGCTCTATCCATTTTTTTACTTGTAAATGAATACATGTTGTATCTATGTTCAAATAGATTATATTGTAGCTAACGATGTAAGGGAGAAATGCTTCTCCAACATTCTCATATAAGTATGAGACCCCTATGTTCTATTATGTTTCTTATACCTATAGCTTTCATTTTTGTGACATGTTTGTTGAAATTCTTGTCATGGTTAGGAGGGGTGAAAATGCGTTATTTTTTATGTGATTATTTTGTATCAATGTCATGTTTTTATTTATCTTTCAATGAAATTTTGGGTAGAGCACAATATTATGGGACTGAAAAGGTGGCTCAAATCGCGGGGACACTAGTACACAACTGAGTAATGGGGGCCTTCAACGCTGGCATGTAGTGTAATTCCTGCTACTATAGCCTCCTATACATTGGCTTTCAAACATGTGCCTATGTCTATGGTTCAAAGAGGTTATGAGGTCAGTGTGACCCAGGGGTAAGAGGCCTAGATGGTTTGGTTAGCTCCTAGGGGTGTCATTGGTGATGTAGAAGTTTTGTATGTTGTATTTCTGAAGGTTCTAGTTCCCTAAGGTCACCTAGGAGTTTGAATCTCATTATAGTAGCCTCTCGTCACATGTTTACCTGGTTAGAAGTTTACTTGGGTAGATGTGGGAAGAGGGTGTTACATAAGTCTTGTTACTATCTTCATTAGATCTGCCAAAAAAAACTTAGGTAAATTTTTGTACTACAACAAGAACCCACACTATGTCTAGCTCTAGTCTAATTTATCACATCAATACTATGGATTTTCCTTACCCAAGCTAATTATGACAATGTAGTATTTGTCTACCGTTTTCTTCAGAAGAACATCCATATACTTCAAACTATTGTTTCTTTCATAATGCAATGCACATAACAGATGAAAATTGTTGTAAAATTGTTGTCCACCTTCCTTACTTTCTGCTAACACCTATCAAGAGAGGAGGTTGAATATTTTAATAAGAATATTGACCATGTGCAATGTGACATAATTCAATGACAATTATTGGTAATATTTTGAATGTTTTATAACCTCTTGTTACAAGATCATCTCATTAACTCTTTGTAGTTCATGCTTCTCTATTTTCATTATGCCTAACCCTTTGTTTCCCAATGTTGAAAGGCTGGTATTAAGAATAATTGAATTCATTCTATCACCTAGGGTTTTATTTGAAGTACAAAAACATAAAGGGGATCATTTATAGGTTAAAAAATGAGTATGATGTCCAAAAGTGTATGTTATACATATTGAACCCTCCTCTTAGTTTAAAATGTAAGCCATATAGGGTACATGAAAAGGAACTCACGACTAGTAATTTTTTTTATCAACGGTGAGTCATATTATGTTAATTTCCTATTACATATCATGCTATCATCTATCATACACCATCAATTTTTGAGTTTGTTTATGTTGAATACTCTTTCCAAAAGAGCTCATACTTTATTACCTATTATGAATTCATTGTCTCTTCACAATTAAAGAAAATGATATTCTGAGTAAGATTCTCTTAATTCTTCAAGGAAATTATATGAGTAAAAAAGTCTCAAACATTCACCATATTAAAACCTCCCATCCTCCCATGCCTCTATTGTGTCGCTTTTGTTCCATGCAAGTTCTAAAAACACTTTCTATGACACATAGTGATTCCATGTCAAATATTCTTATCTTCTTAAGGAATTTTGGTCACAATTTAAAAATATGCTTATTATTACATGTTCCTTTTTCAGTGACTACATTATTCATCCATGATAGTACATGGCCTTTCCTTCTACTATTATTAATGTTTATTGATCAAAATAAGAATATTAATCCCTGTCATATCCTTTGGTAAATTTTTTATATAGTATTTTTCTATGTGGAATGACCTTTAATTAGTCATTGTCATATCCATCCCTATCACATTTATTTCAGAATAATTTTTATATAGTATTTTCCCTATGTGGAATGGCCTTCAATTTGTGTTTGTAATATATTTAATTATTGCACATGAATTAAAATGACATCAATATATAATATGCATTCTATTACTACAACCACAAGGCGTTCTTTCTTCCATTACATAATACATATTACTATGTTATCAATTTATTTTCATTCAGCATACATGAGCATGATTTCATTCCCTTTTTGAATTAATTTTCCTATTGATGTTTTATAATGCAACCTAGAAATTACAGTAATATGATTTAGATAATATTTACTTTGTTTCCCATTGACTCATGATTTGAGACTCACATTAAAATATATTTGATAAGATGCTACTTATAATGATTTTCCTTAACAGGGGCTCATGAGACAATGGGAGGGGCCATGGCAGAAGGGGGGATTTGTCATGGAGGGAAAACAAAAACAAGAGAATCGATTTCTCTATTCATTTCTATGTATATTTTGATAAGTTAAATAAAATCACTTAGAATGGGCATCTCTACTTATGAGGCCTCCCATCACATTAACCTACCATAAAATCTTCTCAGAATATATCATTAAAAAATTCTAGCATAATTAAAATTCCATAGAGACCATTATAGAAGTAGCAACCACTTTATTTTAATCGATGAGACTCAAATCCCATTGCATTTCCATCCAAACATGAATCTTGACCATGTCACACCAATTAGCGACCTCTATTCTATCTAGCTATCTATCACGTTCAAATTCCTCATAGGAGATGTTGACACCTAATCTGAAAGGATTGGGATTATTGTAAATAGTTTAATATTTTAGCTATCAATTGGGTAAAAGGAAGATATCTTTGAATTGGAATCCCAAGAGTCTCTCCACTCATGTATACATTCATACTTTGGTTAATGTGATTACTCAAGTTGCGTTGTCGAGTTACTCGCCCAAATTTACATGGTATCAGATCAGAAGCCAAAATTAATCTCTTTTTGTCATAAATCCTATTTTATCTACCATATTTTATCCTTTGTCCCTATTTTATTTTCATTTGGATAAAGTTTTATCTACTCTATGTGTTGAAAAATTTAAAGTGTGTGTTGGTTACTCCCTTTTAGTCAGATGATACAGAAATTTCAAAGTCACCCACACCTACGTTGGCCGTTTGTGTATGAATTTGTGGTGGTATCAATTATGTAGCTTGCATTGATATTTTAAGTCTCATGGAACAACAATGCAATGAATTGTGGTCTTCCTGTTTAATGTCGTGGGTCTGCTAGGTGTTATAATGGACAATTTTTGCTACAATGCATTGGAATGATTGACTGTTGTAGTCATATTCTACGTTGAAGAATGAAACTAGGAGACAGTGTGTAGGAAACCTTGTGATCTTGTATGGTGCATTGAACAACTCAAATTGTGCGTTGAATTATGTGTTAACCATGACCATGAACTATATTGTTCGTTGGACGAGTATCATGGTGGTACTTTACTGAATAATAGTATGTGTTTTTTTTAAGGTAATTTTATCTATGTGTTGAGTTTTTAAAAGGGGGACGTATGGTATTATATTGTGGATGGAATATAAAATTCGTTTTTTGAATTAATATATTTGAAATAAGATCCTTTTTGAAGGCCATATGATATATGGTATAAAATTAAGCTTGGTATGTGGCATTATGTTGAAGACCATATATGGTTCATATATATGATGGTTCATGCATAAGTTGGAGTTTTTCATTTGAAATCCTTTTTATATGATGAGGCCATGGGCTATAATATATGATGGGCATACATATATCATATATTAAGGTATGTTGAATTGGATACAATACATATATGTTATATATTTAGTGCGTTGAAATTCATATATATGCTCTAAATGGACGATGGCATAAGTTGGATGCTTTATATAAATAAAAAGACAATGTCAGTTTGATTGCAAAGACATTTTAAATTTTTGTGACTATTTAGGGTATAATTTGACATTTTTATGATGCATTCACTCATTTCAATAGTGGGAATAACTCTCACTAGAAAATAGAACTACCATGAGTGTTCGAGGAAAATAAAACATAACTTTATCTTCAATGAGTTATGGAAAGGAGTTTGTGATGGAGAATGAGGCGATCCTCCTCAAAAACACACTTCTGAAACATTTCTTGCTATATGTGAGAATGTAATATTCCAAATCTAGAACAGCTCATGAATCATGCACTAAAAAGTGATGATCATCATGGTGAATGAGTGCCTCCCTCACCCATGCTATCATCCAAATGAAGTGAGTCACCCTCCAACATGGTAACTCATGAAAAGTCTCCTCCACCTTGTGCTTCGGAAATGTAGGTGGGTTGAATAAATGAACATGATAGGAAAGAGGGCCTATCCCACACTGTCCTCCCCTCCACTGATGATAAGTGTATAGGGTATGCTAATCTCGGACTACAACATGATTTCCCTCCAATGGTAAGAATAATATTGATTCTCCAAAGACCCTTCCTCCAAAGTCATGAGTCATGTCAACCCAAACCATTCCATACAAGATGAATGGAACATCATCACCACATGGAATTGAAAGCAGAAAATGGTTGAAGTTTATGTGCAAGTTTGGATGATACATATGGTCTCTCTGGTGGATGCAGCGCAGTCCTTTCAACTGCTGATTCAGAGCATCAAGTGGCGAGTTTTTCTCCAAAGAATTTGCAGCTATGCATGTTAGCCCATCTATTATAAAGTAGTAAGATGCAATATATACCAGCTGTGTACAATCAAGGAAATATAACTCTTTCCCAAAGTCATGTAGAGATGGGTTATCAATATTACAGTATTTGGCCCTAAAGTGACCATGAAACCCATAAATAATATTTCTCTCATGTGGAGCAATGCACTTTTTACATATGGTGAGAAAGTACAAATACTCAATAGAGTAATCAATAAGCACATAAATGTATTTCTTACCATGCATCATGTGTGAGCTAAAGGTGAGGTCCAAGAGTAAGTCTTCCCATGAGAATACCCTCATAAAAATCTACAAGAGGAGAGGTTGCATCCTCCCTTTGGAACACTCCATCAATAGAAGCATGCTCTCAAGTGACAGCATTGTGGGCCTTAGTAACAAGGCTCTTGTCACTCCATGACTTCTCCCTTTGACATTCTGCATGCCAAAGCCATCCACCATCATGCTGCTAAGTGAGAAGATATTCTTCAGACATGGAAGTATCTCATGATCCTCCAATGTTGAAGGGTATCCTCCTTGCACCATGATTGTGCCTTCCTTCTCTTTAGAAATCTCATGAAAAGTATGGGAAGAATTTTTCCCATACTCTCCCAAGTGCAACCACAACAACAACAAATTTTTCTGCTGCCTCATCTTTCCCTTATATAAGCCATAGAGTGAGATCATGATGGTGAACTTGTATGATGTCCCAACAAACAATTCATCCATGAAGTGCCTCTTCAAGTTCTCCAAGTGGTTCCTCCCACAAGAAGATAAAAAGTGTGATGTGGAAATCATGGTTTGCCCATGGTTCCTCCCAAAATGTACAACATATAAAATGGGGAGAATCATGCTCCCAATGGGCATATTCCCTATCAATCCCACTCTCCAAACAAATCTCCCCATGAACATAAACATGTCAGCAATATATGGAAGCAAGGTACAATAAAAACAAGTTTCCAAATGACAACCGGAGAGTGAATCATAGTTCCAGTCATGGAACCAGCACAGTGCATCCTTTGCCTGCATCAAAATAAAAAATAACAAGTCCTTTAATAGACACTTGTTTGCTGCCACAGTCATCTCATAAGATGGAAACATGTAATTACAATGTGGTGTCAATGGTGCACACCAAAAATCATGTGGCTTCCCCCACAAACCATCAAAAGGATAGCCAGAATCAATGCTACAAGTAGCTGCAAGTACATCATCATACAATATGAAAGAAGAGATAATTCTTCTTGTTACATCATGTTTCTCAAATAAGGGAAATAAGTACAACACAAAATGTGAAATTATACCTCCTCCATCATGTACTTGAGGACTTGAGCTGAAATGGCTCAACTGGAAATTCTCCCTCACTCCCAATGAGTAGGAAGGTGGTTGTGACATCCTCTCTATCACCATCTGGGCTATGCATATCTCCATATGATGATATATGTCATGTTGAATGCCCTCCCAAGTGAAATCCTCTGCCAAGGAAAGATATGCATCAAAATGCATGGTACAGAAGTCCTCATGTGCTGCATGTAGCAGCTTCTCCTTGAGACTAGAAGCCCTAGTCAAGAAGATCCTGCCATAGGAATAGATGAACACATAATCCACCATGTATCTGTCATCTCCATGTGGGTCATCAAGAATTATGCATGCACCGAGATCCTTGGAGTACTCTACCAAAAGCTGAGATCTCCAATAAGGATCAATCGTCCTAAGAGACAACACTGGTGATCTAGCATGTGAAGCTCTCCTCATGTTGTTGCCTGCTACTTTGACATCCCTCATGCCAGAGTTCTTCTCCAAACTCTTCAACTCTCCAAAATTCAAGAGTGGTGAACCAAAGACAAGATATCTCTCATCAAATGTAGATCTGGTGGCCTCCTCGGTGGGATGCCTCCATATAGTGAGACATCAATGTCAAGAGTAGACTATACACATGATTGGGAAATCTTGCCCCTTCTCTTATTATGCAAATACGTCTACCTCTTTCTTTCATTGGCTCTCTGAAATAGAGAATGATGTGTGTCTCTCATCAAGTGATGCTGCTCTTCCTCCCTACCTCCTCCTTCTAGCTGTAATGCTGCACAATCATGTTGCTCACTGATTGTGCTTGGACCTCCATGTATGAGATCCCGGGGAAGCTCTTGTAAGGATACAAGAATCGCTCCTATTAGAGCATGTGCTCCTCCTCCCTCTGCATGAGGCACTAGATGTGCTCTAGATGTGACAACTTTTTTGCCCTCATCTTCCTCGATGTGTATGGGAAACATCTCAACAGTTGGATCTACCTGTGAAAAGGAGATCCCCATGCCCTCTTGTTCAAGAATATGAACTGGAGGTTTTGCTTCTGGAAATGTGTAATGCAAGATGTCAGATCCTCCCATGGTTTTCTGAAATGGATTTTCCTCCATCACATGTAAGGGTTTTTTTTCTCAAGTTTCCCTTGCTCATGTGTCTTAGGAAGTTTTTCACCAAACCTTTCCATTAATGTTTTTATGAATCTTGCATAAGAGAAAGTGTTGGAATTATTTAAGGAACAAGATTCAAAATCCACCATGCATGAGCCTTACCTCTGAAATGTAGCACTACATCTCTGATGGATTCATCTTCAGAAATACGATGCAGATGCAAATAGGAGTCTAGCTCCTTCACCCAAGCTCCAGCTGAACATGTAGGTGATCTGGAAAAAGTAGATAGAAGAAATTTACCTACATCTTGTTGCTTTCCATTCTCCACCTAGATCTTGCAAAAATCTTCAAAATCAGTATGACCTCTAAACCTCTTAGTTTGAGATTCATGCTCCTGCAACAAACCACTAAGAGTTCTCCTCTTAGGCATTTTTCCTCTTGCCATCCATCTCAAGATAGATCTAGGCACTTGACTGTGCTGTGCATCATGGTGTGTAGCTGCATGCTCACACTCACCATGTGAAAATCTAGATTCTATTCTAGATTCAACCTCCTTTGGAGATCCCATCTCCAATCTCATTTTCTTCATCTCTTCTTGAAAGCTTTACATAGATTTTGGAAGAAGCTTTGTAAGATTGTCTTCCTTTCTCCTTTCAAATATTGAATATTTCTGGCTTCTATCCATCTCTCCTTCCTCTGATATCTGGATCTCACATGCTGAGCCAGAGATTATGCTTTGATACTACTGTAATATTCCAAATCTGGAACAACTCATAAATCATGCAATAAAAATGCATTTCCAGCAAAATTTACAATTAAATACTAAAATGGACCCTTTTATCCCATAAATTAATCAATATAAAACCTAAATCCAAGAATAGAGATGAAACAAATCATACTAGGTGGGTTAAACAGATCTCCCACACCTAGGATTGCCAAAATGCGTTAAAACCCCAAGACTGCAAAATGTCGGAGTTGCTGCACAAGGGAATGCATAGTATAAGAGAGTTTTTACACTCAGAAAATACTAGAACAATATATATACTCATATATTAATCAACTATTCTTTAATAACTAAGATCTAGTCTCCTTATACAAAATACAAGATAACCCGGTAAGGGTTTCTTGTCAAACACTCTGCATACAAAATGTGATATTCAAAAAATTACTGAATCATCACTACAACACTAAATCACATGAGTGTATAAGTTTGAAATATTTTTTATCTGATTTAGATCCCTCAAGGGCTTCCTCCCATGACAGGATGAACCTCTCAATCACAAGGAAACTCTGCAACGGAGCCACCAAACCATACACTGAGCACTGCCTCCAAAAAAACGAATTCCCTAGCTGGAAAGAGTTGGGAATGTATGGGAAATGTGTGTTATAATACCACAGATCTGAAGTCAGCTCTGGAGCTCTCCAAACAGGTCCCTCAAGTGAAGGAAACCTTCTTCAAATGAGAAACTAGCTCAGAAACGGGGATTACAATCCCTTCCACTACTGCACCTAGCAACACTGCACAATCTCTAGCAAAATTGCGCTGATGAAGTTGGCTGAAGCTTGGCCTAAAAATCTGATGTGGAATGATGAATGAAAACTCTCCCAGTGAGGCTCCTCAAAGGAAAGAGGTTGGATTCCCACTGGGGAACACATTGTGCTAAACAACATTGCTACTCTGCTAAACAACAAGAGGAAGCAAAAGTCTGAGGAGACATGAAAAATAATCTAAGACATGAAGAATAATGCTACCATCCTCTTCATTTTTTAAAACATGATTTTTCTTACCCTTGGCCCCACTCAATTAGGTCATCTCTATCCAAAGATACATCTCCCTTCAAAACTGCGTTATTCCTCCTTGGATTCCTCCTCCTCCACAACTGTGCTATTGACTTAGTCAAAGTAGACTGAATCAGCTTCATTTTATCTTTTTTCACATATGGAGGTGTTTTATTAGGCTATAAAGAGTGTCCCCTTTCACATTTGGAGTATTTTATCCCTCCTTAGGAGACTTATTGGCTTTTCTTCCAATTTATTCACCGGCTAGAGATGCTGCTAACTCTAATGTTCCATTTAGCTTTGACGCTAAAATTTTGGAACATTACACAAAACAATAAAAAAAAGGGCTATACCTTGATTACACCAATAGTCAATGATGAGGTGAATCCTTATATTATACCACTTAAAAATTCTTTTGAATCCTTTATAAGTTGGAGGATTAATATGACTCACACTATGAGCTTGAAGTTCTTCAATTGATGATAAAATTGTTTAATTTAGAATTCAAGGATGATGATCCCCTTGTGTTAGCCTATGAGATAATATCCTTTATTCATGATATATGATACACCAATGTTAAATTTGTTTTTTCCTCTCACAAATTTTTTCAAGGCATTATATTCCACTTATTCCATTTACCTTGAGTCATTACAAGCTAGTGGAAAACTTAATGATATTTCCTTCGACTCTCTTGTCGATGAATTTTTTGAAGGAAAGAAATATTTTTGGAATAAAAATGTAGTTTCTTAGTATCCTGAAGAAGATGTTTACCTTGCAAAGAAATATAAGAATCAATAATACGATTCTTCTATAGAAATAGGTGGCTGAAGAGGACAAGGGAGGAAGAATAATAGAGTAAGGGGGCTAAAATTTCCAAGGAGAAAGGAATAATATTCATTGCATATGGGGACATGATGCTTCTACATGTAATATCTCATGGGACAAAATTAGACGGGAAAGGGATGAAAAGAAAGGAATATCATCAGAGTAATTGAAGACCTATTTAATGGTTCACTTTCTTTGTGGAAAGACACATGGTTTATTGATTCATTAGAAATGTTACACATAATTTTAGAAGAGATTTATTTGAATAATTCACTGAAAATATTGATGGAGAATTCTAGTTTGCAAACAATTCAAAACTGAATCCATTAGAGCTTGGCACAATAAAGATTAAATATCCTAGTCTTCAATAATTTCTTATACATGATGTTGTATATTTCCCAGGGTTAAGGAGAAATTTTTTATTTTTGGTCCACATATTATAGTAAGCACACTCCATTCACATTTCTATGGAAAATTTGAGGTCATAAAATCATCAGACAACTCAGTTTTCATGAATGGGATGGACGAAGAAAGACTTCTAAAGCAATAAGGAACTTTTGCTCGTGCACAAAACTTTTCATACAGTTCTCACTATGATGAAGGTACACTTACATCAATTATTTTATGGCATTGTATATTTATACATTTGAACCATGTTAACCTTAATTTTTTGAATAAAAATGGTATTATTTGCTTTCCTACCATTACTGGGAAGCTTAAGGAACGTGACGTTTGAATCTTAGGAAAGCACAAAAAGAACTCTTTTCATGATTATTATTATAGATCATAAAAAAACCTTGAACACATTCATTATAATTTGTGCGTCCAAATGTCTATTCCTTATGAAAATGGTAATAAATAGATAATGTCATTTATTGATGACTACACTGGAATGTGTTGGGTATATCTATTGGAGAAAAATTTTCAGGTTTTTGAAACTTTGAATAAATTTTATGCGGGGATTGAAAATGATACACAATCTAATATTGGTTCTACTCATACTGATAATGGAGAATAATATACTTCAAACAAATATGAAAACTATGTTCACCAACATGCTATCAAACATATAACAAGCACGCCTTACAATCCTCAAGAGAACAATGTAGCTAAAATAATGAACAATACAATATTAAATACAATATGTTAAATCATGTTTTCGGCTGATTCAACTCTATATTTTTTATATATTAAGAATAGGTGTCCATATCATGCTCTAAAAAAAAATAATCCCTATAAAATGTGGTATGTATGTATTCCTTTGGTGAGGCATCTTAAGGTCTATGGTTCCACCAGCTATGATTTGATACCTAAGGAACAAAGAAACAAAATTGATGCAATGATTAAAAAATGTATCTTCCTGGGATACTCAAATACCTACAAAGCATACACTCTTGATGATGAAGTAAATAAGAAGTTTATAATATCCAGATTTGTAATATATCTTGAATATTCAAATATTCAAAATGTTATTTAAGCGACAACTCGATCACATTGATAGATTTAGGAATGCAAAGTATTTTCAAGCGTTTGATAATGACATTCCACATCTTGAACGAGGAATCCCTATCTTCGATAAATCTATGGAATATCCTTCTAAATCACTCTCTCCCCCTCAGGAATCTCCAACCACTAATCAAGAAGTCACTTTGAGTGATGTGATTGAGAGAATTTGTAGGCTAAATATTGATTCAACCCCATCTTAATCAACTGAGTATCTTGGACCATCCTAGAAATTTCATCCAAAATTCCTCACAAAGACACTAGAAATTGTCCCTCCTAATGAGTTTAGAAAAACAAGGATAATATGATCTAATAGGTAAATTGGAGGTGATGTAGATGATTCTTATTCACCTATTGATATAAATTCTTCTTATTATTGTGAATTATATTTTTCTGCAAATTATAAACTAGCTTCCTTCAAATAATTCACTCATCATGATGAATGTAAAGAAGAGGTGCATAAATAATATGATGCTTTGATAAAGAATGGAACTTGAAAGATAGTTGATCCTGCAATGGGAACCAAAATGATAGGATGTAATTGAGTCTTCTAGAATAAGTATAAATATGATGGCTGACTTAACAAGCATACAACTAGGCTCGTGAAAAAAGGTTTTGCACTGAAGGAAGGCATTGATTATGAGGAGATTTTTCCCCCATAGAAAAATGGGCTACCATCCAGACATCAAATGGATGGAAAAACTACTCTCTTGAATGGAGATATGAATGATAAGGTTTTCATGTCCCAACCAAAAGGATTTATTGTGAATGGAAAGGGTTATTAAGTATGTAATCTCGTAAAATCCTTGTATGTCCTCAAACAAGCACCACAAGCATGGTACAAGAAATTTACTAAGCATGTGATGAAAATCAATTTCAAACATTATGATCTTGATGATGCAACGTTTCTTTTCAAGAATGTTGGAAAAAAAATATTTATCTTATTGTGGATGTAGATGATTTTCTGATGACATGGAATAATGAAAATTAAATTTCATCCATAAAGAAAGAACTGAGGATAAATTTTGAAATGAAATATTTGAGATATATTCACTACGATCTGAGTACTGATGTAACCAAACATCCGAATTTTATATTCCTCTATAAGAAGAAGTACATTGGAGATATGTTGAATAATTTTGTCATTGTTGAGTGAAATCATTTAGCTACTCCAATGGAAAAAAATTTTAATTTCACTTCAACAAAAGGAAAATAATTTGAGGATGCAACAAAGTGCAAAAAATCGTAGGAAGCCTCAACTAACTGACTACTACCAGACCAAACATTTCATTTGATGTTGGAATCCTCTCCGGGTATATGCAAATTCCTTATGAGGGTCATTCGTCTATAGTAAAAATTTTCCTAAAGTACTTGAATGGAACACATGACTTTGGACTCAAGTATACACAGGTAGATGACTTTAGATTGATTGGATACTTGGATTCAAATTTTGATGGAGATAAAGGAATTGGGGTATATAATTCAGGTTATAGTATGGGTCTTGGATCAAGAGATTTCTCCTAGAGGTCATGAAAATAGTTAGTTCTAACAAAATCCACAACTTAAGAAAAATATGTGGCAGTAGCTGAAGAAATCATGGAAAATGTGTGGCTCATGAAAATTCTAGAAGATTTGGAGGAGAAATAAGAGTATTCAGCTCCTCTTTCATAGAAAAAATTTCTGTAATAAAATGGGATAAGAACCAAAAGTTCCATGATATAAACAAGCACATAAATACAAATTATCTTATCATTTGACATCATGTTGAGGAAAAGACTATTCACCTTCATCATTGTTCCAAAAATTAGAAAATCCCAGACATATTCACCAAAGCACTTGGAAGACAAAATTTTGAGCGATCCAAAATGATGCTTGGACTCACCAACATCCCTTCATATTAAGGGGGAAATGTTGAAACCTAGGGATTATTGTAAATATTGTAAATTGTTCAATATTTCAGTTATGAATTGGAGAAAACTAAGAGACCTTGGAATTTGAATCCTAATATTCTCTCCAGTCATGTATCTATGCATACACTGGTTAATGCAATTACACAAGTCACATTGTGGAGTTACTCTCTTCACCTCATAGGCGATGTCTCAACACCTTAACTAACTATCTCAATGACCTTCCCAAATGGTTTTAGATAAAATCCATCCACTTATAGCTCCTAGACAGTTCTTCTCAGAGGCTACTTCCTCACATTCTTGCACCAATGCTTCATGGATGGTTGAGAGGAGATATGTTTCCTCTAAAGACATGAACTTGTAGCTACAAGTAGGAAGAGAGGAAGAGAAAATTACAAGAAATGAATAAGAGTTAATATAAAATAATGCCATAACTTACATGAGGTTCTATATTTACTTCATTGTTTGTTTATTTCATGTAGATTTCTCTTTTTTGTACATTCTGCAGAATGTTTTTCTAGGACATTTTATTTTGCGACAATAATTTAATTTTCTTAGATGTGTGTGTGTGTGTGTCTGTGGCATATTATGGGAGGTAGAATTTTTTTTATATTAGACTATATGTGATGGATGATGTGGCATCTTTATTCATTGAAGATATTATTTTATATTATTATGAATGCACATATTGCACATATGAGCACGAGAAGGGTAAATTTTGGTTTATAAGATGTATGAGGGGGGGGCGCACGTACCAAAATCTATTTTAAAATTTAATTATAACTCCTCCATAAATGTTCTTTCTAAATAATAAAACGTGTTTAAAGTAAATTTAATTAATAAAGAAACTAGTTACAAAACAGTTACATCCTCTAATTATCGAAGGGGACTACAAAAATAAAAGAGGACAATGAAGGAGGGGATGTAAAATTAGTATGGCGAGGTGTGAACTATATTTCATATTTTTTATTTTCCAACTAAATTATTATTTCTCTTGAGTACAAATAGCTGATCTGTTTGGTGGTAGCATAACTTTTATAGGAGTGACAAAGAGAAGAGCAAGTTCATATGTTTCCTTTCTAATATTTTGAGGTTATCATTTATTTTGCTGAATTTATTTATGTTGTTAGAAGGTATGACATTTAAAATAAGTACTAACTAGTTGAACTTTTGCAGATAACTTTATTGAATTTATCATATCGTGGTGGTTCTAGTAGGTCTGTCAATGTTATCTTACCTAATTTTTGTCATTTACATGTCTATGAGTGAATATTTTCTACGTATTATCCACTTTTGAATTAATTTTGGTCAGTGATTCTCGTATAAATTGGATGGAAAACAAGTTATACTAAATTTTCATTAATAATATTCGCCTTTTTAGGCATTTTATAATGCATACCTTTTCATAATTTATATTTATATCTATGAACAACCTATGTTGAAAATTACAGTAGTGTTTATGAGTTATAATTTATAGTTTGTTACATAACTATGTAGCCTTGTGGCTAAAGGGGTATTTCTTTAAGTTTTCTTATAAAATTTGTTGTGTAACCAACTCCAAAAATAGAAGAAAAGAGATATTAACACCTTAGAAATGAGTCACTTCGAGGGGCCAACCTCCAATACATTACATAAATGAACAATTCTTGGATGATACAATTTACAAAACCTCCTTTCTATATATAGGAGTCCATGGGGCCATAATGTAATCCTAATGGGCCACAATGTAATCCTAGCCGACCTAAAAATAATAATTTAAGGGCACAATAATAACAAAATGGGGGTTACAAGGGTACAATAATAACAATAAGGGGGTTACACTAACAACAATGAGGGGCTATACTAGTAATATAGGGACCTAACATGCCCCTCTCCTTCACAAAAGTGTTGTCCTCAATGCTTGAGTAGCTCTGGGTGCTTCTGTATAAAATTCTCATCCTCCCATGTAGAATCTTCAGTGGGTAAGTTCTTCCACTTGATGAGATACTCTGAAATTGATCGATTCCATAATTTTCAAGTTCTTGTTTCCGTGACCGCTTCAGGTTCCAATATCATTTTTCCTTCCTCATCAAGTTCTGGCAATATTGTTTGAACTGGAAGATTTTCACCTATAACCTTCTTTAAGCATGAAACATGGAAAACTGGATGTACTCGCGAAGAAGCAGGAAGCTCCAATTTGTATGACATAGTACCAATCTTTTGCAACACCTTGTAAGGACCATAGTACTTTGGCGATAATTTATTATCCTTCTTAGCTTGCTTGAGGGACATTTGTTTATATGGTTGTAGCCGTAAAAATACCCAATCTCCTACATCAAAACTTCTCTCGCTGCGATGTTGATCTGCTGTTGTTTCATTCGATTTTGTGCCAAATTCAGGTTATCCTTTAAGAGTTGGAGAACTTCTTGCTGATGCTCGATGTGATCTTCCACTGCTTGAACCTTCGAATTTTTCCTTAAAGATGATGTGATGGATGGTGGATGATATCCATAAAGTGCCATAAATGGGGTCATTTTTGTTGCAGTATGGAAGGAAGTGTTATACCACCATTCAGCAAGAGGTAACCACTTGACCCATTGTGTTTGTTTATCAGATACAAAACAATGAAGATATCCTTCCAAACATTTATTTACTATCTCGGTTTGACCATCAGATTGAGGATGATAAGATGAGATATGAGCTAATTGAGTACCCAAACAACAAAATAACTCCGTCCAAAAATTTCCAGTAAAAATGGGATCTCTGTCGCTCACAATAACCCTTGGGCTTCCATGTAGCTTTTGAATTCTGTCCACAAATGTAGTAGCAACTGTACTTGCTTTAAATTGATGAGATAATGCACAAAAGTGTGCATACTTGGTAAGTCTATCAACTACCACCATGATGACATTCTTTCCTTCAGACTTAGGTAAACCTGTGATAAAATCCATTGAAATCTCCTCCCAACGCTGACTTGGAATGGATAAAGGTTGTAGAAGTCCCGGGGTCTTAATTGTCTCAACTTTATTCTGATGGCAAAGAAAACATTCCGTCACAAACTTTTGAATATCAGATTTAAGGCCATCCCAAAAAAATTCTTTCTTCACCCTGTAGTAAGTTTTTAAAAATCCCGAGTGTCCTCCTAAAGGAGAAGTGTGCAATTCCAGAAGAATCTTTTGTTTTAGTTGGGAATTCTTACAAAGATATAAGCGATCTTTGTACCATAAGGAATCATTTTTCCAACTAAATGTATCGGATGTACTAGGATCTTGCTGCAACTTTTGAATGAGTATCCATACATCTTTGTCCTTCTTCCATTCATCTCTTGCTTCAGTTATCCAATCTGGTTGGATAATAGAAATGGCACAAAGCAATGCTTCCACCTCTTCATTCTTTCTTGAGAGTGCATCTGCAACAACATTAGCTTTCCTTTTTTGTAGATTATTTCAAATTCATAACCCAACATCTTTGTGACCCATTTTTGCTGCTCTTCTGAAGATAGTCTTTGTTCCAAAAAGTGTTTAAGACTATCATGATCAGTTTTACCTTGAAGTGTCTTCCCATTAGGTAAGTTCACCATTTCTTTAGTGCATGCAGTATTGCTAACATTTCCTTCTCATAAATAGGTTTCTGTAAATACTTTCCTTTTATTGGATGACTTTCAAAAGCAATGGGTCTTCCTTCCTGCATTAAAACAACACCAATTCCATTTCCTGAGGCATCACATTCCACAATAAAGGTTTTTGTGAAGTCTGGCATAGCTAAGACTAGTGCTAGGCACATTGCCTCTTTAAGATGTTCAAAGGCCTTAGTTGCTTTAGGAGTCCATGAAAATGCATCTTTCTTCAATAATGTTGTTAGAGGTGCTGCTATTCTCCCATAATTCTTAACAAACTTGCGATAATAACCTGTTAACCAGAGAAATCCTCGCAACTGCTTTATGGTCGTGGGGACTTTCCATTCCTTAATGGATTTAATTTTGTTAGGGTCTACTTTAACACCATTGTGAGATATAATATGACCCAGATATTCCACCTCTTGTACTCCAAAGAAACATTTGGATGTTTTTGCATATAATTGTTTCTCCTGCAATAGTTTGAGTACCCTATCAACATATTCAACATGATCCTTCCAAGACTTGTTGTAGATTAGTATATCATCAAAAAATACTAGCACAAATTTTCTAAGGAAGGGTTTGAAAATGGAATTCATCAACCCTTGAAATGTAGAAGGTGCATTGGTAAGGCCAAAAGGCATGACCAAAAATTCATAATGACCCTCATGAGTTCGAAATGTTGTTTTTGGAATATCTTGAGTCTTCATTCTAATTTGATGATATCCTGAACGAAGATCCAACTTGGTAAAATAAATTGCTCCATGTAATTCATCCAATAATTCATCAATCATAGGAATGTGAAATTTATATTTAATGGTGAGCTTATTGAGCTCCCTATAATCCGGACACATTCGCCATGATCCATCCTTCTTGTGTACCAATACTACAGGAGTAGAGAAAGAACTTTGACTAGATTGAATTATACCCGCCTCTAACATTTCTGCAATCATACGTTCAATTTCTCTCTTTTGGAAGTAAGGATATCTATAAGGCCTGATGTTTGGAGGAACACTTCCTGGAGTCAAATGAATAGCATGATCATGATCATGAATAGGTGGGAGTCCTTTGGGATTTTCAAACATCTTTGAATGATTGTCCAAGACTTGTTGGAGATCTGCAGAAATAGATGATTTTGATGTCGGAACTTCTAGTGAGCATAATTGTGCAATTACGCCTCATTGTTCTTTATTTACAAGATTTGTCATGACATTAGAGCTTATTATCCTTCTCGGCTTCCCTTCAATACCCCGTAATTCGACTTCCTTTCTTTCTGAAAAAAATTTCAAGAAAAGTTCTTGAAAATTAAAAGCTACCATCCCCAAAGATTGTAACCATTGTACTCCTAGTACAACATCAACACCTCCCATAGGAATGGAAAGCATTGGAATAGTCAATACGTATTCCCCCATGGCTAGCTTGATATTATGGCATTTTCCAGAGCAATTTATAGTTCCTCCATTTGCAACCATCACTTGACATTCTGGTGCTGGGTATAGGAAACAATTTAATTCCTTGGCTACCTTACAATGAATAAAATTATGGGTGCTACCTGAATCAATCAAGACTATTACCCTTTTCTTCTTGATCTGTCCTACTATCTTGAGAGTTTGAGGAGTGGTAATTCCGGCCAGTGCATTACATGATATGGTCGGATTCATTTCTTCCTCTCTAGGGTCAACTTCTTTCTCTAGGGTCAATTCCTAGTGTATATCCTCTTCTTGTTCATTTTCTTCTCTTCCTCTTTTCCACAATTCTATGCAATATTGTAACTTTATGCCTATGATCTTTTGAGTATAAGTCTGACTGTGTCCATAAAATGCCTAAAGTCTTTCCTAATTAATGCAGCTCACCACATATTGTGAAATACATATATACTCTACCATATAATTATTTGCAGGTTTTCTGCCTGCTATTTATATTCATTCTTTCTGCTACCCTATCTCCCCTATCTGCCTCTCCATATTTGTTCAAACACTCATTATACCTGTGCCTGAGAGAATCAACCTAATTTTCTGTTACTCAAAAATCCTTAAGACTGAATTTATCTCATGTGCTGCATCAACCCTTTCGTTTGAGATTTATCAATTGGCTAAAGAAGGTGTTGCTCTTTGTATCCTCATAATGTGCTATCATTTCTTCCATAAAAAATGACCAAGTGAAATTTTTTTTACGGGAGCAAAGACATCGATACCATACAAATGTATTTTGTTCTAAATGTAAAGTTGCAATGCGTACCTTTTGTGTGTTTTGCACGTTATGGAGATCAAAATATTGCTCCATCTGTAGTATCCATATTACAAGATCCTTTCCATCAAACTTCCTCATATCCATTTTTGGAATATGGTGGTTTTTCCCGCCAACATTAGAGTTTATGAAATCATGATTAACATTGATTTTTTTCTCATCATGAGGTTCTTCTACTATCTTTTCACCATTAGGAAAAATTTCTTGTATCAACTTTGTCAAACCTTCGATGTCAATTTTTAGATCATTCTTCATGTTTTCCATGTTGTATTTCATGTCATCCATCTTAGCTTCCATGCCAGCTTCCATGCCATCCATATTAGCTTCCACTCCATCCATCTTAGCTTGCACGGCATCCATCTTAGCTTCCACGCCTTTCTTCAAAAATTCCATTTCATTTTTTGTTTCTCTTTGCGAGAGTGAAATTTGTTGCACTTGCTCTTGTAATTTTGATAGATCATGTTGCAATTCTTCATCTTCATGAGTCATAGTACAGCCTTCTGAAGGCTTAATGGGTGTTGAATTATTTTTACAGGGAATATTTTAGAGCCCAATAATGATATCTATTCTACAATATGCCCTTGGAATCAATTCAAATTGATTCTTCAAACAAGACTTATGCAATTCGGAAAAAAAAATACACACCTTTTTCTTTCTTTTGAGGAGCTCGATATTGAAATTGGATTATATTTGTGATTGAAGCACTTCAATATTTGATTTTTAGTACCAACTTAGCCCTCTGAATTATATTTCGAATGCCATAGGTCTGACCTGATTTGGATTCTCCAAGACAAAGTTGTGTCCAATCTCCCACAATGACCTAATTATGGACTGGTTCAGTAGAGCGAATTTGTACGACTTGCCACGTGTCACTGTTTCATCCTTCATCTCTGAAATTTATAGCCAAGAAACTAAATTCCATGTAATTGTGACCACTTTTTACGGCACTCCAATCCGATGCCCATAGAGAGAGTTATTGAAATTTTCCCATGATCACCTCTTTGAGATGAAATTCATGAGCTTGAAAAAGCACTACCTTCCACAGATCATATCTCCAAAAATATTGTGAACCAAGATCTAAAATTTTTTGATGAATTTCTTCAGGATTTCAACTTAGCACCATAAGAATTTCCAATTTTGAACCTTCGTAGAAAAAAAGTTATAGCGAAAATTCCACGATGACCTGTTTAGGAGCCTGAAAAAAGACCTAACTTCCACAGAACATATCTATGAAAATATTGCGAACCATGCTCTGAAATTTTTAGAAAATCTTCTTCAGTATTTTGGCTTTGCACCCTTAGAATTTCAGCTTCTGAAACTTCATAGAAAAAAAAGTTATAGTGAAAATGCCACGATGACCTGTTTGGAGCAGCGAAACCCTAGAATCCAAAGCTCTGATACCAAATGTTGTGTAACCAGCTCCAAAAACAGAAGAAAAGAGATATCAATGCCTTAGAAATGAGCCACTTCGAGGGGTAAACCTCCAATACATTACATAAATGAACAATTCTTGGATGACACAATTTACAAAACCTTCTTTCTATATATAGGAGTCCATGGGGCCATAATGTAATCCTAGTGGGCCACAATTAAATCCTAGCGGACCTAACAATAATAATTTAAGGGCACAATAATAACAAAATGTGGGTTACAAGGGTACAATAATAACAATAAGGGGGTTACACTAACAACAATAAGGGACTATACTAGTAATATAGGGACCTAACAAAATTTATCATTTATTTCAGTTTTATTATTGTTCATATTTATGATATAATGTTATTATGTACAAGAATTACAATAAATTCTTCACTTTTTTCTTGAAATTTGTTTATATTGTCTATATTTTCTTTTTGCTACAAGAAAATTTACTATAAATATGTAGAAGATAACACTAAGGGTGTTAAACACTGAGCCTAGTCCAATTATCTCATGTTCCCTATGATATTCAAGGGTTTTGTAGTGAAACATAAACTTCACTCATAAACATCTTTTGGTGACCACATTGGGGACATCGATTCACGTCTCCTTGTATCATTAAGTGTTAGGTCTTTATATTACTAGTATAGTCCCTTATTGTTGTTAGTGTAACCCCCTTATTGTTATTTTTGTACCCTTGTAACCCACATATTTTTATTATTGTTCCCTTAAATTATTATTGTTAGGTCAGCTAGGATTACATTGTGGCCCCACTAGGATTACATTATGCCCGATGGAATCCTATATATAGAAAGGAGGATTTTTCATTTGTATCATTGAAGAATTGCTCATTCATGTAATGTATTGGAGGTTTCCCCCTCGAAATGGCTTATTTATAAGACATTGATATCTCTTTTCTTCTATTTTGGAGCTGGTTTCATAACATTTGGTATCAGAGCTTTGGATTCTAGGGTTTCGCTGCACCAAATAGGTCATCATGGCATTTTCGCTATAAATGTTTTTCTACGAAGGTTCAGAAGCTGAATTTTTTAGAGACGAGGGGGGGGGGGAGAGTATTAATGTGGAACGAAATTAAAAAAAAATAGGAATATGCCACTATTTTATTCAAGACATCATTGCAAAATTTCATAGCTTGGTTCACAATATGTTCAAAGATATGATCTGTGGAAGTTAGGTCTTTTGCAGTCTCCTGAATTTCAACTCAAAGAGGTGATCATGGAAAAATCTTCATAACTCTCTCTGTGAGCATCGGATTTGGATTCTGTAAAATGTGACTGGAAGAAAATGGAATTCAGTTTCATATCTATAAATTTCAGAGCCAAAGGAGTAAACAGTGACACATGGAAAGTCATACAAGTGCGCTCTACTGAACTAGTCCAAATTAGGTCATTATGGGAGATTGGACATAACTTTGTCTTGAAGAATTCAAATCAGGTCAAACCTGTGGCATTTGAAAGAGGATTTAGAGGGATACCTTAGGGCCAAATTTTAGATATTGAAGATCTGAAGTCATAGAGATAATTCAGTTTCAATATCGAGCTCCTCAAAAGAAAGAAAAAGGTGTGTACTTTTTTCTAATTACATAAGTATCATTTGAAAAAAATTAGTTTGAATTATTGCAAGGGCATATTGAAGAATAGATATCAGTATTGGGTTCTAAAATGCCCCCTAAAAAGAATTCAAAACCCATTAAGCCTTCATAAGGCTCTACTATGACTCTTGAAGACGAAGAAACACAACATGAGATATCAAAATTACCAGGGCAAGTGCACCACATTTCGCTATTGCAAAGAGAAACAAAAAATGAAATGTAAGTTTTGAAGAAAGGCATGGAAACTAAGATGGATGGTTTGAAGAAAGGTGTGGACGCTAAGATGAATGGTTTGGAAGCTAAGATGGATGGCATGGAAGTGGTCATGGAAGCTAATATGGATGACATGGAAGCTAAGATTGATGAAAAAATTAAATAAAACATGAAGAATGATCTAAAAGTAGACATCGAAGGTTTGGCAAACTTGGTACAGGAAATGTTTCCTAATGGTGAAAAGATAGTAGAGGAAACTCATGATGAGAACAAAGTAAATGTTAATCATGATTTCATAAACTCTAATGTTGGATGGAAGAACCACCATATTCCAAATATGGATATGAGGAAGTTTGATGGCAAGGACCCCATAACATGGATACTACAGATGGAGAAATATTTTGATCTCAATAATGTGCAAAACACACAAAAGGTATGCATTGCAACTTTACATTTAGAAAAAAATACATTTGTTTGGTATCGATGGCTTTTCTCCCATAAATGTTTTTTCACTTGGTCAATTTTTACGGAGGAAATGATAGCACATTATGAGGATACAAAGAGCAACACCTTCTTTATCCAATTGATAAATCTCAAACAAAAGGGTTCTATGGCAGATCACATTGAAGACTTTCAAAAATTGAATATAAGGGTAACTGATATTCCAGAGGAACACAATATTGATGTATTCATAGGGACTTTAAAGGATAACATCCAACATGAAGTTCACGTTTTGGAATCTAATTCATTGGAGAAGGCATTCAGGTTGGCAAGAAATATTGAATGTAAAATTATGGCGACAAGGAAGCCTACCACTCACATCTATAAATATGGAAGTGTTGATACTCCTAGACTTCCACAACCTACAAGGTTGACGCCACAACAATTGGAAGAAAAAAGAGAAAAAGGGCTTTGCTATAGTTGTGATAGAAAATACACTAAAGGTCATAAGTGCACTAAGAAGGAATTATTTTACATAGATTGTGAAGAGGGGGAAGAAAATGAAGAAGAAACTTCAAAAGTAGAGGATATACACTAGGAAGAAACCCTGGAAGAAGAAGAAATGAGTCCAACCATATCATGTAATGCATTGGCAGGAATTACCTCTCCTAAAACTCTCAAGATAGAAGGACATATCAAGAAGAAAAAGGTAATAGTGTCGATTCATTCAGGTAGTACCCATAATTTTTTTCATTGTAAGGTAGCCAAGCAATTGAATTGTTTCCTATACCTAGCACCGAAATGTCAAGTGATGGTTGCAAACGGAGGAACTATAAATTTCTCTGGAAAAGGTCATAATATCAAGCTAGCCATGGGGGAATATGTATTGAATAGTCAAATGCTTTCCATCCCAAAGGGAGGTGTTGATGTTGTACTACGAGTAGAATGGTTACAATCTTTGGGGACGATAGCTTTTAATTTTCAAGAACTTTTCTTGAAATTGTTTTTGGAAGGAAAGGAAATCGAATTACGGGGTATCATAGGGAAGCCAGGAAAGATAATAAGGTCTAATGTCATGAGAAATATTCTGAAGAAATAACAATGGTGCATAATTGCACAATTATGCTCACTAGAAGTTCCAACATCAAAATCATCTATTTCTCCATATCTCCAAAAAGTCTTGGATAATCCTTCCAAGGTGTTTCATACTCCCAAAGGACTCCCACCTACTCGTGATCATGATCATGCTATTCATTTGATTCCAGGAAGTGTTCCTCCAAACGTCAGGCCTTACAGATATCCTTATGTCCAAAAGAGAAAAATTGAACGTATGATTGCAGAAATGTTAGAGGCTAGTATAATTCAACCTAGTCAAAGTTCTTTCTCTACTCCAGTAGTATTGGTGCACAAGAAAGATGGATCATGGTGCATGTGTACAGATTATAGGGAGCTCTATAAGCTCACTATTGAAGATAAATTTCCCATTTCCATGATTGATGAATTATTGGATTAATTACATGGAGCAATTTATTTTACCAAATTGGATCTTCGTTCAAGATATCATCAAATTACAATGAAGACTGAAGATATTCCGAAAACAACAATTCGAACTCATGAGGGTCATTATGAATTTTTTTTCATGCCTTTTGGCCTTACCAATGCACCTTCTACATTTCAAGGGTTGATTAATTCCATTTTCAAACCATTCCTTAGAAAATTTGTGCTAGTATTTTTTGACGATATACTAATCTACAATAGGTCTTGTAAGGATCATGTTCTACATGTTGACAGGGTGCTCAAAATATTGGAGGAGAAACAATTATATGAAAAAACATCAAAATGTTTCTTTGGAGTACAAGAGGTGGAATATTAGGGTCATATTGTATCTGAAGAGGGTATTAAGGTAGACCCTAACAAAATTAAAGCCATTAAGGAATGGAAAGTCCCCACAACAATAAAGTAGTTGCGCGGATTTCTCGGGTTAACAGGGTATTATTGCAAGTTTGTTAAGAATTATGGGAGAATAATAGCACCTCTAACAACATTATTGAAGAAATATGCATTTTCATGGACTCCTCAAGAAGCTAAGGCCTTTGAACATCTTAAAGAGAAAATGTACCTAGCACTAGTCTTAGCTATGCTAGACTTCACAAAAACCTTTATTGTGGAATGTGATGCCTCAGGAAATGGAATTGGTGCTCTTTTAATGCAGGAAGGAAGATCCATTTCTTTTGAAAGTCATTCAATAAAATGAAAGTATTTACAAAAGGCTATTTATGGGAAGAAAATGTTGGAAATACTACATGCACTAAAGAAATGGAGACCTTACCTAATGGGAAGACACTTCAACGTAAAAACTGATCATGACAGTCTTAAACACTTTTTGTAACAAAGACTATCTTAAGAAGAGAAGCAAAAATGGGTCACAAGGATGTTGGGTTATGACTTTGAAATCATCTAAAAAAATGGAAGCTAAATGTTGTTGTAGATGCACTCTCAAGAAAGGATGAAGAGGTGTAAGCATTGCTTTGTACCATTTCAATTATAAAACCAGATTGGATAACCGAAGAAAGGGATGAATGGAAGAAGGATGAAGAAGTGTAGACTCTCATTCAAAAGTTGCAGCAAGATCCTAGTACATCTAATACATTTATTTGGAAAAATAATTCCTTATGGTACAAATATTGCTTATATATTTGCAATAATTCCCAGCTAAAACAAAAGATTCTTTTGGAATTGCACACTTCTCCTTTAGGAGGACACTCGGGATTTTTAAAAAATTACCACAGGGTGAAGAAAGAATTTTTTTGGGATGGCCTTAAATCTGATATTTAAAATTTTGTGGCGGAATGTTTGGTTTTCCAGAAAAATAAAGTGGGGAAAATTAAGACCCCCGGTCTTCTACAACCTTTATCCATTCCAAGTCAACGTGGGGAGGATATTTCAATAGATTTTTTCACAGGTTTACCTAAGTCCAAAGGAAGGAGTGTCATCATGGTGCTAGTTGATAGACTTACCAAGTATGTACAATTTTTTGCATTATCTCATCCATTTAAAGTGAGTAAAGCTGCTACTGCATTTATGGAAACAATTCAAAAGCTACATGGAAACCCGAAGATTATTGTAAGTGACAGAGATCCCATTTTTACAGGAAATTTTTGGATGGAATTATTTTCTTATTTGGGTACTCAACTAGCTCATAGCTCATATTATCATCCTCAATCCAATTGTAAAATAGAGATAGTGAATAAATTTTTGGAAGGATATATTCGTTGTTTTGTATCTAATAAACATGCACAATTGGTCAAGTGGTTACCTCTTGCTGAATGGTGGTATAACACTTTCTTCCATACTGTAGCAAAAATGACCCCATTTATGGCACTTTATGGATATCATACACCATCCATCTCATATTCTTTAAGGTAAAATTCTAGGGTTCAATCAATGGAGGATCACATCTAACATCAAAAAGAAGTTCTCCAAATCTTAAAGGATAACCTAAATTTGGCACAAAACCGAATGAAACAATAGGCAGATCAACATCGCAGTGAGAAAATTTTTGATGTGGGAGACTGGGTATTTTTATGGCTACAACCATACAAACAAATGTCCCTCAGGCAAGCTAATAAGGATAATAAATTATCACCAAAGTACTATGGTCCTTAAAATATTTTACAAAATATTGGTACTATGGCATACAAATTGGAGCTTCCTGCTTCTTCGCGAGTGCATCTAGCATTCCATGTTTCATGCTTAAAAAAGGTTATAGGGGACAAACTTCCAGTTCAAACAATATTCCCAGAACTTAATGAGGAAGGAAAGAACATATTGGAACCTAAAGCAATCACGGAAGCAAGAACTCAAAAACTACAAAATCGATCAATTTCAGAGTATCTCATCAAATGGAAGAACTTACCCACGGAAGATTCTACATGGGAGGATGAGAATTTTATACAAAACCACCAGAAGCTACTCAATTGTTGAGGACAACACCTTTTTGAAGGAGAGGAGCATGTTAGGTCCTTATATTACTAGTATATTCCATTATGATTATTAGTGTAACCCCCTTATGGTTATTGTTATACCCTTGTAACCCCCATATTGTTATTATTATGCCCTTAAATTATTATTGCTAGGTCGGCTAGGATTACAATGTGGCCCCACTAGGATTACATTATGGCCCCATGGACTCCTATATATAGAAATGAGGTTTTACCATTTGTATCATCGAAGAATTTCTCATTCATGTAATGTATTGGAGGTTTCCCCCTCGAAGTGGCTTATTTCTAAGGTGTTGATATCTCTTTTCTTCTATTTTTGGAGCTAGTTTCACAACATTAATATTTTTTTCCATATGACCATTCAATATCACAATCAACCTGATATTTTGTTCCAACTGAATGATCAAATTAATAATTTTCAATCATTATTAAATTCCATCCTTGAAAACAAGCATAATCTTGCTATAATAGAGCAGGATTGGGCCATTATAGCCTGAGATATTGAGTTGCAAGAGAGAAGACAAGCCATAGAAAGGCATCATGGAGATTGTGCCAATCATATATAAATGGCTTATGACTAGTGAATTTAGTGTTTATCTAAGGATTCATGGTTTAATTAATGAATATAATAATCTTGATGAAATTTAGAGACAAAATATTATTATTTCCATCTAATATCATCATTAATTTGTTTGGGATCTTACTTGATCTTTGAGAACACCCTCCCTTATGATCCATAGTATTGCATCAAGGATGTTGTGACTCCCAAGTCTCTCAGCTTAAATTATCAACCCAGGGTTTCTACAAAGTTAAAGGTGACAATGCTATATGCACAATAGGTCAATATATACTCATCTCACCCTCATTCATTCAATCAGATCAAGGTATGCATAGGTAACTCCTTCAGTTAACTACAAAGAGAATTTGTATGAAAAGACAAAATCCTACGCTAAATACAAGGAAGTGAACATTATCTTAATTTCATAAATGAAAGTTCAATTCATTTGATGTAAATACTAATTGTGATTGAAATAATGGAGATGACTATATTAGTTTCATAAATGAACCATCTTAGTCTACTCGTAAATCAATCAAGTCAGCACTCTACTTGCAAAATGTAATTATTATTCTAATTTCAAATTTCTTGAAAGATGAAATTTGACCTACAACACATAACTACAAAATTCAAGAGTTTAACTTTAAAAAATAGATCTAATATGTTTTCATTGAATATTTTCCATTTATATCATTGAATGTAATATGATTTTATATTTAGTAACAGGATCCCTACACATTGCATATAAGAGTACTCAGTATGGTTGAAATGTAGAAATCTACTTCCTAATTCTAATTGATGTCTTAAACTTGCAGTGAAGGAATCATGCATATAGAGTGGTCCTTGGGTCTCCCAAATCATGAATTCAAAGCCTAGAGGTCAATAATCAATTTAAAAATGAAAAAAATCAAGATATTGGAGAAAATTGGGCCAATTTTATGCAGTGTTAGAGGGTTGTTATAGGATGTTACAAGATACCATGTTCTTCTACGGGATTGTCCTATTTTGCTATAGGATTTCCCTGTTTTGCTACAATATTAGGTACGAGCTAATCCTAAGGGTAATAAAGGTCTTATGAAGGTGTATGAATGTGGGTGAGGGTGTATGAAGTGTATGAATGGAATTTTTTCAAACTTATCAACCCTCATAGGCCCATCTTGCACAAAAATACATGCTCATAGTTTCCTTCAATGACCTTGAAAAGATGGTCTCAGTGGCGAGGAGGAGGATGGTAAAGAAAAATTATATGTAGGATGAATTTTCCAATCCCTCCAAGACACTGGTATTACTTTCTGACTAACAAATAGCCTCTTACTCTTATAAATGACGTGCATCTAACGATTAAGATGCAACAAAATAAATCAAGCTCGAAAATATGAGTTAAATTTTATTTCATCAAGAGTTATTCTGTCCTACAACATACATATAATCCATTTGCAAAGACATGATATTAACTTCTAAGGTGCATAAACAAAGCACACAAAAGAATTACAATCCAAAGCCTAGCAAATTCCAAGGAAACAAAAACATATATTTTTGGGTTTTTGTTGGAGACTCTTCAACCACACTTCCCACAAGAGAGGTGGTGATTAGGCCTACAACCACAAATTTTGCAATATAATTTATTCCTAAAGATGGAAATAAATATAACAATTTAAACAATGATAAAGGATAAATACACGATAGGGACTAAAGCCTTTTGTTTGGGCCATAAAATCAAGTTCAAATACATCATCTTCAAAATATATAAATTAGTGAATCTAGTTCCCTTATATCCTCTCATGAACTTGAGTTCATTGGTTGTCAACATATCTTGAGTTTTGGGTGAGTGTAGATGAGTGATTGGACTTGTAAAAAATATTGTGTTCCATCACAAGTTCGAGCAGATTGAGACTAGATATCACTATATACTAGATATCTTGCATAGAGGAGTAGTGAGACTCCATCATATGATGATTGATGATCAAATAGATGACATAACATTGAGCCTTTGCTAGAAAGGAATTGATTGGTATTCAGAGAGTAGCTTAGACTAACATTTGTGACCCTTCTTGGTTGGGGTGGTCATATATGGTCGAGAACACTGATTTATGTTCTCCCTCTTGTTTAAGTTCACAAGTTTGAAATGGAGCCAAGAGAGTTCTTGGGGTTGAGGGAACTCTTGACTACAGTTTGTGCATAATCCTTGTCATGTTTTAATAAGTGGTACTCTCCCCTACCATCAAGTATGGGAATTTCCAAGAGTATACCCAAGTATGCATCCTACCCACAAGCTAGGTTTGTTGGGATTGTCATCCATATGGCTAATGGGTGAGGTAAATATTAATTTTCCATTATCCTTGACATGTGTTTACAAGTGATAATCCACCCAAAGCCTATGGATGTAGTTGTTCTAGCATTTTATTCTTATGGTAAGTCTTGGTTGTGCATGATCCTTGTTGTTAGTATGAAATTTATTGGCATGCGATCTAAAATGACAAACAACAAAATAAATCCAATGTAATAACCCAATTATGGAAAATCATTTGAAAAAATATCTTTTATCAATAACACCCGGTGAAGGAGAGTTTCAAAAGGGTCGTAAATCCCCATCCCTAGGATGGGTCATTTGATGTCCTTGACACTTTAGTATTAGATATTCCTCTCTCAAATTAAAACCAAAATAATATGTAGAATTCTAGTGGGAGCTCAAAAGTATGGATACGATAATGGTGGCGATGATAATTATCATGGTGAAAAATGAATGAAAAACCCTCTTATTTATAACAAAGTATTGGGTTGATCTAAAAAATGGAGAATAATAAAATATTATTGACCAAAATCTAGATCTAACCGTTAGGAATACATTTTGGAGTACATTATCTCATATGAGGTGGGGGAGGCATACCCATACCTACCTAGATAACTTAGTACAAATAATAATGGTAATCCCAACAATGTGGGACTGAGCTACAAAGTACATGATACATGATATGCTGGTATTAACGGGCCAGGACATAATACAATGAATCCCATATACATAATGTGCTTGTAAAAAGATAGGTGAAGATTGAATACAATAATATCTAATTACATGAGAGATACTGCCCCTCAAGATGACATGGGAAGGGGAGGGATCACAAAAAAATAAGCCATGTTGAATAGGAAAGGGCTCTAAATATCTAAATGGATCTTCTAAAGGAGACATGCATGTTGTCTAGAGCTACAAGTGGTCAAAACCGAACCCATCAAATATGTGGAACCATATCTAAGGTTGGATCATTATTTAAGGTCATCGGGCATGTGGGGGGTTACCTAAAGGTCCATCCCCTCATGAGCTATGGAAAATGTAACATGCAGCTTGGAATCACTAGTGCAATCGGCTTGATCTCCAGACTATCAAGTGTATGATTATCAATCGTGCAGTACTAAGTTGGAGTTGAGAACATGAGAAATAACCAAGTCAAATGGAAATTATTATTCCCTTTTCTTGATTTAAGGCATCGAACAATGATGAAATCTAGAAAAAAGGTACATTACCTTCTAGAATGTTCTTCTGCAATGAATATGATGAAGGTGACAAAAGAGGGCCTCCTAGAGGTGAGGCAATGATGAATCTTCAACCAAGGCACGAGGGATCATAGTAGAGTGATTGATGGTTTGAAACCAAGGATGATGATGAAGGTATATAAGAGGAGAGGCATATTTATGACTTACGTTATCAGATCATAATATGTATGGTTGACTTGGAAACAACTGGCTCGATTAAAGACTGGATGGTCAGTTGTTGAGACAGGGGTTTCTTAGAGACAAATCAATATAGTTGGAGGTCAAAAGGAGAAAAGTGAGATGAATGAATTGCAAATATGGAGGGAATATTGTAATAGGAAAGAATGAGACTCGGAACATACTCCATGAATGCAAGGGTGACTCATCTCGGATGCTCTAAACAAGGGTGACTCGATGATATTGCCATATGGTTTAGGCCCAGGGGGACCATAAAAAACATGAGTAAATAAGGTTTACTCATAATGAAAATCGACACATGAGTCGACATGTGCCAAGGAAAAGTGGTATCAAAGAAGAGGTGGCTCATATGAAAAAAAATGATTTGAATTGTTGTCTAAGTGAAACTTTGTGGAAAAAATGGCTTCGAGGTGAAGTGTCAAATTCCAAAAAACAAATGAAGACCCATTATAAAACTCAGTGAGATATTTCCAACGGTGCTAATGGTTCGTCAAACCAAGCTATGTTTTGGTACCAATGGGAAGTGAAAAAACTAGGGTTTTTCCTATAAAAGGGCTTCTTATCTCTAAATCCAATTCGTTTGCATTGTGAGTTTTGGAGAATTTGGAGAGGAGGATAAGGCCATAAATATTGTGGAGATCGCATTCGAAAAACTGACTGTTGGAATCAATATCTATGACTTTTAGGTTGATGACATTAATTTTCTAAAAATGGACTTAATGCTTCTTGGAAGGATGGTTCCTAGTGAAGAATCAAGGTAAGGAAGTGATACAGGAATGAACTACTAGAGAAGGTCTAGGATCATCCCCACCGACCAGGTAAAACATGGGGACGAGGTGGTAAGTGTGGAATAAAATTGACTAGGATGATTGAGTATATGGTATCAAGAATTTACAATATGTGATGTGTATACAACTCGCAGGAGAGGTCGATAGGAAAAACTATCCAAGGAATGGAAGGATAATTGACCATACCTATATCATTAGGGTCTAGGCCGAGACTTGTGCTAATCAGGTGGGAAGGGTGCTAGGGTCCATCATGCCCCCAAGAATGGCATACTTCCCAATAGGATATTATTATGGGTGGGACTGATCAAGTATGAAAATGTGGGAATGATGCCCCTAGTTATAGGAGTGTGTGGAGCGCCATTGTGTTCCAAGTGCTCAAATAAGGGATTCAAGTGATCGACCTGAATGGAATAATATTATTCAGAGGATGTTGAGTACATGGAGGGTCGTGGGTTCCCCCCAACATGATTTGGACATGTTGGATGTATTTATAATAATGGACACTAAACACATTTTGATTATGTGCTTTTCCATTTGTTTATGCTATGGATTTATTCCTACGGGAATAACACATAAAGGATGTAGTAAGAGAAACGAAATGGTGGATTACCAATCCCTCTTGGCACTGCATATATGAATAAAATTTATATAATTTATAGTTTCATATACATGGTGTGACCATACCAAAGAGTGGTGATAGATACAATGAACTCATGCTCATATAGAAAACATTGAGGTTGGTCAACAATGTCTAAGGGACTAGGTTGTTGGTGTAATATGAAGGAATGATAAAGTGGATAATCCCTAGAGTGATATGAAGTGATATGAGACTCTATAGCTTCTTCAAAATAGGGAATAATAATGGTACTCGATTTGACACTAACATATGCACTAGGAGGTTTGGGGAGAATTGGTTCACCTAGACACTCAAAAGTGGAGGACCCCTTACCAAAAAATTGTGTGTTAATTTAATAGCCACAATATGGATGTGGTTTGAATTCATGGGTTTAGGGTATGGGGTGATGGAATCAATTGATCTCACCATGAATTAAGTATTTGGAATGCATAACATATTGATTGTGGGTTTGTTGCAAAAGGAAATACACATAGCAGTGCATATGGTCCCAAGGGTAATCAGGGGCTGTCATGGATTCCATGATGTTTTCATCTGAATGAATGATGGGGGGAAAGGAGTAGTAGATACCACATGATGTGGAGGACCTACCTGAAGCATCATCATGAGAGACAAGGTTCACATGTGCATTACCAACAGGAGGGGATGAATTATCAGTGGATGGAATATCTAACGGTTTTGAGATCGGGGTAGCTAATGAAGAATGTTCGATCAGATCACAATGGAAAACTATAAAGGATTTTCCATACAACGATCCCATGGATGACGACGGGTAAATAATAGGAGTTGTGTTAGCCATCATCTCGACATTAAAAGGATAGATCACAATGTGTGGTGAAGGGATATCCTATTTTGGCACAACAATGGTACCACAATCTATAGTGAGATAAGTGATGGATTCACTATGCGTGGTTTGTATTTCACAAATATCCTAATACGTATCACGAAAATATTTGAGACGAGGAAAGTGGTGAGAATAGTAGAAATTTTTTTCACAAAGGTACTTCATGCATAATGATATGTTTTTCTTTGCTGACTCAAGTAACATGACATTGAACTTCGAGATGATAGGGTTAGGAGAAGTGTTGAAGACTAGATATTTGAAATGATGGAGTTCAAGAAATTTATTGGCGCCATTCTGCAAAACATCCCACAAAGCACATGCAAGTGTCAGATTTGGAGGCTTAGGAGGAGATGGAGTTGTTTGGGTTTCCTTGTCTTTAGTTATGTTTTTATGGGATTTCCCCCCTAACCAGATGTTTTTGCAATAGGTGGAGAGTCCTACTGAGTTTTCTATGGAACTGAAGAAAAGGAAGGGGAAGGAACAACAGGTTATACTGGGGTGAAATTTGTGTAACCCTTAATTTTGTCAGGCAAAGTTTTTGTGGGGGGATCAATGAACGAGACTCAGATCACCAAGGTAATTTTTGGTAACTCAACATAGCCATGACAGGGACAGAGAAAATTCCAGGTTGGGGAAATAAGAAAGGTATATGATGCGAAGGATAACGGTGTGGAGTAATTTATCCTGGATGGTTAAGGCCTGTAGGAACATTTCCTATTTGGAATGGACTAGGAGAGACACCAATAGAAGGAATTGATCCTCAAGGAATTATACATGTATGTTGGGTTGAGTTGGGAAGAACAGGTTGCAGAGGCGTTGGCTATTGGATGGCCATACCAGACTGCTTATGAACAATCCATGATTTTTACAACCTGCAAAAACTCTACGAGTTGGGCTCATAGCAGGTAGGTGGTGGACCATAGTAGGCACCAATAAAAGTGGAATCCTTGTATACTTTAGGTGAAAGAGTGGCGAGGGATGATAAATTCATATTGTTAGTCACTGATGAAATGTGGGAATGGGGTGAATTATGTTCCTTAAGATCATAGTATGGAAATTGGTCGATGGTTAAGATATTTAGTTTATGGGAAAATTAAATATTACAGAAACCAACAGATGCTAAAACTGACATGGCATAGGTGTAGCTGCAACCCAGAAGGATTTTCTAATCTAAAGGGTCATCTATGAATTCAATGTCAATAGAGACAGTCTTTCCAGAAATAGTGATAATATAGTTGAGAAGTAAGCCAAGGGGTTGAGATGGATGACAATCCATGTAGATTGATGGACTGTTGGTACAGGTCGGGTGAACCAAGTTGTTTCCAAACATTGGCAATCATCACATAGGTGGAGGTGCCTTTGTGAATAATATACTGTTGAAAAATGGTGTTTCTTATTCAGACTAATATTTGAAAATAAATAGATGAAGGAAGTTGGGGACGTTCCAATTGATCAATGCCAAAGAAAATCATACGTTTTTTTAAAGGATCCACATTTCCCAAATAAGAGAGTATATCTTTCTGTTGGGATGGGCACGACTAGAGAAATTGTTCTGTTGAAATGGAAGTAGGATAATATGCCAAGTCATCTACTATTTTATAGGAACAGGTGGATTTAGCTAAAGAATAATTTCGTCGTAATGGACCTTTGGCGATCTTGGTAATAACCTCTACCTTATGTTGAGGGATCAGTAAGATATCATTTTATGACAGAATAAGTGCAATGGAAAATTGGGGTTGGGACTCAGTCACAGACTTAGTAGGTGGCTTGTCAGATTGGCGTGAACAAGTTTGAAGGTTGACTTTCCTATTGTTGACCTCATCAGAATTCATCATAAGAATCTAATAATCATGGGCACCATATTGTGCAAGTTGGGGAGCTACCTGAACTTGTATCAGTTGGGTAGTTTTATATCCTTGGTGAAGAAATGGGTTGGTAAGCACATTCGATTTCCATGAAGCATGATTAAGAGGAAGTGAAGCCATGGGTTGTTGTCATCTATGGAAAACTATATGATCTTCCCATAATTGATGCATCTGAGGTAAAATGGGACAATGACGAGTATAATGGCCATATACACCACAAAATACATAAGGAATATTCATATGAAATGCCTTCTCTGCATGGGTTGTCCGCCTTGTTGCTGGGTTTTAGGATTAGGATGATTTTCTTGGGATGTATTAGGTGGAAGACCTTGATTACCCTCATTACCTTGGGATTGATGGTTCTTATTACCTTTCCCCTTATTATTCTTCTTTGTATATGGGAGGATTTGTCACACTCTATTGAGCATACACTTGACCTTGAGGAGGAGGTGGTTGTTGTGGTGGAGGTTGGGGAGGCATGGGAGGTTGAGATGCTACTACCAAAGGGGGTGGAGCACTAGGCAGTGAATATGGAGAATATTAAGGAAGGGAAACATTTTGATAACCAAGTTGAGCAACAATTGTCCTTGGCATATGCTGATGTGATTGGGGATATGCATATTGTGTGGCTTGACCTGGATAAGGGTTTCCTCGCAGAGGGGGATAATTGTAAGAGGTATTGGTACCCCCCTAGGGTTGACCATAACCCTTCGAAGGGGGATCATATGGTTTAAGGTGAGTGTGTGAAATAGATCCAACGATACCGTCAGTAGCATGAGATGCCCTTGGTCCATTAACAACACCGAGCCAAGGAAGCTCAAGGAGAACCGTATAAATATAACCTGATTTACCATAGATAAAGGCATATTTTTAAGCTACTTGGAGCACATATTCCTCTAATTGAGGAAAGTGGGACACCACATCTTTAACTATGGTGGAAAAATGTGATCTAAGGAACCAATCCATATAATCACGGTCTTCGAATTCAGGGGCACTACAAATGCTCCTCCTTGTGCACCATTCTTAGACATGATCAGGTAGGCAAGTGGAAAAAGTTTGACAGAAAGATTTAAAGAGTTCAGTACTAGTGTCATAATGGAATGGTAACTAGAGATATGATAGAAAATATTTTTTGAGAGTTGCAAAAGTGGAATGAGTTACAGTAGGCTGATGGACATACCACTTAACAGTAGCTCTAGTAAGCGTGCGCTGGAATAAACAAAGACAGATGGAGTATTCAATGATGGAATTATAGGAACACTACATATGAAATGAGAAAGCATGATTAGTGGGATGTTCTACGTGATTTACTTCAAAATTGGGTATGTCTAAAGATTTTTTAGTAGGAGAAGAGGATCGTTGATTAACTGATTAAAATAAGGGATATTCAAACTAGCCTTGAAGGGTAACAATGGAGTGGGAGAGACCATACTGGTTGAGGTTCCACCGGAAGTATTTCCTGGGCTAGGACCTGAGCTATCACCTTGTTTTCCTGCACCTACATTGGTTCCTAACATGGTGACGTTATGAGGTTAAAAGACACGCAATGAAAGGAAAAAATCAATGAATCGATAGATTTAGAGTCAAAAGGACTCGATTGAGGACTCGAAGGAATAACTCTAACTCGATGAGGAGGAGCAATACATCCTAATGGGAACTGAGGTTGAAGGCCTCCAATTTGTCGTGAACAATGCCTAGGGGGTGCAATGATGTCAAGACAGAGAGGAAACAAAGGCCTAAATGGTGATAGGAAAAAAAAGTAACAAACAACAAGAAAACACCTAGTGTAGTGGTGCCAAGTGTAAACTAACTATATAATGATGCTAATCTAATATAAGAAAACATGTACTATCAAATAAAATGACCTCTATCCTATAGGTGATCTAAATCCTCAAAAATCCAAAAAATAAGTTTTTAGATGGCCTTTCAAAAAACTCCTTACTTGATGGAATCTCATACCCACAAGTAGAGTTTTCCAGAGAAAGGTGGGCTAGAGAACCAAATGTTTCCCATAGCTACTGTTATAAGGTGTTTTCCTAAGTTTGGTCACTGTGGTTACCTTTGTCCCATGGATGTGTCCAAGTCTTGAGCTTCTTGGTGGTCGACCACCGCATGGATTCCCCCTCTGAATTGGTTTTCTGACATACTCCGGCTTTGGACTGTGGGATAGTGAAGGATTTTAAGATCCATACAAAGTCAACTTCTATGTCTCAATGTAAATTATTGATGGGTGTTATTGGAAGCCTATCCCACCTATCTTACACCTAATTATATATATTGTTTGGCCCTGATGCCCAAACACGCTTAATATATATGTGTTAGATTATTAAATGTGGTGTGTTTCAAGTCTTGGCTTGGCAATGTTAACCAATCTCACATTTGCATTCAGTGTGTAAATGTGTGTGAAAAAATGTGTTTAGAGTATGATTAAATTGATCATGTTTGATGATGCCATATGCTGCTAAAATAAAATGCTAAAATACTGTAAATAATGCAGTAAAATGATAGTAAAATAAACAACCAATGAAACAAAAACCCCACCCAAAGAAGGCTCTCAAATAAATAAAAAATGAGAATAAAACAATATACTCAAAAACACACAAAAGGCCTAGAATATCTAATGTAAAAGTGATTTCGATCTAAAGGCACTAAGCTGCTGAAAATGGTGCATACAAACAACAAAAATCAAAGGTGAAATATGCTACAAAGGATAGGCAAGAACCAAAAAAATGTAGGAAAATCAAGGGGATCCTCAGGGTTGAGGAAATAGAAAACTCAAAATGGATTTAGAATGGTAAAATAACCTACCCTAAAGAGCTGAAAGAAAATGGATAAAACCCTCAAAAACCAATGGTTAAAAATGTTGAAATCCTAGACTCCTCACAAAGCCAATCTCTTTCTAAATAGGTGGAGGTTTGCTAAAAATCCTAGGGGGGTTATTTCTTCCTCAAGGAGAAAAAAAAGATTATTGAGGCCTAAGGGAGACTTAAAAATAGGTAAAAATCCCTTCCCAATAAATATACAACACTCTCAGAAATGCGGAAAAAAATATGAAAAATTTCTGGAAAATTTTCGAAAACATAGGTACTAACCTAAAACAGGTGGAAAGCATATTTTTTTGGGAAAAATAATGCATTTTGGAGCTGAGAGAACATATATGGGGCCAAAAAGTATGTTTTTCTCTAGGGACACTCGGTCATCAGATCTTGCACAAATGTTGTCGTCTCCTAATCGGCTGGTACTTGTGACCCACAAAAAATAAAAAATAAAAAATAAAAAAAATACTGAAAACCACCAAAATCTAAAAATTTGATAGAAAAATAGAGAAAAAATTATAAATAGAAATTAGGGGGTAAAAATATCTATAGAAAACCATAAAATCACCAAAGAAAAAGTCACCCAGGAAACTGCATTGTTACACCAGTGGAATCACCGATTGTTAGTATGAAATTTCTTGCAAGGTTTACCAAAAAGATCTCACATAAGTCATAGGTGACTAGTGACCCTAACAACAATTGAGGATGCTTATACTTTAGATCTGCAATAAATATGTGATAAAAACCTACAAAAAAATAGATGTATGTAATCTAAAATGATAATCAACAAAATAAATCTAATGTAATAACAAAATTACGGAAAATCACTTGAAAGAATAAATATTTTATTAATAGCACCCGGTGAAGGAGATTTACAAAAGGGTTGTAAATCCCCCTCTATGGGATGTGTCCTTTGATGCCCTCAATGCTTTAGTATCAGATCTTCCTCTCTCAATGTGAAAACCCAAATAATATGCAGAACTCTAGTGGGAGCTCAAAAGAATGGAGTTGATAATTGTGATGATGATAATGATCATGGTGAGGGATGAATGAAAAAACCTCTTATTTATAACAAAGTATTGCGTTGATCTTGAAAATGGAGAATAATAAAATATTATTGGCCAAAATCTACTTCTAACTTGTATGAATACTTTATTATATTTTTTTAGAGGGAATAGATATTCAAAATGGTCAAGCATTTTTATTTAGAAATAGTTAACAAATAAAATGATTTATTAATTATCTTGCGAATAATAAGAAAGGTGTGAAAATTAAATAACTATTTAATAATTATTTAGCAATTATAACAAGAATATAAACCCTGACCTTTTGTCCTTCTTTCATTCTTCATTCAGTAATATTGTCCTCAAGATCGATCGTCGTTGGGATTTGAAACGTCGACCATCGTTTTTTAACACTGTGGATAATTCCAAGATTTCTTCAATAAAAGAATGGAGTTAAGGAAACATAAATAAATAGTGATTTATTTCATTTGTCCTAGGTGTTTTAGTCAAATGTGACAAGGAATAATTATCAATCAATGATTTAATAATTATTCCTCGAGAAAATTAAATAAATAATGGTTTATTTAATTATTCTCATGGGGTTTTGTTATTGTAATAAAAAAAAATTAATAAAAGTGGTTTATTAAATTATTTCCTATAATGAAAGTGATTTTCTTATGGTAAAATTAAGCTTACATAGTGTACTTCGATCTCACTAGTTAAGAATGGCTAGGTAATACGTTTTTGGTGATAACAGTTGTCACTTGTTGACAAGTGGTAATCCCTCGAAGCCTCTGTCAAGGTGGGAATATTAGTGGATATAGGGTGATGGATGAATCTCACCTATGATAATTCTTCTTCATTAGATTGCAACATCATTTTTCTAGAGAAGAGATGAACAAAGATGAGCAGAGAATGAAGAGATATTTGTTGGAGAAAGAAATTATGCCCTAGCCAAGAGTGAGTGGTGAAAATTGGCAGCTTAGGGATGAATTTCCTTAAATAAAATCTCATTTTTGATAATTATGGAGTGGCTTTATAAAAATATAGTCACATCTAGCATCTCAAGTATGACTTTCCAAAAATAGTAAATCACATTGCATGAATTGGTAATCAAGCATATTGAAGGAAAATAACTTAAATTATAGTTAATAAATCATTATAGTTCAATGAGGACTTTATAATCAATATTATTTTTGTTATTATTATTATTATTATTATCCTTTATAATACTATGATATTATTACTAAAAGGAATTACATGTAACAACCCTCCTAAAAATTCCATTTAATACAAGTTAATAAAGACAAAATTTTAACCATGATTATCGGATATTTATTCCAAGCTTAACGTTGGGAAAAACATCCTAGTGAGTGTGTTCATTGGTTTTTTATGGCTAAAGAAATTGGTAAAGGCAATCATAAAGGCTTTGGACAAGAAAAATGTCATTTTTGGCATATTTATTTATGAAATAATGGAAAATGGGATAAAAGGAAGGTGAAAGGTCATATGTTGCATGTGAGAATGAAAATGAAGGAAAATAATGGAAAATTAATAAAATAGAGGTCTAGTTGATGAAAATTCTTATGAGGATGAATTGGTAACTTTTATCACTTCAATTTCATTATTCTCTCTCTCTATCACACACTCTTGGACACTTATATTTTTTTTGGAGTACTTTGGCAATGGATCAAGAAAGGAAAAGAAGGAAAGAGGGAGGAAGGAGCAAGGAACGAAGAGAAGGGTCAAGCATATACAACAAGATTATTTGTAGGTATATATTCATATGTGTTATTTCCTTGTTGTTTTTGGAATTCATGTTATTTCATGTGTTTATTTGATGTCATGGCATGGGTTTATATAGGTGTGACAATGTTTTCACCCTAGCCCTTCCATTTCCGAATAGCCATGGTGTGATGGGATTCTCATTTTTTGGTTGAGTTGGATTACCGGATGGATTCAAATTTGAGTGAGTTCGATCTCTGAAAGGAACAACATAGTTCCTAGTGATCCCAGAACTTGAGTGTGTATTTCGGTAAAGCCATTGGCCCATTGACCCCTGAACCATATTGTGGGTTGTGGTATAGCTAGGTATTGTCTGCCTCAATGGAACTAGGAATCCTTGATCAGTTAATGGTGGGATATACAGTAAATCCTAGTGGTGGTTGCCCTTGATTACACCTAGGAATCCTTGCTGATGAATTGAGAGATATATGGTAAATCCTAAAGGGTGGAGTCTGAGTTTAGGGGTGAGTGATCCAGTGTGGATTGTAGTAAAGACTTAGAAACTAGGAGTTTGGAAAAATCCTCATGGTGTATGTGGAGAAATCATGTGGCATTCATGCTTGTTTTATGTCCTAGTGATATAGCACTAATTGTAGTAAATCCTGGTTTCTATCGATGAGGATGAGGTGGTTTAGCCTTGGGATGCCTTGGTTGGTTCTTTTGGTTTGAGTCCCACATTCATTGTTGGAATATGGCACAGGGTTGATTGGTTTAGGAGAGATTTGGTTAGGAGAATATATGGTAGGGTGGAACGTGGAAATCCCATCCTACGTTAAATTTTGCATTAATTAATAGAGACCATTATTTCCTTGCCATATTATGTGTAAATCTACTGGTTTATATGTGGATTCTATGGTTGCTGTATCCTTGGTATTTTCGTTTTTATAATGTTGGTTATAAGCATTTATTATGACAGTGATGATGTATGGCTCTCCTAATGTTTTGGTTTATAAATAAATGAATAAAGTATCTATGACCTAATAGATGATAATGTAGCAAATGATGTAAAGGAATAATACTTCTTAGAGATTCTCAGATAAGTGTGAGAACCCTAAGCTCAGATCTGTTGTTTAAACCTATAGATTACATATATGTGACATGTTTGATGAAATTCCTTTCATGGCTAGTAGGGGTCCCGTCTACACCTCGTAATTGTTGTTGCAAATGTGTCATTGTTAAGTAATGTAAATTCATTTCTTAAGTTGTCATTGATTTCTGGGCAGTGACCTAGGCTTTGGCCCAGAAAAAGTGGCCCAAATCCTGAGGATGTAGGCACAATTCTAAGGAAAAAATTCCCCAGACGCATGAATACCCATGTTGTGCGAGCATTCAAAGACTGCTAGACCTACCCTTGTCCATATCAAGGAAGCCTCTGCAGGTTTAATGGTCTAAAAACCCAGTGGGACCCAGTGGCTTGTTACCTAAGTGGTTGGGTGGCTCCTAGGAGTTTTGTTGCTGAAGTGGAAGGTTAGTTTGATGTTTTTATGTCGATTCCACTTCCTTAAGGACATCTAGAAGGTTTGATCTCATTATAGTGTCCTTGTCACATATTTACCTTGATTGGTAGATTACGTGGGTAAATCTTGGATTTTGGGGTTAGAGAGTGGTATCAAAGAAGGTTGCACTCTCTTTGGGCTAGGTTGTGCTCTCTTTAAGTCATATATGATACCATAGAGTGGTACTGCACCAGGTTGTGCTCTCTTTGGGTCATATATGATACCACAGAGTGGTATCAGAGCATGGTTTACCCCTTGAACTAGATGGGCAGTGTCTTTTTCATGCATTCATGTTAGTTGAATATGTGTTCTTATGATTGTGGTCTATGTACTGGTTGTTTATGCATGGTGTTTCTTATGGTTTTAGTGGATATGCATGTTAGTGTTTGTATATATATTTATGCATGTGTGCTATATATATATATATCTGTCTATGTGTATTGTGCTAATTTTGTTGGTCTTGCAGATGAGGCATGCTCCTAGAATTATAGTAAGGTACATTGATTTTTTCATGGTTTGGTTTAGCTGACATAGCATGCCTTGCAAGAAGAGATCAAAATTACTAGGAAGATGGTAGACTACAGAGATTCTCCCTAAGAATCAAATGAACAAAGTGGTGTCACGCACTCTTCTGATTTAGCAGACGTATTGAGAAGATTTAAACAAGAAATAAGGATATGTAAGGAGGAAAATCACAAAATGATGTAGACACCAAAGAAACAAGCAGAGGTTAACGCAGTACTGCTTTAGAGTTTATTAGAATTGTAGTTTCAAGGGCCACTTTGGATCAGCCATGGGAAGGAGGAAAAAACTAATGGGGCATAAGGTAGTAGGTCTCCTAGTGGACACAGGTTGGATAGAGATGACACTGTGAGATATCGAAGCTTGTTGGATGCTCTGGATAAAAGAGGTGATGGAAACATGTACTACTCTAGTTCTCGTTGTGATAGGCATTATGATATTTATCATTATCTTCCTTACTTGAGGAGTAATAAGGGATATTTTCCAGATTATTTTAAGAGAGCAAAGCCACCTACTTTTTATGGACATTTGAAGAAATCAGAAGATGGAGAGGCTTGGATAATTCGGATAAAAAATTTCTTTGAGTTTAATGAGTACACAGAAAACATGAAGGCTAAAATTTTTATCTTCATCGAGAAAAGTAAAGAAAATATCTGGTGGGAAGACATGAAGTGGGTCAGAGACATGCAGATAGAGCACTGCAACTGATATGAGTTCAAAAATATTTTCAGGAATAAGTACTTGTCATAAAGGTACTACGATGGTAAGGCAAACAAATTCTATGATCTAAGGATGGGATCGATGATAGATGAGGAGTATACGACCAAGTACCTAAAGATATTGAGGTATGTCCCGCATCTTAAATATGATAAGGCTAAAGTTCAGTAACTTGTAAGTGGTTTTCCATTAGCATTTAGATATCAAATTGAGTATGATGAGCCTCGCTAACTTCAGGAATTTATTGGAAAATTGAAGCATATCTATGAATAGTCAAAGCGTAAGAATCAATCTCAGCAAGGATGGAAATGAAAAGATAAAGGTAATGGTAAAAGGATGTCCAAAATAACAAGGACTCAGAATGCATAAGAGAAAGAATATGTGGCACCACAAAATAGGTTTAATGCAGCTATATAGGGACACGGACCCTAACGAAAACATAGAGGTGATGGTACTGGACGGTTGGCGTGTTGGACATGTGGTAAGGAACACCTTAAGAGAGATTATCCAGGTCGTAGGCCTCATATATATAGTACATAATAGGTGTATACTGTTGGGGATATTGGTCAGAGTGTTCCTCATATCTCTGCAACACTAGATAATAGGCAGGAAGACCATGAGGCATCTATCATTGATATGGATGGTATGATTTGTGATAATTCTTTTTATATTTTGATTGAACCTCGAGCTAATTATAGCTATGTTAGTCCTGAATTGGTGGATAAATGTGCTTTGAATAAAGAAGTGCATGTAGAATATTGGTTAGTGATGTTGGTTACATGCATAAACAAATTAGTTCATCACTCCGTAAGAGCTTCTGCATTTGAGTGGAATGGAATGTCAACAACATCGCACTTGAACATATTTCCATTACGATCATATACTATGCTATTAGGTATGGACTAGATATACCTTCATAGGAATAAGGTGGATTGTTATGAGAAATACACTAAATGCTTGGATGACAATAGGGAACCAATATTCTTACAGGGAAAGATGAAATCCACACAAGTTAGGAAGGAAGGATGGTACTATTAGATTGTGCATCGACTATAGGAATTTGAAAAAAGTGAACATAAAAAAAAATTATTTATTGCCAAGGATTGATGACTTATTTGATATGTGCAGCAGTGTTCTTGAAGATTGATCTAAGATTTAGGTATCAGGAGTTACGCATCAAGGAATAGGACATTTATAACACAACATTCCAGACCAGGTATGGGCATTATGAGTTTTTTATAGTTCCATTCAGTTTTATTAATGCTCCGACTACCTTTATGTGTTTAATGAGTATTGTATTCAATAATTATTTATACAAGTTTGTTATTGTGGTCATTGATGAAGTATTGGTATATTCTAAAAAAGAGGAAGAACATGTCGAACATTTGGCACTACTGTTGATATTGTTGAGAGAGAATCAGTTGTATTCTAAGCTCAAGAATTTCAGTTTCTCTTAGACTGAGGTACATTAATTGGGACATGTTGTCTCCAAGGAGGGCATAACAATGGATACAGAAAAGGTAAGATCTATCATTGAGTGGGAAGCACCTAGAAATATAGATGAGGTGACATCCTTTATAGGTTTGGTTGTTTATTACAATAGGTTCATCAAGAAATTCTCATAGATTGCTTATCCAATTACATCATTGTAGAGGAAAACTAAGAAGTTTGAATGTGAAGAGCAGTGTGAGGCTGATTTTGATCAAATTAAGGAGTTATTGACACATGATCGAGTGTTAAATAGCATAGATCCAGACAAAGAGTTTGTAGTATGTTAAAATACTTGCAAGAGAGGACTTGGTGTAGTCCTTATTCAAGATAGATAAGTGGTATTTTATGAGTCACATAAACTGAATGAGCATGATAAGAACTATTTGACGTATGATATTGAGCTAGAATCAATCGTACATGCATTGAATATGTGGAGGCACTATCTTCCCCAGAGGAGGTTTGTATTAATGAGTGGTCATACTGGATTGAGGAATCTATTTGACCATCCAAATATGAACGCCAGGCAAGCTATATGGTTGGAAAAGATAAATGAGTTTGAATTCAATATCAAGTACATCAAAGGAAAGGATAACATGGTTGGAGGTGCTCTTAGCAGACAAATACAAGTAAATATCATAACAACTATCAGCTTCTATGGGATATATTTACAAGATAGGATCGTGAAGGCAGGTGAGCAGGATGACAGGTGTATGGATATTGCGCACAGGTTGCAGCGGAGTATAGGTTTAGGTACAAGTATAAGTAAAGTTACATGTACATCTATATGTGGACATGATTTGGACTATGGTCATGGAAAATTTTAAGGATTAATGTTTGCACGTGGGCTAATTTTCGATGATTTTTCCAAAAAAAAAATCGCCAACTTTTGTTTTTTTCTAAAAGTGAATCATCAAATTTTTGCAATATAAAACTATTTTACCTTAAAAATCACCAAAATTATATAGAGACTATATATAGAATCATTATAAATTTGAATAATTTTACAAATATATCAATAAAAATTTTATATTTTTCATATTAGGGAATAGTGAAATTCGCCAATGCTCTTAAACGTCAAGATCATTTTTCATCTTTAAAAGTTTCCTTGGCTATTGTCTCATGATAGATGGATTGGTTAGGTTTAGAGATAGGATATATGATCGATAAAATTGTAACCTCAAGAAGGTTATCTTAAGGGAGTTTCATGAAAAACAATATTCAAGTCCTCGAGGCTATCAAAAAACATTGACCACAGTGAAGAAGATTTATTATTGGACGAATCGAAATAAGGATGTAGCACAGTTTGTGGCTAGGTTTTTGGATTATGAGCATGTGAAGGCATAGTGCAAGGATCGAGGTGGACTGCTACAACTAATTTTGATTTTAAAATGGAAATGGGAGCTCATTTACATTGACTTTATTCAAGGATTTCTGAGGACAATGAGATATCATGGTTCCATCCTGGTTGTTGTTGATAGGTTTAAAAAGGTAGAGCACTTCCTTCTATTCAAGTCTAAATTTTTAGCTAGCAATGTAGCATAGGTTTTCATGAGAGATGTGGTCCATTTCATGGTGTTCCAAAGAGGATTGTGTCACGCAGGAATGAAAAAATTCACTTCCAAGTTTTTGAAGGATTTATTTGCAAGATTAGGTACAAAGTTGGCCTTCAGTACAACTTATGATCCATAGATGGATGGACAAGCTAAGAGGTCAAATAAGATATTGGAGGGAATGTTGAGGATGTATGTGGTGCATCAACAATGGAAGTTGGAAGAGTATCTTCCATTGGTATAATCAGAACACTTCCTCTAGTAGAAGACTTCAACTTCTTGCCAGCTTCGGTAGAGCTCTAGGAAATGCATCAAGCTTTCCATTGTTGGTGGTCATCCTTAAACCATCACAGGTTATAGACCTCACTTCTTCTAGTTTGAAGGTCTCCCTTTTCAAAATACGAGGATCACTTCCTCTAGCAGAAGACCTCGGCTTCTTGCTGGAGTTGGAAGAGTTCCAGTGCTCATGGTCATACTTAAACCACCTCTTTATGCCAACATTTCAGAGAGCTCATTCAGCCTAAGTGATGTCATGGATACTTTGAAGATTTTTATTATAGATCTCTTCTTGGACTCACACATACCCCGTCGGATTAAGGGGGGAATGTTGGACACCTAACCCTCTATGGGTAGGTGTGGAAGCTGAATATTCAAAGAGTATTCAAAGTGAACTTGGAATGTCCAATCCAAGATTCACGAAAATGTAATATAAATACACATATATGGTTAATAGAATATAACTCATGCTTATATTACCTCCTATGTGTGTTTACCATGTGTATGTTTAACAGGTTCTGTAACATCCTTACTGAAAATTCTGTGCTATGAAAGTTAATAAAGACAAAATAATAACAATGGTTATGGGACACTTATTTCAAGCTGAGTTTTGGGAAAAAAATCCTAGTGAGGGTTTTCATTTGTTTTTATGGCTAAGGAAATTGGAAAAGATAATGAAAAAGGCTTTAGAAAGAAAAAATAATTTCTTGGCACATTTATTTATGAAAATAATGGAAAATAGGAGAAAATAGAGGCCTATTTGATAAAAAGGACTTTAAGGATCAGTTGGTACCTTTTGTTAGTTCAGTGTTGGAGCTATCTCATTATTCTCTCTCTCTCTCTCTCTCTCTCTCTCTCTTGTACACTTAGATTTTTCTTGGATAACTTTGGAATTGGATCAAGAAAGGCAAAGAAGGAAAGAGGAAGGAAGAGTAGGATCTAGAAACTACAAAAAGATTATTTGCAAGTATAGATTTACATGTGTTATTTCCTTGCTATATTTGGAATGCATGGTATTGCATGTGGTTATTTCTTGTCATGGAATGGGTTTTTCTAGGTGCGACAATGTTCACAACCTAGAATTTCCATTTCCAGATAGCCATGGTGTGATGGGGTTCTCATTTTTTGGTTAAGCAAGATTTTCATATGGATTTGAAGCCGAGTGAGGTGGATCTTAGAAAGGAAGAACACATGTCATAGTGATCACTGAACCAAACTATGGATTGTAGTAAAGCCACTTTCATAGTAACCACTCAACTAAACTATGGGATGTGGTAATGCCAAGTATTGTGTGCCTTGGTGGACCTAGGAACCTGTGACTAGTTAATGGTGTGATATACAATAAATTGTAGAGTTGGTTGTGTTTTATTAGACCTACAAATGCTTTCCAGTGAATGGCAAGATATATTGTAAATCCTATAGGGTGGAGTCTCGTTTAGGGCCGAGTGATATGGTGTGGATTGTAGTAAATCCTAAAAGAAATGGAGACAGGAAAATTACTCATGGTGTAAGTGGAGAAATCCAGTGTCATTCATGGTTGTTTTATAGCTTAGTGATCCAATATGGATTGTAGTAAATCCTAGTTTCTTTTGATGAGGGTGAGGTGGTTTTGCAGAAAGATTCTCTAGTTGGCTCTTTTGGTTTGCGTCCCACATTCATGCTTGGAATATGGCATGGGGGTGATTGGTTGAAGAGATATTTAGCTCGGCCAATCTATGGTTGGGTGGAACGGGGTAGTCCCATGTCGAGTTGGCTTTTCATTCATTAATAGAGGTTCTTTCCTTGACATATTATGTGTAACTGTATTGGTTAATATGTGGATTTTATGGCTGATGTATCCTTGTTATTTTTTTTTATTATGTTGGTTATAAGAATGTATTATGATAGTTATGATGTATGACTCTCCTCATGTTTTGATTTGTAAATGAATGAATAATTTATGTTTCACCTAATAGATGATATGAAACTAATTATGTAAGGGAACAATGCTTCTTAGATATTCTTAGATAAGTATGTGACCCCTATGCTTAGATATTCATTTAAACCTATAGATTACATATTTGCGAAATGTTTGAAAAAATGACTTTCATGGCTACTAGGGGTCTAGTCTAGACCTTGTCAATGTTTTTGTAAATGTACCATTTTTTTGTTTTCTAAATTCATTTCTGAAATTGTCATTAAATTTTGCGCAGTGACCTGGGCTTTGGGTCTAAAAAATGGCCCAAATCTCAGGGACAGAGGCACAGGATCAAGGGAAAAAGTCCCCAGACGCATGCATGCCCATGGTATGGCAGAGTACAGAGCCTCCAAAATGCACCCTTGTGCAAATCAAGGGAGTGTCCAAAGTTTTAATGGTCTAAAAACAAAATGAGACCTAGGGGATCATTAACTGTGTGGTTGAGATGGATTTTGGGCATTTTTTGTTGACGTGGAAGGTATGACTGATGTGTTTTCATCGATTCAGCTTCCTTAAGGTCACCTAGGAGGTCGAATCCCATTATAGTTGCATCTCGTCGCATATTTATGCCATTTGGACAGTTACTTGGGTAGACGTGGGATGGGGGTGTTAAATTACAACTCACCTTACCTTCATCACCTCAATCACATCACACCTCTTCCCTTGATAACTCACATGCCACTACATAACTCTCTCTCTCTTTGTCTCTCTCTCTTAATGATACATTACACACTCATTAAAGTAATGTCATAAAATATTCATCTCATGCTCTCTTTAATGCATATTTTACACTCTACTTAGCTGAGCCATGCATTCTTCTAATAATGTGATAAGTTACTAAGGCATGAATTCCTCTTCTTAATGGAAGAACTTACTAAGACATGTGTACCTTCCATTAATGGGATACGTTACTAAGGAATTTGTTTCTCTCCATAATGGAATCAGCTACACTCACATAAATGACATATTTTACTCTTCCTTGAAGCATGCATATTAATCCTACTTTATGACACGAAATCATTGCTTCTCCTATATATGTTTCACATGTTATCTCACTCGACGACTGCTACTTGTGCATCGTGAAAGAGGAATTGGAACTTGAGCCTGAGAGTAGGAGAGAATTATAGAATATTGTGAGAGCGAGACTTGGAGAGTAAAAAAAAACTTGGTCATCCATGTTTATTCATTGTTTAAGTCTTAATCCAATTGAAGGGAAGGTTGCTTCATAATTTGCATCTGATACTTCTACGAGTGATCTTCGTGGTACAATTTTTTAGATTTGGGTGGAATTACTCGTTCTCATGATCTCTCATTTTACTTTGTATCTATTTTGAACAATTGATATCTAATAGAAGAAGAATCTTCTTTGGTTTTCCCCTCTCGGATTTTTCCTTGGTCATTGGACCTACTTTATTTGTGTCTCATTGTTTTCTTGGTTTTCTTTTATTATACATTTGGTTTATGTTCTATCTAGAATTTCTTATCTAATATTGCAGTAGAAACAATTTTTTGGAAGAAGTAATTGTTTTGGCATAGAAAATTAGAATTTCAATATGATTTATGGAATTTCTCTCTAAGGAATGAATTAAATCGTATCCTAATGAAATAGGCATCATTAGAAATGTTCTTGTTCCTAAAAAAAGGAATATATTAGAATTTTTTGTGGACGTGTTCAGTATTATAGAAGATTCATCAATGATTTCAACAATATTTCTTCACCATTTTTTCTTTACAGACAACATATTTAGAATTCTATTTCACATATCTACATTAGAAGGAATTTGAGGAAGTTAAATGGAAATTGACAACTACACCCATCCTTAGAGCTCTAAATTTGACCTGGCCCTTTTATATCCACATAGATGCATCAGAAAAAATGGTTGAGGTAGCTTGATGGTAAATTACCTTATGTAATTTATTTTATTACCAAGAACTTGTCCAAATCTAAGCTTAATTACACAGTCATTGAAAAGAAATTTTTGTTTTTATACATTCTTTGAATAAATTCAGGCACTACATTACTTAATAGTAGGTTTTTGTACATATTAACCAAGAAAAAAATTAAATATTTGGTTGACAAACCTGATATAAATGCTCAAATATTTATATGGTTATTGTTTCTACAACAATATGATCTAAGTGTTGTTGAAGAATTAGGAAAGGAAATTGTTGCTGCAATTTTTTTTTCAAAGGTAACCTTGTCTGGAAAGGATAAAGAGATGGTGGATGATTAGAACCCTGATGAGAAATTTTTTTCCATATAATTATTATCTCCATGGTTTTATAACATATATAATTTCATATCTATCGACCAATTTCACCCTCATTTATCTTCAAATGAGAGAAGTAAGTTTGTTAGAAAGGAGCAAGCAAGGAAGAGAAGGATCAATCATATACAACAAGATTATTTGTAGGTATAGATTCACATGTGTTATTTCCTTGTTGTTTTTGGAACTCATGGTATTGCATGTGGTTATTTGATGTCATGGAATGGGTTTATCAAGGTGTGACAATGTTTTCACCCTAGCGCTTCCATTTCCGGATAGCCATGGTGTGATGGGATTCTCATTTTTTGGTTGAGTTGGATTACCGGATGGACTCAAATTTGAGTGAGGTGGATCTCTGAAAGGAATAACATAGTTCCTAGTGATCCTTGAACTTGAGTGTGTATTTTGGTAAAGCCATTGGCCCATTGACCCCTAAACTATATTGTGGGTTGTGGTATAGCTAGGTATTGTCTGCCTCAGTGGGCCTAGGAATCCTTGATCAGTTAATGGTGGGATATATAGTAAACCCTAGTGGTGTTTGCCCTATATTATGCTTAGGAATCCTTGCTGATGAATTGAGAGATATATGATAAATCCTAGAGGGTGGAGACTCAGTTTATGGCTGAGTGATCTAGTGTGGATTGCAGTAAAGATTTAGAAACAAGGAGTTAGGAAAACTCCTCATGGTGTATGTGGAGAAATCATGTGGCATTCATGCTTGTTTTATGGCCTAGTGATATAAGATGAATTGCAGTAAATCTCGGTTTCTATTTATGAGGATGAGGTGGTTTAGCCTCGGGATGCCTTGGTTGGTTCTTTTGGTTTGAGTCCCACATTCATTGTTGGAATATGGCATAGGGGTGATTGGTTGAAGAGACATTTGGCTAGGAAAATATATGGTAGGGTGGAATGTGTAAATCCCATCTTAGGTTAAATTTTTCATTCATTAATAGAGGTTATTTCCTTGGCATATTGTGTGTAAATGTACTAGTTTATATGTGGATTCTATGGCTGATGTATCCGTGATATTTTCATTTTTATGATGTTGGTTATAAGCATATATTATGACAGTGATGATGTATGGCTCTCCTCATGTTCTGATTTATAAATGAATGAATAATATATCTATGACCTAATAGATGATAATGCAACAAATGATGTAAGGGAACAATACTTCTTAGAGATTGTTAGATAAGTGTGAGAACCCTATGCTTAGATCTGTTGTTTAAACCTATAGATTACATATATGTGACATGTTTGATGAAATTCCTTTCATAGCTAGTAGGGGTCCCATCAACACCTTGTCATTTATTTTGCAAATTTATCATTGTTAAGTAGTGTAAATTCATTTCTTAAGTTGTCATTGATTTCTGGGCAGTGACCTAGGCTTTGGCCCAGAAAAAGTGCCCCAAATTTCGAGGATGTAGGCTCAATTCGAAGGAAAAAAGTCCCCAGACGCATGCATACCCATGTTGTGGGAGCATTCAAAGACTCCTAGACCCACGCTTGTGCATATCAAGGGAGCCTCCATGGGTTTAATGGTCTAAAAACCCAGTGGGACCCAGTGGCTTGTTACCTAAGTGGTTGGGTGGCTCCTAGGAGTTTTGTTGCTGAAGTGAAAGGTCAGTTTGATGTTTTTATGCCGATTCCACTTCCTTAAGGTCATATAGAAGGTTGAATCTCATTATAGTCATCACATATTTACCTCAATTGGCCAATTACGTGGGTAAATCTTGGATTATGGTGTTAAAGAGTGGTATCAAAGAAGGTTGCGCTCTCTTTGGGCTAGGTTGTGCTTTCTTTAGGTCATATATGATACCACAGAGTTGTACTGGACCAGGTTGTGCTCTCTTTGGGTCATATATGATACCACAGAGTAGTATCAGAGCATGTTTCACCCCTTGAACTGGATGGGCGGTGTCTTTTTCATGCATTCATGTCAGTTACATATGTGTTCTTATGATTGTGGTCTATGTACTGGTTGTTTATGCATGGTGTTTCTTATGGTTTTAGTGGATATCCATGTTAGTATTTGTATATATATCTATGCATGTGTGCAATCAATATATATATATATATATATATATATATATATATCTGTGTGTGTGTGTATTGTGCTAATTTTATTGGTCTTGTAGACGAGGAATCCTCCCAGAATTATAGTAAGGTACATTGGTTTTTTTATGATTTGGTTTAGCTAACATAGTATGCCTTGCAAGAGATAAAAATTACTAGGAAGATGGTAGACTACAGAGATTCTCCCTACGAATCAAATGGAAAATGTGGTGTCAGGCACTCTTCTAATTTAGCAGATGCACTGAAAAGAATTAAAGAAGAAATAAGGAGATGTAAGGAGGAAAATTAGAAAATGATGTAGACACCAAAGAAACAATCAGAGGTTAATGCAATACTGCTTTAGAGTTTGTTAGAATTGTAGTTTCAAGGGCCACTTTGGATTAGCCATGCGAAGGAAGATAAAACTAATGGGGCATAAGGTAGTAGGTCTCCTACTGGACACAGGTTCGATAGAGATGACACTTTTAGATATCAAATGTTGTTGGATGCTCCAGATAGGAGAGGTGATGGACACATGTACTACTCTAGTTCTTATTGTGATAGGAATTATGATATTTATCGTTATCTTACTTACATGAGGAGTAATAAGGGATATTTTCTAGATGCTTTTAAGAGAGAAAATCCACCTACTTTTGATGGATACTTGAAGAAATCAGAAGATGCAGACACTTGGAAAATTCGAATGAAAAAATTCTTTTATTTTAATGAGTACACAGAAAACATGAAGGCTAAAACTTTTATCTTCATCCTGAAAGGTAAAGCAGATATCTGGTGGGAAGACATGAAGTGGGTCAGAGACATCTAGATAGAGCACTGCAGTTGATATGAGTTCAAAATTCTTTTCAGAAATAATTACCTATCATAAAGGTACTACGATAGTAAGGCCAATGAATTATATGAGCTAAGGATGGGATCGATGACAGATGAGGAGTATAAGACCAAGTCTCTAGAGATATTGATTGATTAGGCTAAATTTCAGTAACTTTTAATTGGTTTTCCATTAACATTTAGATATCAAATTGAGTATGATGAGCCTTGGTCACTTCAGCAAGTTATTAGGAAATTGAAGCATTTATATGAATAGTCAAAGTGTAAGAATGAATCTCAGCAAGGATGGAAATGTAGAGATAAAGGTAACGGTAAAAGGAAGCCCAAAAGAACAAGGCCTTAGAATGTAGAAGAGAAAGAAAATGTGGCACCACAAAATAAGTTTAATACAACTATATAGGGACACGGATCACAACAACAACATAAAGGTGATGGTACTGGATGGTTGGTGTGCTAGACATGTGGTAAGTAACACCTTAAGAGAGATTATCCAAGTCTTAGGCCTGATATATATAGTACAAAATAAGCGTATATTGTTGGGGATGTTGGTCAGAGTGTTCCTCGTATCTATGCAATGCTAGATAATAGGCAGGAGCACCATGAGGCATCTATCATTGATATGGATGGTATGACTTGTGATAATTCTTTTTATATTTTGATTGAACCTCGAGCTAATTATAGCTATGTTAGTCCTAAATTGGTGGATAAATGTGATTTGAATAAAGACGTGCATGTAGAATATTGGTTAGTCATGTTGGTTACATGCATAAACAAAATAGTTCATCATTGGGTAAGAGCTTCTGCATTTGAGTCGAATGGAATGTCTACAACATCGCACTTGAACATATTTCCATTATGATCATATAATATGCTATTGGGTATGGAATAGATATACTTCATAGGGCCAATGTGGATTGTTACGAGAAATACACTGAATTATTGGATGACAATAGGGAACCAAGAGTCTTACAGGGAAAGATGAAATCCACACAAGTTAGGACAGTAACAACTATGCGGTCCAAGCGTAGTCATAGGAAATGGTGTGTGTTATTTGTAGTATGTATCTATAGTGAAAAATGTAAGGAAGTTGAGGATGGATATTTTTTGTGCATGTACCCAATTCTACAACAGTTTCAGGGTGTATTTCTTGTAGATATTTTAGAATTGCAACATCACATGTAAGTAGACTTTTCTATTGAGTTGGTACCGGGGGTAGTTCCAATAGAAAAAGAACTTTACAGGATGAGCAGAACTAAATTGGTAGAGTTAAGGTTACAGCTGAAAGAGATGCATGATAAAGGATACATTAGTCCAAGTGTATCACCATGGGGCGCACCAGTATTGTTTGTAAAGAAGGATGGTACTCTCAGATTATGCATTGACTATACGAAGTTGAAAAAAGTGACCATAAAAAAAAAGTATCCATTTCCAAGGATTGATGAATTATTTGATATGTGCAGCAGTGTTCTTGAAGATTGATCTAAGATTCAGATATCAGGAGTTACGCGTCAAGGAATAGGATATTTACAACACAACATTCCGGACCAGGTATGGCCATTATGAGTTTTTGTAGTTCCATTCAGTTTTATTAAGCTCTGACTAACTTTATGTGTTTAATTAATAGTGTATTGAATCATTATTTATACAAGTTTGTTATTGTGTTCATAGATGAAATATTGGTATATTCTAAAAATGAGGAAGAACATGTCAAACATTTGGCACTAGTGTTGAGATTGTTGAGAGAGAATCAATTTTATGCTAAGCTCAAGAATTTCAGTTTCTCTTAGACTAAGGTACATTAATTGGGATATGTTGTCTCCAATGAGGGCATAACAATGGACACATAAAAGGTAAGATCTATCATTGAATGGGAAGCACCTAGAAGTATAGATGAGGTGACATCCTTTATAGGTTTGGCTGGTTATTACAATAGGTTCATCAAGAAATTCTCATAGATTTCTTATCCTATTACATCATTGAAGAGTAAAGGTAAGAAGTTTGAATGTGAAGAGGAGTGTGAGGCTAGTTTTGATCAAATTAAGGATTTATTGACACATGATAGAGTGTTAAATATCATAGATCTAGACAAATAGTTTGTAGTATGTTAAAATACTTACAAGAGAGGACTTGGGGTAGTCCTGATGCAAGATGGATACGTGGTATTTTATGAGACAAAGAAACTGAATGAGCATGAGAATAACTATTTGACACATGATATTGAGCTATAATCAATCATACATGCATTGAATATGTGGAGGCACTATCTTCCGCAGAGGAGGTTTGTATTGATGAGTGGTCATCGTGGATTGAGGAATCTATTTGACCATCCAAATATGAATGCTAGGCAAGCTATATGGTTGGCAATGATAAATGAGTTTGACTTCAAGATTAGGTACATCAAAGGAAAGGATAACATGGTTGGAGGTGCTCTTAGTAGACAAATACAAGTAAATATCATAACAACTATTAGCTTCTATGGGATATATTTACAGGATAGGACGTTGAAGGAAGGTGAGCAGGATGACAGGTGTATGGATATTGTGCATAGGTTGTAGCAAAGTACAGTTTTAGGTATAGGTATAAGTAAAGGTACATGTACATGTACATGTGCACATGATTTGGACTATGGTCATGGAAAATTTAAAGGACTAAAGTTCACACATGGGCTAATTTTCGATGATTTTTCCAAAAAAACAATTGCCAACTTCCGTTTTTTTCTAAAAGTGATTCATCAAATTTTTGCAATATAAAACTATTTTACCTTAAAAACCACCAAAATTATATAGAGACTATATATAGAATCATTATAGATTTGAATAATTTTACAAATATATCAATAAAATTTTTATAGTTTTCATATTAGGGAATAGTGAAATTCGTTAATGTTTTTAAATGTCAAGATCATTTTTCATCCTTAAAAGTTTCCATGGATATTGTCTCATGGCAGATGGATTGGTTAGGTTTAGAGATAGGATATATGCTCGAGAAAATGGTAAGCTCAATAAGGTGATATTAAGGGAGTTTCATGAAAAACCATATTCAAGCCCCCGAGGCTATCAAAAAACATTGACCACAATGAAGAAAATTTATTATTGGACGAATCGAAATAAGGATTTATCATAGTTTGTGGCTAGGTTTTTGGATTATCATCATGTGAAGGCACAGTGTGAGGATCGAGGTGGACTAATAAAACTGATTTTGATTTTAAAATGGAAATGGGAGCTCATTTACATCGAATTTATCCCAGGATTTCTGAGGACAATGAGATATCATGATTCCATCCTAGTTGTTGTGGATAGGTTGAAAAACGTAGAGCACTTCCTTCTATTGAAGTCTACATTCTCAGATAGTGATGTAGCATAGGTGTTCATGAGAGATGTGGTCCCATTTCATGGTGTTCCAAAGAGGACTGTGTCACACAGGGATGAAAAAATTCACTTCCAAGTTTTGGAAGGATTTATTTGCAAGATTAGGTACAAAGTTGGCCTTCAGTACAACTTATGATCCATTGATAGATGGAAAGGCTAAGAGGGTCAATAAGATATTGGAGGGAATGTTGATTGTGTATGTGATGCATCAACAATAGAAGTTGGAAGAGTATCTTCCACTATTACAGTTCACCTACAACAACGAGTATAAGGAATCCTTAAAGATGAGTCTATTTGAAGCATTGTATGGGCAGAGTTGTAATACTCCCATCAGTTGGAGTGATTCAGTAAAAAATGTATTAATTGGAATAGACATGTTAACAGAAATGGAACAGGAAATGCAGGTAACCAAGACGAATCTGAAAGAAGCACAGGATAAGAAAAAGAGATATATCGATTGGAATAGGTTGTTTAAGGAGTTTCAGGTTGGGAAAAAAGTTTACCTATGCATCAAATTGAATAAGATCTCCTTTCATATTGGATCATGTGCCAAGTTGGCAGCACGGTCTAGAGGACCTTTCAAGATTTTTGATAGGATTGGGCTAGTAGTCTATCGACTCGCACAACCTCTAAATATTGAAATTCCATGATGTTTTCCAGATCATTTCATAAGAATTATGTTAAATTTTTCAATCATGTAATTGATTGGGATGGATTGCAGGTCGATCTAGATGGATAATTCCAGTGAAAACCTTAGTGTATATTGCAGATCAAGTAGGTGAAATAGAATGGAAAAAATTTAGTCTCGATGAAGACATATGGGAGATGTCAGATCATATGCA